>VXCM01000526.1:0-159124 GCA_014773175.1 Lucifuga dentata
GGTTAGATGGAGGCAGATGATTCACTGTGGTGACCCCTGAAGGGAAAGCCGAAAGGAAAAGAAGAGTATTACTCCAATCCTATAGTATTAAACAGCAGTGAGCGTTTGTTTTGCTTTCATGTTTTTACTGATAATACATGCACAAAGCAAATATTAATCATTTAAAACAGGTGAAGGTGGAATACCTGTATTGATAAAAGGATCTAATTAATTTGAATGTATTTACTTATTAAAGAAAATAATAATGTCATCTCCAAGTGGAATTACAGTTTCAAGGACATCAACGGCAATTTGGAGCCTCTCTGATTTTAAAACAGATGCTGTTGTCCTGAACTTTACAAAGTAAAGGACTTTTGGGGACGTTGAGGTGGCTCAGCCTGCACTCAAACACTCTCATGCATGACTTTGAGTCCCAGCTAACATCATATTGTGCCACATCCCTCCGCCTTTATTGTCTTTTTACTAAGAGACACTTGTTGTTTAATAAATACAGAGCTGAGAGATTTGTCTCACGTAAAGCATTGCTGTCAAAAAACAGGCACATCACCATGTTTTGGGTGCTTTACTTGAAATAATTAAACATTAGATGTAGTGTGCACACTAGGTGCTCTGTTTCTCTGTCAAACATGCTCGTCTGACAAGCAGTGAAATGATTTCTAATAAAATCTTGCTCTTACAGGTGGAAGCCCCATTCATACCAAAGTGCAGAGGCCCAGGGGACACCAGCAACTTTGATGACTACGAGGAGGAGGAAATCCGTGTTTCCGTAACGGAAAAATGCGCAAAGGAGTTTGCAGAGTTTTAGGACGTGAAAACATGGATTTATCAGGGCTAAAACACATGAAAAAAGGGGGATCTTTGCACTCTTCTAAAGACTTGGGATGGAGCAGAGACCATCATTTTTCAGACCTACTACATAGTCTCCATTCCAGGCTGAATGAGATCGCCATGATCCTTGGGTGCCGATAACCTCTCACTGTCTCATACACCTGCATATTAAAGCAGACACACCACGTTTTTCTGTTTGTTTTTTTAACCCACCCATGTCTTTTTTTTTTTTTTTTTTTTTTTNCCCCCCCCCCCTTTTAAAATGTGCTATTTTTCAGTTTAAGAGGAAAACTGAGACAATGGCCAATATTGTCCACACACTGTAACTGACTTGTCTGTGGCAGTATGACACACAGTTGTGTGGGTTGTAGGGTTTTGCCTCTAGTTGTCAGTGGTGTATAATTAATGGTCTGTTACAGGTCCACATTATATTGGCTATTGTAAAGTTTTGGCCAGCATTCAGAGGTAGTATTTGTCCTATGTGCATATATTACCATTTTTGTAAGACATTTAAACACATCATGTGTTTAAAGCATGACCAAATAGAAAACATTGGGTGACATAAGAAGAGAGGTTCTTTCTTTGCTTTTGCCTTAGAGAGTCCTCACATCCAAGAAAAAGAAAAACAACCATTCATTCTGACCCCAGGCACAGCAAGCCATCACAGAAAATGACAAACCTTGTTACAAGAGTAAAATGCAAATGGAGTTCTTTGATCTATTTTGGTTCTGCTAGTTACATGTAAAATTTGACATCTGGTATTTTACTTTTTTTGTCACTGCATCTAACATTATAATCATGTTGTCCCTAGAATTCATGTCTACAAAGGCCCTTTGGTAAGTCTGGAGCAGTGTAACTATGGTAAATGAAAAATAATGAAATAAAATCCTTTTTGGATTTTCATCGAGTGTAAAATCAGTGTGAATAGTGTTGTGGCTTTATGCCTCAACATTGTTAGTGAAACCTCAAAGAGTTCAGAATTTATAATATATTATTGCAAAGATGTTATGAAATCTTCAGAAGCAGAATACAAAACTGCTTTCAACCACCCTGAACATATATATATTTTTTGTTTCATTCTTATCAAAGAGTGTAGATTTGCAACTTATAGGTATGCGTATTTGAAAAAATGCTTGATTTGAAGGTACAGTTTTCCTCACAGTACACTGGCTAAACTACAAAGACTGCTCCTTTGTATCACATGTAACCTTGTTATTGTTCAGCTCATTACATTATGTGTATGCATTGTTTCATATGTTTTTATTTATACACATTAGAGATGCTAATAAATTTTATTTTTAAAAGTGTTGAAGTTGTGTACTTCTCATTTCATTGTGACTTTGATGAGTGTTTCATTCAACACGTTGGTGCATTGTCTGGTTGCATGGGTGCTGTGGATCATCCTGCGATGTGTGTTCAGGTGTGAATTTAACCAGCATTGGATGTGGTGAAGAAAGTGATTTCTGTGAGGTCTCTGGACCGCAAATTGGAACCCACTGTGGGCTTGACCGATTTTCAGGGTGTATTATTTCAGTCCTTGAAAGTAAGCAAATCAGAGTATTGGCACCAGCACACATATGGCTTGCTACCTCAGCTTAGCACAGATAATTAGATGTAATTCATCACTGGAATGATGAAATTATCACCCCAAAAGTCTAATATATATTTAACATGAAAGATACAAACTGAGAAATTTGTTTTGTCAAATTTCAGCTTATTACTGATGACGATGAACACTATCATGATGTGTACATTTGACAGGATGAAATTACAAGTGACATTTGAAACAGCACATAAGATAACCTTTTATAGAACATTCAAATTTTAACTGATAGCAAAGACAGTATTTTTACGTTTCTTGCTATTTCTATTGTAAATCCAGCATTCCCACTTCATTAATGTATTCAATTAATTTTAAAATTAAAACAAAATAAAAATGAATTTCAGAATAAAATCCTAAGGGATGACCTAATGCTTTGACACATGAAATTTCTGCTTTAAAGTACACTTGTCACGTATAATTTAACTATCTCTGTTCCAGAACTCACTTGTTAACTAAGAAATTATTGTATCAGTTTATCAAGTTTTCTAATTTGCAGGAGGACTTGACTTTGAAAAGCCTTTAGCTCAGACCTCCTAAATTCTGACACATTAGAAACACCGCCATCTAGAGGCCATTTAGACTATTACAAGGGCAAAGATGCGTGCGGTTTGGTTGTGTTCTTTTACAATGATATTAATCACAGTGGGTATTAAACATTTGTGCAGAGTAATATTCTGAAATTATTTACACTTACATATCAATGGCAAACAGTTATTATACTGGACACTGTAGTAGTTAGCTTGGCAATATATTTGGACCTTTTTATTTCAATGTCACAGAAGAAAAAATGCTTTATTCGCTCGTTAGCTGTTCATTTCCATTCATAAAGCTCATTTACATGGGGCTGCCATGCTGAGTAACATCATATTCGTGAAGTCGGGATTGATAATTTTCGTCCAAGTTTCCCAGTCGGAGCTCCGACTTCAAATGCCGTTCCAATCCATTTTTCCACGTTGGAAGTTGGAAAGTTCCGACTTCCGTTTTAGATCGAACGCAGCATTTGACCTCTGACTTTGCCGTAGCCATTCCTGCGAACGGGTTTATGGGTGATGTAGTTCAGTAGCTCACACGTGGGCTGTTTCGTTTTCTGGTTCATTTTGCGGAAACATGGCGGGGCTGGAACTGTTGTCTGATCAGGGATACCGGCTGGATGGAAGAAAAGCGACGGAGCTGCGGAAAGTCCAAGCCCGCATGGGAGTTTTCGCTCAGGCCGACGGTTCCGCTTATCTCGAACAGGGAAACACGAAAGCTCTGGCTGTGGTTTACGGACCCCATGAAGTAAGTAGCACTGAATTAAAGTATGTACACACCAGAAAGAAACAAGCTCCCTTATAGAATTAAAAAAAAAAAAAAATTTACCTATGCGCGGGGATGTAGTATTTTAATATAAATCAATCAAATACTATTTAATCTTGCTAATGTCAAGAAATTAAAAAAAAAAAAACAACGAATATTCCTTTCCAGTTCAAATCAGTATCGAACTAGTTTGACAAACAACTGTAAACCTCAATGTATTAAATTACTGTAATGTGAATGAGGGACAAGCAATGCAATATTTGCATTTCTGAAGCTTTGACTAGCAAGCGTTTTGTACTCTTACTTGCTGAGTGACTAAAATTATTCATCAGTTATCAAAAATTTCATTCGTTTTTATGATTAGCGCCTAATCAATTCATTGCCCAATTGTTTGAGCACAAGATGTGTTTTATTCTTAAGGGCCTGCACACTAGATCCTGACAGATACTGGATTTTTAAGGCTAATACCAATACTTGAGAGAAAGAAAAATCTGATTATGATTATCACTTGATATATTTTTCACTTTAACAATCTTAAAATAGTTGATGAAGACTACTCTCAATCTGTTGTTAGATATATTTAAAGCTAATTTCTGTTCATGTTAACCTATAAATTCTTAATATGTCCAGGTTGTGCCTGAAGTCTTTAAGATTTGTTTGTACTTACTTTTTTTTGTTTTTTGTCATTCACAGATGCGAGGTTCACGTAGTCGGGCTCTTCATGATCGAGCTGTCATCAATTGTCAGTACAGTATGGCCACATTCAGCACAGCAGAGAGGAAGAGGAGGCCACATGGGGACCGCAAATCCACTGAGATGAGCCTCCACCTCAAGCAGACGTTTGAAGCTGCTGTGATGACCCAGCTCTACCCACGCTCTCAAATAGACATCTATGTCAAGGTTAATGACGGACGTGACAATTTGACTGGTTCTGTGATTTGATTAGTGTTGTGATCACTATTTTGGAAAAGGATTGACAAAAGCAATTGATGTTTTTAAACTAAAATGTGTAAAAATAAATAAATAAAAAAAATAAAATAACATATTCCATCCAAACAGATTCTGCAGTCAGATGGCGGGAACTACAGTGTGTGTGTGAATGCTGCCACCCTGGCCGTGATTGACGCTGGCATCCCCATGCGGGACTACGTGTGTGCCTGCACCGTGGGGTNCCCTGGCCGTGATTGACGCTGGCATCCCCATGCGGGACTACGTGTGTGCCTGCACCGTGGGGTTTGTGGACGAGACGCCCCTTGCCGACCTTTGCTATGCGGAGGAAAGTGGAGGAGTGAGCTCTCTGGCGTTAGCGCTGCTGCCCCGTGGTGGGCAAATTGCTCTGCTACAGATGGATGCCAGATTGCATCAGGACCACCTAGAGACTCTGATTGAAGCTGCTATGACTGCTTGTAAAGGTGTGAGCAAGGTGCTGGATGAGGTGGTGAGACATCACCTTGAAGAAGTCTCATTACTCACTGGAGAGTGATATGTGTGTGATGAAGGTGACCATCTGGACTGAAGCCGTATCAATTCCTGGGCAGATCCTTCACAGCTCATTTGTAAAAAGAATACATCATAATAGTCAATGCAAGGGCTCCTCCAAATGGGGCTAAGAAATACAGCCTGCAGAGTAATCAACCAGTGTATCCCATAGCCCATTGTGTGCCTCTCAATTAATTAGAAATTCAGGTGAATTTTGTCTATATATCACCATGGATATAACTTAAAGAGTTATATAGAGCTTTTTGGGCTTCCCTGGCTCATTTTAAACAAAGCAACCTGGGCGTTAAGGGTCTTGGAGGATCCACCTTTGTTGGATGGGCCCTGCTCCTGAATTGGAACACAGCTTGTATGTTTGGTTTTTTTTATGTATTATGTCAGTTATACTTTTGTATACATACTGAAGTTAACAATAAATATGAAAATCCTGCATTGTTTTGTTTTTAATTTAACAGCAAGAACTTTATTCAACAGGTGAATAACTTGTAAAGCTATTGGCAGTATGCATAACACATTACAGTTCATTTCATTTAAGCAATATAAATGATTTCTGTCAGTCATAATATACATTTTACTACAAACAACATAAATACAGGGAAGAAAAAAGTCATAAACAGGAACCAGAAGAAAGAAAAAGTTGATGCATTTTTTCAACATTTCTTTTTTTTTAAGTGGCTATTTACATGCCTAACTTTATTTCCCACGTTTTCAGTATCGATTGACAATAGTCTAAAATTGTGTGTATGTTTTTATGGATATATTATTTCCCTAAAAGACGTTTAGACTCGTAATTAATTGTAAAAACAAAAGCATGTACTGGATCATTTCAATAATGCCTCTTTAAAAAAGTGGACACTCACAAAACTAGTTTAACAGTCATTTATAAAGCTTGTGTCCTACATTGTATTGCTTCGTTTATGAGTTGTGAGGCCATATGTATTCAAGTAGCTAAAGCATATTCTTTAACCAGCATTCTTTAACATACTAGTTTGTTTTATCCAACTAGTTAGGTAAGAAAAAAAGGGTAATAACATTTAAATACTGATAGCAAAATATTTCAACGAGTTATATGAGGGACAACGGAAGAAGCTACAGATCTTTAGAGGGAACGTTATTTATTTTGCTGTGTCCGGAAGTCGGTCCGCCGCTTTAATGTCCCCGCAGGAATAGGGAAGTAGAAAAGCAGCGGCTACTAGTAGAAGTGTCAAAGCGCCCATCTCTGCGAACAGGTAATCATAGCTTCCTGCATATTCTCAAAAATATCAATATTTTACTTTCAGTTTCTCCACAAAGTTGTCATGTCGCGTCCATAAACTAAAAACATTTTGTACCAGCTATGAATTAGGTTAGCTAGGAGCAGGCTAACCCAATAGTCAGAAAACGAGCTCGAGATATAACTATGCAAAACCGCGATTATATGCTTAGGTAATTCATTTATCAAGCAGTGAAGTCTTAGCTTTCAATGTCAGCTTATTCCCCTGTTTTTTATGACCCTTGGATTATAACGAATTAAGTTCAGAAAACCTGTCAAAAGACCAGATCCTGATCTTTTTAAGGCTAAGTCTTTACATAAAGTGGAAACAGGACTGATTCTCAATGAAAACCAGGTTGGTGCATCAAATCATGCATCACACAAAGAAAATAAACAATATTTTGATTATTCTTTGACATAAAAAAAAGTTGGGAAATTTGTTTGAAATTGTGTGTGATTCTGCGTTGAGTAACAACTCCATAAGGTTTTATGTACATATTGTTTGTTCACAAAAAAAGAGTTATTTTGTGTCATAACATGATGTCTTTTAATGTGGACATACCCACACTTTAAGCTTTGTTTCACCTGTCAAGTTTTTTTTTTTTTTTTTTTTAATAGGGGCTGAATCCATGAAGGAAAAATATTTTTAAAAAATTGCTTTTAGGACTGTAAACAAACGCCAAACCCCAATATGAAGTAAAAGTGCAAAACATGACTTCAGATTTCATAAGTCTGCTACAAAAATGATAATTTTGTGTGTGCTGCCAGTGTAACATTACAGGACAACATGGGACTGCTGTCTGACCCAAACAGAAGGAAGGCTTTGATCAACCTGCTCACCCGCCTCAATGCTCCAATCTGGTGAGTTTTTAAGATACTGATGTAAAAACAAGCCTCCAGTGCACTGATTAATTTTTCACGATCAAATTTTACTACTTCACCCTTTCTCACTCTCTCATCCATCTCTCTGCCTCAGCATTGTCTGCTACTTGGCAGGTGTGGCCTGGTTTATGGGGTTAGCATTTGAGCCGTTCACTCTGCGTACATACATGTCAGAGAACGCCATGGGATCCACCATGGTGGAGGAGCGTTTTCCAGCCGGGGAGAGAGCGCTCGCCACAGGCAGGGAGTTTGCAGCTCACAAAAGGAAAGCAGGGTAAGCAACACAGAGATACCAAGAAAGAATGCTGTCTTGAGCCAGGTATGTAACTGTCTGGTCATCTAACCTTTGGTTTTCTCTGCAGTGGGATGCCAGTAGATTGGCTGGTGAAGACCATGCAGGCTCGAGGGCTGGAGGTGTTCACCCAGAGCTTCTCTCGCACACTGCCCTTTCCTGATGAAAACAAAGAGAGATATGTGAGTTTAAGATGGAAGACGACTGGAATTTTGCTCAAAAAAATTATTTACTGTTCATCATATAAAGGACAATAGACCGGTTCTATATTGTGTATTTTGTATTTTTTTGTACAAGTTGGTGTCTTCTACATCTTCCTCTATCCCTTCTCTTCCCAAGATGGTAAAAGGCACCAATGTATACGGGATCCTAAGGGCCCCTAGAGCTCCACGGACAGAAGCTCTGGTGCTGAGCGCCCCCTGCAGCCCAGGAGATAGCAACAACCAGGCAGTGGGTCTGTTGCTTGGTCTGGCACAGTACTTCAGGAGTGAGTACAGAACCTTTAGTGCTCTTATCTCACCCACATTAATGAATTAATTTCTTTTAGCCAATTATGGACAATTACATCATCCTTTTTATGAAGTAATTATTAAATGAAAATCTTGACATCGCTCAGCCCCATCACACAAACTGCAACAGTGTGTTTTATCCATCCCCTCACTTCACTGAAAATAAAGGTTGTATTTCAGACAGGTAGGATCATTACAATATTTACATGGTTCCAACAAAATTTAACGCACTTACTGCGAGAAGAGCAGGCTGATAATGGCAGGTAATGGCATGATTTACTGATTGCTGCACTCATCAACAGGTCAGATTTACTGGGCCAAGGATATCATCTTCCTTGTGAATGAGCATGATCTGATTGGTATGCAGGCTTGGCTGGAGGGCTACCACCACACCAACACTACAGGTGATCACCTGCATTTACCCTGAAACAATATACATCAACAGTTACGAAATTAATGCATTCTTCATGCATTCATGTGTTGAGAATCAGTGCTACTCAGCTGCCTCTTGTGCAAAATATAATTTGAAGGGAAAGATATTAGATTTGACAGCACTGATTTCCGTCATGTTTACTATTTTGTGAGGTTGGGTTTGTTCTTAGTTTTGTTGAGTTTTGTATGTCATATACTAGCTGACACAACTGTTAAACAATTTATATCCTTCATTTCATTAGCAAACACAAGATCATGAATGTAATAAGCTTTGAGTAAAAAAACAAACAAACATAATCCTATAATGACAAACTGCAAAATAAATTTCCCCAACTAACCTTTCTTCTGGAATTGGTCATGCAGGTATGGAATGGTCTCCCTTGCAAGGTCGTGGTGGTTCAATCCAGGCAGCCCTGTCCCTGGAGCTCAGCAGTGATGTCATCACCAGTTTGGACCTGGTCCTGGAAGGGCTCAATGGCCAGTTACCCAACTTGGACTTAGCCAACCTCTTTTATGCCTTCTGTCAGAAGATAGGGGTGCTTTGCACCATCCAGGGCAAGGTAAACAGCTGTTACTGTAGATGTTTACCACACGTGTTCAGTGAGCAGAATGGTGAATTTCCTGAGATAGTCTTGGTGTATGATAGTAAACCTTTTTATTTTTTTAATAGCTGCAGAGGAATGACTGGGACAACGTATCAGGCTACAGCCATGCAGTCAAGACCATGATGTTGATGGTGATGAAGCAGGCCAGCGGACGGCCTTGGGGGGACCATGGCCTGTTCCTGCGCTACCATGTTGAGGCTGCAACTATCAAGGGCATTAACAGCTTCCGCCAGTACAAGACTGATGCCACTACCATTGGCAGGTCAGAAAAACGTGCCTACGTCCTTACTAATCAGATCTCACTTTTATGAGCTGTTTGTTAGTCACTATGTTTTTCTGTCTTTATGAAAAAAAAAAAAACTCTAGGCTTCTGGAAGGAATGTATCGAAAGCTGAATAATCTGCTGGAGCGCCTGCATCAGTCCTACTTCTTCTACCTCATGCCGTCACTCTCTCACTTTGTCTCCATTGGTTACTACATGCCAGCCTTCGGCTTGCTTGCTGTCATCCTGCTGCTTCGTGTATCCTCTCATCTTTATTTTACTTTAATTTTAAATAGAACCACCAGTGTGATGGAACAAAGCAAATTAATCACACGGTAGTTTGTATACTGATATGAAATGATAGTTCAGGGTATAGTATAATTTATGATTACAAGAATTTTACAGTCTTGCTGTTTTGCATAACCTATCACTGCTTCTGATATGTATGTGGTGATTGTCAGATTCTTCCTTGACTGTAATTCCAGGCTTTGGATCTATGGGTTCAACTTGCAACTCCACCACCAAGAACAGAAGATGGAATCGCTGACATTGAACAGGTTAGACACACACACACCTGCCTTCCTCACTCCTTTTTTCTCACACCATAACTAACATGCCAAAAAATGTAAAAAAGAAAGCATTTTCTTGACTGAATTTGCTAATTAAACTGAAATGTGCTTTCTCTTTTGTGTTCTCTGTCCCTCAGCAATCCAGTCCAGGAGTTCTGTCTGTGTTGACTCCTCTGGTGATCAGCCACTTGACTGGAGTAGCTCTGTACAAGCTGCCAATCCATTTTCAGGAGATGGCTGTGGAACATTTCCCCGTGTCTGAGACTGAGGCTGTGGTCCTGACAGCTATTGCTGTTTACACAGCAGGCCTGGCTTTGCCTCATAACACACACAGGTAACTATTGACATTTGTAACTCTCCAATTCAGACTTTTGAATGTCAGTACAAATTCACCCATGGAGGTAGATATTGTATTATTGCAAAGAAGTTTTGCAAAGTTTCTTTTATAAGACTTTCCATTAGCTACATATACCTTATCTTTACTGGCCATGGATAACTTATGCTAGAGTATGTGCCTGCACATGAGAAAGATGTGGTCAAATCTGGTCCCAAGCTGTGCTATAAATACATTTACTGCATATTGAGGAAAGTTTTTGCACAGTTTTAGTGTCAGAGTGTGTAGTTTGAGAAACAGATGCCTTACAGGTCCTCAGTTGGAATCTTCTTTAAATAGAACATGCCAAACACCAGTGTAATCTGCAGTGAAAACTCTGGGATGCTGGCTATCTAGTGGCAAATAAAAAGGCATTGGATTAGTTTTCTTTTTACTTGCCAGTATCATGTATATATATATATATATATATAAAACTCTACCTTTAAGGCCAGCATCCCAGTGAAATGACTGCTGAAAATTATGTCAATAATTAATCAATCAGTCATTTCCAGCATTAATAACCATTTGCATTAAAGTCTTAGGTATATATTTAAATGCCACCTTCACATTCAGTATTAATTTATGTCAAAAACATTAACATTTCTGATGATTCCAAACTTTTGAATGCTACTGTTCACCTGGATATTTTGGTTGTTGTAATTATGATATATTTATATGTTAACTTTTCCTGGTGTTAAAAGCAGCGTTACAGTTAAGTTCCACAATATTCAGACTTTGCTTGACGTTGTAGTAGAATGAAATCAACAGTGATTTCTTTCTTCACCTACTTATCTCCATTTTTCTCAGAGACCATTATCTCTAACCATTTTTTAGTAAATTGTGTGATGGCACAAGTCATAACCAAAGTTGTCACAGTTTTGAGGAGTTGAGGCAAAAACGTCAAACTTCCTGCAACATGGATAGCATGTCAGAATGAACAGTGCTGTTTGAGATGAAGTGAAAGCACCTTTCAGAGCAGACGTGATGTCGTGTTGTGTGTTACAGGCTGCTGTCGGGCGAGGGCACGGAGCAGGGCTGGAAGATCTTGAAGCTGGTTGCTGTGCTGTACCTGGCCGTGCTGCTGGGCTGCACCGCCCTCATCAACTTTTCCCTGGGTTTTATCCTGGCGCTCACCCTGGTGCCTTTGGCTGCCTTCATCACACCACATGTATCAAAGTAATACACAAACACACACTGTACTTAGTTGTGATGGCTTTGTCTTGTGCTTACTCAATAATATGGAAGTAAAACCTCATTATATCTTATTTCTCCACTCAGGGTTCTGTCAGCCTTTACCATGGTCTTCCTCAGCCCAGCCTGCACGCTCCTCTTTTGTGTCTTTTTCTTCCAAGAGCTGCAGGAAATGCCCATCACTTTCCAAGAGGCATGGATGCTCTACCTATCAGTCATCTCCCAGGGCATCCTGGATCACTCCCTCTATGGATCTCTGGTTTACCCGCTGGTGGCCTTGCTGGTCTATCCTTGCTGGCTGCTTTTCTGGAACATTCTCTTCTGGAAATAAAAGTCAGTCATACAGGACCAATGCAGGCTTTCACTGGGCAAAACCCTCCAAAGTGTTCTCAGGTTGGTATTCACTGGGGAAAATATGAAGAATGACACATATATGCACTGGAAAGACTGGAAAAGAGGAATGCTTATAGTTGAATTGGAATGAATGCAGTTATGCCCTAATTTTGAAACACTATGTTGGTATTAGGGATATGAGTATGTCATTTTATAATGTGGGGTAACATTCTGGAAATTCTGAATGAACAAAATCACTATTTTTCATAACTTAGGACCCAACAAATACTTACTGTATGTTTGTAAATCCTTGTATTGGTTGCAAGATATTCAGTATGACAAATATATCACTTTGTTCATTCATAAAATTTGTGGAATGGAGACAAACCAAACTATGACGAGTAAGAAAAGTGTCAACCGATAGTTAAATATAGAAACAAAGGGGTTGGTTCGGCCTCCCTCCTATCTGTAAATCTACTGAACAAGCCATCACTACTAACATTTTTTATACTTGTTTTGATAACTTGCTTTGAAATGTGTTTATTTCCTATTTATTAACAGTAAAATAAAAGATCAAACGTTTTTTGTTTTTTTTTTACATTACCTCATTTAGAAACCCACATATTGTTTTGCTGATAAAACATATGACATTAATAATAAATTTAATAATGTAGATATTCTCTCAGTTCTAGAGAGTTATGTTAGGGGTCATTCAAAGATTTTTTTTTTCCTTTTCTGTGAGTTTAAAAATAATTGGAAATAGAATAGAATAGAAAAAAAAAAGCTATGACTAGCAACATTTAGACAACATGCTCTTCAAAGGCTTTGTTGTGTTCGAAAATTTGACAGCAAGTAGAAAGTGACTCAGAATAAAGTGTGAAAAACTGAACGTCTACAAACAACCCGTACCAACACTGGCAATGCAGGAGCAGTTTTGAAAAGGTAAATAGTTCAGAAATGTTAAAACATAGCTTCTTTTGGTCTGACATCAAACATTTCATTGAGATGCCTGTGTATTTTCCCATTTTGTGTAGCTCAAATACACAGTGCTTGTGAATGGCCTAATTCCGAGTTAAGGCTTCCCACTTCAGAGGTACACGAACGCAACATAACGTGGTTAGCAATGCTGCTTCTTAACAACAAGGTCTTGGGTTCACATCTCGCTGTATCTGTATGGGTTTCCCCTCACAGTTCAAACGCGTGCAGGTTAAGATGAACAGGAAACTGATCAGCTGTAGGGATGCAAAGGGACAAATCGATGAAGATGTGATTTAAATTATTGTTTATTCAGCGAATGCCATTTTACAGTATTTACTGAAAACAAATGACTGTCACAGCTAAGGGAGAATTGAATAAAATGAGATTGAAAGCTAAAATGAACAATTACTCAAAGCATCTTTTTAAAAACATGACACTTAATACAATGTTATAAAAAAATAAAAGCACTTGACAACCCTGTAAACGCAGCATACGTTCCGCTTCCCAGCCATGGCTTTTTTCATTTCAAATATTTTGGCACCAATAGATGACGCACCAACAGGAGAAGGTTTTGCATGAGGCTTTACCTTTCCTCGCTTCACAGCTGGCAGAAACTGAAATTGTAACGTTCTGTCATCCTCAACTGCAAAAACATAAAATATTTGCATTTAATTGCAGTGAACCCCTCCCCCACCCGAAAATAAATATGGGGCTGGTCTGTGTTTGCACCACACACACACACACCCTTTAAAATAAATAACGATGCCTGGCCAAATGCAAATGTACTCTCTCATGGACATGTCATCATGTACATTGAAACGGTCAAAGCAGACGCTCTATGTCTGCAGATCCTCATCTGAGCCTCCGCAGGTGCTGCGGTGCTTTCACTGCTCCAGCTATCTCAGTGCACTTTCAGTCTTAATGTGAGTATTTGCTTTAAGTATGCGAGTTCACCATCAGAGTTAGCATCCTCATTCTGTGTGTGTGTGTATGACGTGGAAGTGAAAAAGGGCAACCAGAGCGCAGTCAGCTGCTGCTTAAAGCGGGCTCTCCCCGATCCTCCCTCCTTCCTTTCTCCTTTGTGAGACAGAAGAAAAAGGGCTTGATGTCACTGAGCTGGCGTGTTTCTGGAAACAGCATTGACGTGTTGCTTGGCTGCTAGGCAGCGTGCAGTACCTGCTGGATGCCGCTTTGTTTGTGTGTGTCGGGTCTGGCTGTGGCACAGATCTCGCAGCCGGGACGGGTGGGCTTGTTGATGAAAGTGCATGAGGGGCAGGACCATTCTGTCTGCAAAGAGGAAGGGAGATGCATTAAACGGATAGTTTATTTTTTGGGGTAATTTTACTTATCTACAACTTTATGTCTCTTGCATGTATGGAATTAGTATTTAGCAAATATTTTTGGTGAGAGGCAATGAAAAGCAGCTACGTGGTTTATTTCAAGGTCAGAAAACCAAAAACAATGAGCAAAAGCTGTACGGAGCTGCAGAGTCGGGTGATAATTCTCTGTGGGTTTCTCACTACAAGCGATCCAGCCATTTGATCCAATGTTAGTATCAAAAATACCAGTTAAAGGAACATACTAGTGATTGTGCATGTTTGAGCACAATATATACACAATATATACAGTATATGTTATGTTACTGTCAACCATTTCCCAAAATATACTACTTTAGCGGTACATTTCAGAATTTATTCCCTACTTTCCAGATTCCCATTTGCTTCAGTTCATTCCAGTACATTAAAATCAAATTGTACAGACTTAAGCACGCTACTGTCACTTCTACAATTATGCTTAAGTGTTAGCAGGTGAAACACTGAATTTTAAGGTGAGTATATGCTTGAACATTTGATTTTGATAGATTAGGGGATTTGAAAAAATGACAGGAAAACTCTAATGCGGTTTCATGTTTTGGAAATTGACTGTCAGTAACATAACATATATGAGGGTTGTATGGGCTCAAACGTGCGATCGTCAGTATGGTCCTTTAATTCTGTATCTACTCCCTTACCAATAACATAACAAGCACTGGTACATACCTGTGTTTTACTGGCTTTGTTGGGTTTGTCGTTCAGCTGCAGAGTCTCCAGATCGAGGGCGTCTTTCATGTCAGCCGCTCTGTCGCTGCCTCCACCTGAGCTTCCTGCAGTCGAGGAAAACGACAAAAAAAGTGAAGCCACAGAGCAGTTTCTAGGCTACATGTGGCACACAACACAAAGAGATGCATGTGGGACTTACCCTGGGTGTTGTGGGGCAACCTGGAGGGCAGGGTGCTGTAACCCCTCCAATCTTGGGAGGTGGGACCGTTGCTCGTTGGAGGAGGAGGTGGGGCGAGGAGGACGCTCTCCAGATCCTGCTGGAACAGCTGGTTTGTGACGCGGGCTTGCCGGGCGGAGATCAGGTAGAGGTACGCCACGTTTCCGTCCTTCTGCACACCATACGAGGCCAGTGACCTCGGCTCCGTGCACAAGCACTGACCGATGACCCAGCGCTGCACGCGGGGATGGAAGCCGTACTCCATGAAGACCTGGAGATGTGTGGCGAGAGTCAGCAGAGTTACAAACACCACCACGTTTTTTTTTTTTTTTTTTTTTTTTTTTTTTTTTTCATTACTGGTTGTTTTACAGATTAAAATTTCTGACCTGTTGCTTGAGTGCAGCAACGGTCATGTAGGGAAACACTTTCACTGTGACGCAACAGGACGAAGAAAAATCCTCCACGACTACAGATAAACTGAAAGACAAATGTCGCACAATAAGTTACGTATAGTAAGTGGAAGAACCATCCGTTCTATTGGACCTCAAATATGAAGATGTAGCAACATTTTTCATTTTTCACCTGATCTCTCCATCTGCGTAGTTCTTTTTAGACGGCTGAATCGTCAGCGCCGATTTCTGCCGAGCCAGAGACGATGCATGTTGCGAAGCGGCTTGAGTGTCACCAGCTTCAATCGCCCTGGCGAGCTCCAAACATAGTTCTTCTAAAATACCGTCATGACAGTTAAAGATTTTTCATGCACACCCTGTGTGGAAACAGGAATAATGCATGAAGAAAAGGTGAGATACACACCTGTGAGCGGTAAAGAGGCTGAGCTCCACTGTTCCATAGCTGCTGCTGATGTGTGAGTCTGTCTGTCATCTGATTCATATGTGTTAATGTTTGCAACTGCAAGAGGTTAAAAAGGAAAAAAAAAAAAAAAAAAGGAAAACTGAGTCACAAATGGTAAGTTTTGCCATCAACACACACACACACATACTCTAGCAATTATTATATCCATTTAATTTAGAGACAAACAAAATTCGTCATCCATATATTTTAAAGGACCATACCGGCCATTTTGCATGTTTAAGCCTAATATATTCAATTTTCATACATGTTATGTTACTGACAATCATTTCCCAAAGGACAAGGATAAGGACAAATATTCAAGCAACACACCCACCTTAAAAATCAATGTTTCGCCTGCTAATAGTTACGCAGCCTTATGAAGTCACGATCATTTAAATTTTTCGATAAATGCAAGTCTTCTTTTGGGGCTATATTCCCCGGTGAATACATACATTCACTCCGCGCTTTTTATTGCGCTTAAGCAATAAAATTACCCAACTTCTAAAAATTCCTGAATACACGTCTTGTTCGCAATGATGGATTACCTATCCTAAGAACGTTTCAAGTATCAACAAGTTAATTTTAACAGCGTACCAGAATGAACTAAAACCAATGGCGGTAGGAAATTTTTTTTAATTCAGTAGTATGCTTCGGAAAATGATTGGCAGTAACGTTGCGTGTATGGAAAAATTAATATATTAGGCTCAGACATGCAAAATGGCTGGTATGTTCCTTTAATGTCAGTGTTCACAATTGGTTCAAAAACTCCCCTTGATGGCAAAATGTCGTCAGTGTGAATTCTTTGCTGTAGCTGAGGAGACTTTCACCTGTGGAAGAGCAGCACTGCTAAACCAGAGTAGCTGTTCCAGAAACTTCCACTTTGGACAAGATTTGGGTTTTTTTTTTTCCTTACTCTGACCTCAACAAAACTAGACGGCAACATGTTTCTCCTTTCATACTTTAGAGGTAATTAGTATACATGATATGCTGCACGATGCAAGCTCCAAACAATCAAAATATCACATCTCCCTTATTTCATGTTAGTATTTTTTTGTCCTGGCTTCTAAAAAATATGAAAGGAAGAAAGTGCTCAATAGATCGCATAGTGCTAACAGGTGACTGAACACCAGTCTGAATGTGGTTCTACTTATTAAAAACAACCATCTCCCTGTTGGTAGGAAGTGCAAATTTCATGAAATTTCAGGAAGTAATTTAACATATATTGAACAGACGGATGGATGGTCAGATGATCAAACAATTTAACAATTTGTCCTTTAATGCTTTAATGCTCTTGTGGGCAGAAAGGGGTGTCCTGTTAAGCTTTTTAATCATCTGTTTATTCATTGGTTCGTTTTCCTCTGAGGCTTCGTCTCAAGTTTACTCCTGAGTCAGCAGCATCGCTGCTATGCACCTAGAATAAGTTTCATATCTGCAAAATGTGAGTGTCATCCTGTTTTTGAATCATCATTGCATCATCGGGGGAAGAGATATTTTGTTTATTTGTTTTAAATCAAACTGACCTCTGTGCGCTTCTCGTAGTGATGACATCACGACTGTGGCCCACTCCTCAGCTTCACGGTCGCAGCGGAAGTTGAAGCAAATGCAGTCATGTGGCGGAGCAGCGAGACGCATCTCGTGACAGCGAGAAGACTTGACCTCGTACTGCACTGAACGCAAATCAAACTCTGCAATAAACTATAGAAGGAAAAAAAATACAAAGCAATGCTTAAACATCAGTGTTACTTCAAGCAAAACTCAAAAGGCCTTTCATTCTGCACATTCTGTAGGGTCCTGACGGGACATTTCTCTCTCCAAAAGGAAAAAGACTAAATCAGCAAAAAAAAAAAAAAAAAAAAAAAATATTTAAATTTATACCCCCTGCTGGTATAATTTCTCGCTTATTAAGCATGTTTATTCAGAAGGCAATGCAACATTAATGTAGCCTTGAGCATTTGAACATTTGGTAAAATATCACTCATGAATTATTCAGTCACCAATAAATTTGGAAAGGACAAACACAAAATGCAGGTGCAAAGTGTGTGGTGGAGTTTGAAACATGACAGAAAGAGGAAGAATTCTCATTCTGACATGCTGCATTTGAGTCATTTTTGCCAGATTAGGGGATTTGACAAAATAACAGGAAAACTACAACATGGCTTTATGTTCTGGAAAATGGTTGAGTAACATAACGTGTATGCAGGTAGTATTTATTGGGCTTAAACAGGCAAAGTCATTGGTATAGTCCTTTAATATCTATGCCTTAAAGACCAAAGCAAAACTGAAGATGACTGCACTTGCCATTTTCTACTACATGTGCCAAAAAATATTAACCAAGATGCCTAACGTCTGATGTACGCCGAGCACGATACAATAACTGTGAGGTAGCTGAACTCGTCCTGCTCAGGCAGACGAGACGACAAAGAACAAGGATGAAAGACGCTTTCAACAAATCAAAAAGCATCTCTTCATCAAAGGAGAATCCGACAGACATGGAAGTCCACTGGGAGAAAAGTTCTGAGCCTGTCAAATTTAAGGAAGGTTGTCGAGAGTGAACTTGACAAACAATGGACAGCCAGAGGAAAGGCGGGATGAGGTGAGACAGGCAGAGTGGAATATCAGGTCAAGTTCAAGCAAGATGAAGGTGTGTGAGTGTGTTTACCCCTGCGGCTGCATGAGCACCATAATGCTGAGAAAAGAAGTTGATGGAAATGTTTTTTGTGTTGCTGAGTGTTTGAGTCGTATAAAGCAGATCAGAGCAGAAGATCTGATACATGGTTAAAGTGAAACTGGAGCTGAGAGCGAGAGGAAAGACAAAACACAGAGTCTTAACATAAAGGATCATTCCAGAAGCTCCATTTGTGCATAAATGCAAAATTTAAACTTGCAGTAAGGTTGTAAAGGCAAAAGGGTGCTGTAATAAAACCTGCCTGGACTGAAGCAGAACATACTAATACAAAAATCTGTGTAATAATAAAATGTAACCATGAGCACAAATCTTATGACACAAAGTGTCTGTGACACCAGAATTTATATAATTCTGACTCTTTTTTTTTTTAAACATTAGGCTAAAACAGCTTTGCATTTTAAGGTAAGTCTGAAAAGAAAATATTAGTAAGTGGTGAGATTTATATAAAGTATAGCATAAATTATGTTGCCTAAAGTAAAGTATATGAACAGTTTAATAAAAGTTATTGGCTATTACTGGATTATGTCATATCTCAGGGACATTTTCACACTATCAATGTTGACTATATGTATATATGTGTGTAATGCTGAAATGATTATTCAGTTCAATAACAGTGGATACACAGTTTGAATAATCAAATGGTGCTTATCAAGTACAAATATCAAATATTTCTGCTGATTACAGGTTTTTAAAAGTGAGGATTTGCTTGAACTTGTTTCTATGTCATTATAATTTTAATGTTGGTTGTTTTTTAGTGTGGTTTTTTTTTTGTGCGTGTGTGTTTTAATCACTTTTAGCTCTGATAACTGTGATGAGCATTTTTTTTAAGTGTCTAGACTAAATGAATTATCAATTCACCAAAAAAGTTGATTTCATAATGAAAGAGTTTATTTTTTCTCTCTCTCTCTCTCTACATATATATAGATAGATAGATAGATAGATAGATAGATAGATAGATAGATAGATAGATAGATATATGGTATATACCTACCATCTTGTTTCTAACTCTGCAGAAACAGTTTGTAAAAAGAGGATACCTAATACCTACAATTAAGAAAAATGCTTCACGTGATCAGCTTATCTCGAGGTCAGTGAATAGAAGAGTGTTAGAACATGTTAGTGTCCGTACAGAACTAACCAGCTTTGTGATTAAACTCGTTGTTAGGATGCTTTAAGCAAACATTATCATCATGAGCCACGTGGAGTGTAAGCCAAAGAGTTGTTAAAGGGCTCACGTAAGTTTTCTTCAGCTCTGTGTACAAAGTGGTTGGGTGGCAAGATTTCCCGTTCAGCTTCTTGATTTGAATGCATCTCACTGACAGGACCACTTTGCTCATTTTAACTCGGATCTTTAGTCAGAGATACCACACACTACACAACACATTACAATTTTTACTGGGTGAATAAAATGATTAATTAATTAGTTGTTTCGTCATTTCTGCAGAGAACATAACTTCTCATAAAGGCCTATTGCACCTGACCATGACAGCACCTGACCATGCAGTTGGGAAAACGAAAGTGAAACTACACAAATTTACAATTTTACAGATATTTATATCTCCAAAAAAGCAATTTGTTTTAAAATCAGAAGTATATGTGAAGTTTCCTTGCACTGTGACAGTAATATACAGTGGACAAGGAAATCATCTTTATATGCCTGCACTCATATCAACAAATGACGTCTGCTGTGATTTTATCCCCAAATCAGACTATGTGATCCATAAGATTGCATGCGTGGGGTCCATGCTGGTGTGTAAAATCCCGTGACTCAGTACGGTGGTTAATTACACACATGATTAAGCAGGTAAAGCAGCAAAAACAATGTTTTCTCACCACACTGCGGCTCCCACTTGTATCTCTCAGCGCCAGGCGGAATTCTCCGGCCCTGCTCGGGTCCATGCTGAGCTGTAACCTTAAAGCCTCACTGCCTGCTCCGGGGAAGCATAGAGGACGAATCCCGGAGTGGCACACCGAAACCCGGACTGACATCAACACGGTACTGCAGCAAGCCGTCAGCGCAAGGCCGCCGCACGCAGCCTGCTGGGACGAGGTGGGCACCGGGGCTGGCGGAGCCCAGCCACCCGAGCTCAGGGCCATTTTAGGATATTTAAAGCCCCACGGCCGGTAGAAACGCAGCTGTAGTTTCTGTGTTGCTTATAAACTCCAGTTCTGTACACAGAGAGAGAGTTTCTTCGCGGGTAGGCGGTGTTTATATACGCGCCCAGCAAACTCCATTTCTACGGAGCTATCGAGAAAACAAAACAGGAAGTAGAAGAGTACGTCTCTTATTTAGCCCCGTCTGGAAACAGACAAAAACATCTGAGGCCGGACCTGATGATGATGCTTCAAAACAACATGAAGAAAATAATCTACAGATGGAACTTTCTCATATTTTATTTAACTTTAAATATTGCAAATTGAAAGAACTTGCTTCTCATATTTTTGCTTTTAGAAATGTAACTGTACATTTTTATCATGACAGTTGTTTTTAATTCATCTCCACTGTTTTTATTTTAATGGCAAATCATTTTCTTTAAAAATGTAAATTCTGTAAATCCCCCAGTTTGCTATCCTTTGTTCTTTGTTTCTTAATTTCAGATGATGTATGCTTTCTTTGTATGTATTCTTAATTAATTATTTTTAATGGTTTTTGTTATTGTTTTTTTTTTTTTAATGATTTGTTTCCTGCAGTTAGAGAAAATGCATACATAAAAAAACATTACACACACACAGAGAGAGAGAGAGAGAGAGAGAGAGAGAGAGAGAGAGAGAGAGAGC
This sequence comes from Lucifuga dentata, assembly GCA_014773175.1. Taxonomy (NCBI): domain Eukaryota; kingdom Metazoa; phylum Chordata; class Actinopteri; order Ophidiiformes; family Bythitidae; genus Lucifuga; species Lucifuga dentata. The sequence continues at coordinate 21,475 of VXCM01000526.1, forward strand.
TGTTCTATTCAGTCTATATAGAAGTGAACTGATGATAAATTCAAATATCTGTCAAAATCCTCATTGTTACTCTAAATATTGTGTATAATGGACCATACACTAGCTCTTCTGGATGGGAGGATAGTCTGCAGTCACTGATCAGTGGTAAAGTCTGAAAAGGAAACCTCTTGTAATGTGTAAACCAATCATGCTGATTCAGGACCAAAAGTCAATATTTAATGTAGAAGTACATTTTTATAGATGTTTCAGACTCTGCTTCATGTCTTAGAAAAAGTAAACCCATCCATAGAAAATATGAGACCGTGTTAAACAGGAAAATAATTCCATGATAAGGTTGTAGTTTTAAATATTTGCAATCTAAGTTTATGATTAATTAAAACATTCTAACACAACAAACCCCAAGAGAACTAACACATTTCAATTTCCTCTAACTTTAAATTTTTCAAACATTTTCTGACTGACTGAAATGGTGGCCTGAGAACAGAGGCAGTTTTGACGTTGTATGTGTTATAGTCACAGAAAGAGAAGAATTATCCTTATGCCACAAAATTATACACCTGCTAGTAACACATATTTCTTGTGTTTTCATTTAATCGTTTGGTTTCTGACAAAAACTTGACCCCCATTTCTATTCAGTAGGTGGATATTGAGATTGTAGCTGAATATAAATACAGTACCCTCCACAAATATGGGCCTCCACAAATAAAAGCAAATGGATTGATAAAAATATTTGTTTCATGATAACAATATCTTTTTCTTTTCAATTATTTTATATAGTACAGATGACTGCACAAAGGAAATTTCCCTTGGGATAAATTAAACTAAACTGAAATTCCAATTCTGTTATAAGACACATATTAACACATTTTTTCCATGTACTCTTTAACTAGAAATCAATATAAATATGCAAACTTTCAAAACTGTAAGACTAAGTTCAGTTAAGCAGCTGCACCATGTTAAGGTGGAGAGGAATTACGGAGATGTCCACAGTGCAGGAGATCAGTCAAAACATGAGAAATATCAAAAACTCAGAGCTGGGAGACGTGGAGAAACGAATGGAGCAGCTCAAGAAAGAGCAGGTAAGGAATAAGTCCAAGATATAAAATACTAAAAGAAATATATGGATACTATATACACACATGGATACTAGAGTCAGTTTACCAGCTTATATGTTGATATTTTTAGAACTTCTGGGTTTGAACTGATCTATCCATTCCATAGAAAGTGAGAAAGCCATTCAAGGAAGTGATAAATGTCTCCAGGGATGACCCACACAAGGCAGGTGTGAAACCCTTGTCATTTGCCTGACAGGTAATCCAAGACTGCACATATTTTTAAGTACTGTATGCTGCATGTGCAGCATGTTTTAGGCTAAATCTTTATATTATATAAATACAGAATTTACATAATGTCTACATAATGGGGAGGTTCTTGCAGCTTGCCTTTATCCTCCTCTCATAAACAGTGGCAAACTGCCAGAGGATGTCAGACAGAGGGCACAGAGGCTGCTTTGGGCATGTGATGGAGGAAGTTTAGGTAGGGATGTCTGTGTATGTTGTATTATAATGAAAATGTTACAGATGAAAATTACCATTGTGATCCTACATCACCAGTCTGCTGCTGTGCCCTCTCAGGTGTGCTTCTCTACCAGTGTCCTATTTTGACAGTTTTTCTGAAATATTTTTGTAGGTTCCTATACTGCTGCAGCGGGTATATCACAAATAAAACGCAACATCTGTGAATTCATATTGCGACGAGATGGTGGGATTCCATCTTACCCTGAAAACATTTACATAAGCTCAGGCTCACAGTGGTCACTCATGGTACAACTCTATTACTGAGATAATATAGTCTGTGCTCCAGCAAATGTCATCATCAATTACTGTATTCATCTACAAATTATCAAAATGTTTGATTCTGCTCTCTAGAACATTGTCAGCCTCCTGGTAAACCGCAAGAGTTCACCCAGAACAGGAGTGGTAGTTCCAGTGCCATCGTGCTCTATTACCAATAAGGCCATGTTGGGGCTTGGAGCAGCTATCATGCCATACTACCTGAATGAGGAGCAGGGCTGGGAACTGGAGATAGATGAGCTACATAGAGCACGAGAGTCTGCAAAGGGAGTCTGTAATCTTGTTGCTCTGTATGTCACCAACCCTGGAAATTCTGCAGGTATTAAAATCTCAGCAGAATAGTCAATCTAAATATATTTTTGTACCAAATCATCGAGTATCTCCGTGTTGTATAACCTATAGGTAATGTTCAGAGCAGAAAATCAGTGGAGGAGGTCATCCAGTTTGTTTCAGAGAAGAAGCTTTTTCCTCTGGCTGATGAGGTAAATGTCTGAAAAATGTTACCATTTCTCTATGCATAAGTAAATCAACTCTCAATTTATGTTTCTCTCCATTACTCTTGTTGTCCACAGGTCTATCAAGAGAGTGTTTATGGGGAAAGGTGTGAGTTTGTCTCTTATAAGAGAGTTTTGGCAGAGATGGGGCCTCCTCATTCAGATACAGTGGAGCTGGCTTCCTTCCACTCTGCATCTAAAGGCATCATGGGAGAGTAAGCTGTCAGTTCTGATTAGCTTCCTTAAAAAGGCATCATCATCTATTTTGTCTGTGCCACCTGATCCTGACAAAGAACCTGACTTGAAATGCAACACTTAACTCAAAGTGGATGTTAAGACCCTTGTCTGTTTATCTCTGCCTCTCTGATCAGGTGTGGTCTGCGTGGTGGATATGTGGAGCTGGTAAATCTGGATCCCACTGTTATGAAATACACCTACATTCTGTTCTCAAAAGATAGATGTGCATCTGTGCCTGATCAGATTGCTCTGGATCTGATGGCAAACTCCCCCACAACCAGGGGATCCCTCATACCCACTTTATAATGAGGTGAGAGCAGAGATATCCCCTTCACATTCAGTCACACTACATCACTTTATCTAATGTAGCATGGTGGTCTAATATCCTGCTTTTCAGAAGAAACAAAGAATTGATTATATTTGTTAAAAGTATCAGGAACCTCAAAGTTGTCTTTTTTTTTTTTTTTTTTTNTTTTTTTTTTTTTTTTTTGCAGGAGAAACAGCACATCAGGACCATGCTAGTTCATAATGCAGAGAGGGTCCACAAGATTCTAAACAGCCTTCCCGGTTTCAGCTGCCAACCAGTGAAAGGAGGATGGTTTGTGTTCCCCAGACTGCATCTCCCACCTGGAGCCATGCAAAAAGCCAAGGTTACATTATTACTTCATAGAACCGAGCATATGATGCTGACAGAAAAACTGATTAATAAAACTATTCAGACTTCACTTTATCTTTAAATATTTTAGGAGGCAGGAATGCCACCAGATGAGTTTTACAGTGTGAGACTATTAGATGAGGCTAATAGAGTGTGTGTTAGACCTGGTTGGGAGTGCGGCAAGAGGAAGGGCACCCATCACATCAGGTATAGTACTGTCTTTTTCAACAGCATATCAATCTATATCGCCATTGTTGAGAGTAAAGCTGTATCAAATAAGAGCTTTTATTGCAAAACAGTAAATTATTAACTATAATGTAGTTTCTCTATTTCAAAGGTCATTAACTGTATACTGCAAATGCAATTATGGTAAATATTACACTCAGGTTCTTTACTCTGCTTTCTCTCCAGATTTTGCATTATGAGCTCTGTGGACACTATGGAGGAAGTACTGAGATGCCTGATAGGCTTTCACACAAAATTTATGAAAGAGTTTTCTTAAAGCAATTTTTAAATAAAAATTCTCTCCCCAATTGAGAACAGATAATCAAAAAAATTCAGATAATTTGTTTCATGTTGATGTGTGAATATTTATTAAAATAAATATGTCACTACGTTATTCGGAATATGCAATCTACTTTATCTTTATACTCATTTATAGAGTAAAAAAAAAATCTGATTTCATAACTCAATTAACCATAATAAATAAAACATCATCCATAATCCAAACAAATGGATTTTATCACATCATATCAAGTTTGCCATAAACTTCAAAAGCAATTACAGTGGCACTCAACAGCCCACCGTGTATTTCTTTTCTTCAAGAGAGCATTAAGTGCTCTTAAATTCTAATTCATTGTGACATGATGATTAAGGCTAATTATTGACTCGAACAGATAACTGCATGTGTGTTTAGCCTAGAGTACATTTGAAATACAGTAACACAACTACAATCCTCTTTGGATCCTCTGTACAACCAGCAGACGCAGTGTAAACACAGACATGAGAACAGCACAACCACTGATTTCTCTTCAATAGATGGACATCCTCTGAAGTGTAAAATCAGTCCACTTCGCTGTCACTGTTGGTCTGAGCAAATGGATTTGAGTCTGTATTGTTGAGCAGTTCTACAAGTAAAGAAATGAGCTTGCCATCTTGAGAAGAGTTGGTCATTGTGTTGTCTGGATTTTTGAGATTGCGGTAGAGCATGGTCTGAATGGAAGTGCGCAGCTCCCACAGCAGCTCCCAGGTGTCCACTGGCATCTCACAGCGCACCAGAGAGTGACCAGGAAGTGATATTTCCACTCGGTCTCCACTCACTGAAACAAAGGAAAAGGTTGGGAGAGAGGATGAGAGAAAGTTTTAAGTGAAGAGAAAGTAGGATTAAAGTCTGGAAATCTGAGGAACAAGTGTGATTATATTGTTAGATGCTGTATATAAGCCAAACTCATCATAATTACTGGTTTGTGTGTACTTTTTTTTGTAATGCAAAGTCCTTGGGGAAATTAATGTATGGGCTACTTAAGTGGCACAGAGCCCAGTGAGTAATAAAGGAAAGACAAAGTGAGGTGTGATCATTTTCACCAGGATGTGCTGGTGAAATTCCACAAGCATGAGCTAGTACAGTACATGAACATACCCGAAAGTAAGTTATATTAAGTGTGTTATTTTTAGATCAACTTATTTTCCATTACTGTGAACAAGATTTTTGTCTGAAAAGTTTTATCCACTACATTCCCACCTGTCTCTGTGATATCACAGTCTGTGAGAAGCAGCAGGGCGAGTGGGTGGACTGCAGATGAGTCTCTGATGAAGACATTACCATTGGACTTGACTGCACTGAAGAAGGTCATCCAGCGACTAGGAAACTGATCCTTTCCTCTGCGGCACAGAGGATGTAAACACAGTGAATATACACGTGGTGCAAGCTGATGAACAGTGTAGCTGAATGTTGGAGCATGTTCAAACCTGTTAACTGAGGAGCGGTGAAGCAGTACTGGCCCGCTGACTGTGCGGTAACACAGATTGTTGGCTCGAAAGCGCCCTCCCTTGGTCACCATACCTTTCTTCACCTTAATAAAAAAAATTCAAACAAACAAGCGGTTAGGGCATCATTACATATATGTAACGTTTTTCCATGTGCATAATGGGATCTATTCTTACTGTGTGGTGTGAGCAAAGTGTATCTATAATGACCCAGAAAAGTGCAAAATAACATAAGGCAGATGCTTTTATCCAAAACGACATACAAGAGAATATCAATAAATATCAATCTATAACAAAAACGTTATCATGTCAATACATGAGTTAAGGGAATCTATTATACCAATTTTCATGATCTTATTTTCATTTAGGGATATATTTTTCAATGTTTAATTGCAAATTAAACATTGAAACATTTCTGCTTTCACTTGATGCAGGACTTCTGGGCACAATGAATGAAATGAATTTACACTTTTCTGGCGTTAACCTTTGATGATTAAACGCAGACAGAATACAATGAATAAAAAAGCAGATTTTCCAATAATATTCCATTTTGAGAAGTCAGCATGTACCTGGATGAGGTTGGGATAGAGTCCAGCCAGTAACACAGCTGTCAGCAGCTGATCTTCGTTGCTGTGCTCATTGTAAAGAGAAGCCTGACGCTGGCACTCACTGGCACGAGGCACCAGCTGTGCTTCATACAGGTTTTCACTGAACTGAGTGATGAGACCTGCAACACAAAGGCACAAAAAACAAGAATCACGCTGTAACATCAATTAATAAGTACAGGATAGAATAAATGCTGCATTGTAGTTACGTCCAAATGACAGGAAGAACACAGTAGAAGCAGATAATATCCAAACCGTTAATGAATCGAAGGCTGGCCCCAGACAGCGTGTGTTTGTCCAGATATTCTTGTCTGTCTTCTCTGTCTCCCTCCTGCTGGACTCTCCTCCAGCCCAAAACAGCCCTGCTGAACACCAGGTAGTCACTGTAGCTGGAACTGCTCAGAGCTTCTTTAGCCTGGACAAACAGGTAACAGAATGAAAAGTAATGACTGTATGATCGCCTCCTGCACTGCTGTGAGACGTCAGATATGTTTTATTTCCAAAAACTTGGATGAGGGTAAAAAACAAAAAATCTCACTTTGTTGACAAGGGCTCTGTTCTCCAGGCTGTTGTAGAAAGGATCTCTGGTCAGACAGGCAGCTACAGACAGCATGGGCAGAACACATCGGAGCATGGCACCCAGTACCAGCACTTTGCCCAGCTGTGGGTCACATGACATACAGGCAACACGCTCTCCCAAATGTGTCAGGGTTTCTGTTTTGTCCAGAACTCCTGTAAACAGGACGAAAACACTGGCATCACTTATAGAAGTAGTTAACTCTGCATATGAATGCGTGAACAAGCTGCATTAGAAGTTTAAGATAGCTGTAACTTCACCACTCAGTACAGGATAGAAGTTACTGTCACTCACCAATGTCTTGTAGGTTGCGGACTGCATCTCTCACGGCTTCTTTCTCTGGATTGTCCAACACTTGGGATAAGAAATCTACAGCCTCCACACAAAAATACAAAGGCTCCAGTCAATATGACAGAACGTTATAAAGAAAACAGAGTTTAAAAAGAAGACAATTTTTGTTATCTTTCATTACCTTGCAGTTTGGACTATGGATTTTAGCCTGCAATACTAAACTCTCCAGTGGGGTGCGCAGGATCTCTGGAATAGGGAAGGAAGTCATGGATTCCAGCTGTTTCCGTGGGAACAGGTGGTATGCCTGTCCTGGCTGACATCGTCCTGCTCTCCCTTTTCTTTGCGTGACATTAGAACGGGAAATCCACACTGTGTCCAGACAGGAGACCTGAGAAACCAAATGAAACCTGCTGGATAATTACTGGTTTACTATTGTTATACACATCATCAGCTTAGTTTTTAAAGGCAATAACCAAGCAGTACTTCAAAGTAACCTTAGTCCATGGGTCATAATTCTGCTCTTTGTGAGTTCCCACATCCACCACATGAACAATGTCATCTATGGTGATGGATGTCTCTGCAATGTTGGTGGCAAGCACAATTTTCCTCTGACCCTCTTTGGGGCGCTGAAACACCACCTGCTGGTCTGCCACTGACAAACTGGAATGCACTAAAAAGCAACATGCAGAAATGATAAATTATTTCTATATGAGAGGGAAAAAATCCTCAGTCTATATTCTAAAAACAAATGACTGATCTCTGTAAAACCATCTCTGCTCTCTCACATGGCAGAATCATCTGGGAGCCTGTGGAGAAATGGCGCTTCTCTTCTAGTTTTTCTTGAACTGCCTTTATGTCCTGCCATCCTGGGAGGAAACATAGCACTGCGCCTAAAGCATGAGGGGAATCCAAATGTGACTGAGGCCATTATCAATACTGCCATATTAAGAACATTAAAAACAGGTTAGGAAAATGAGAAATATTAGTTACCTGGCTCTCCATGTCTATCAATGTGCTCAATTACATCAGCCACTAAATCCAGGTCTAGTGTAACTTCGCCTCTTCTCTCCTTAAACATTAAATATCAAGGATAGATGCCAAGTCATACATGGGAATGATTTGAGTTGCTTAAAAACAAAAAGCTGAAACAGGAATCTCATCCATAAAATATACTACTAAACACGTCCAAAAACAGATCTCACCTGCCTATTGGTCTCCGCTCTCTCATGGACTTGGGGTGGCCGTCCCATTTCTCTCAGCACCTCCTCCAGGTACTTTTCCTGTACTGGATGCATGAATCCTGGCACTTTTACAATTGGGCAGCCGCCAAAGTACTGAGCCAGCCTCTGGTTGTCCCCAGTAGCACTCATAAGCACCACGTGTAGGTCAGGGTTTTCTTTTAAACTGGAGCGCAGAAGGGCCAGCAGCAGGTCCGTGTTTATGTCTCTCTCATGGACCTCATCCACCACAACATGGCTGATTCCTTTCAGGGATGGATTCCCCTGCAGCTTCCTCAGTAGGACACCCACTGTGAGGAAAAGCAAAGCTCCTCCACTATGCTCTGGGGGACGGCTCTCAAGTCTCACCTAGGTTAAAAAAAAAAAAAAAAAAAAAAGAGATTACTGATTGTAGAAATAGCTGGAAACCCAAGAGGGTGCAAGTCAAATATTTGGTTAATTTCACAGAATAATTAGCTGATGTAAATCAAATTACAATTTCATTAAACCAGAATCTTCAACAATAGAAAAAGCATCACTGGCTTTATAGTAAAATAAGTTGCATCTGACATCTCTGATCCTGACATTTCTACTTTCTGAATTCAACATGCTCCACCTAATGGCCATGGCTAGCCATTGCAGCAATAAATACAAGTATTTCTCTAATATAAATCTGTACCCACCTGATATCCAACGCAGTGTTTTAGAGCTGGGCCCATCTCATGGGCAACACGGTGGGCCACCGACACGGCGCTGATCCGACGAGGTTGGGTGACGAGGATGTTGCAGTCTGCCCCCTCTCCGCCTCGCACATGCTCCTCCAGTAGGAAGCGGGGGATCCGTGTCGTTTTGCCGCAGCCTGTTTCCCCAGCGATCACGACCACCCTGGAGGACCGCACTGCCGAGACCACTTGCTGGCGGTGGGCATCGACTGGGAGCACCACACTTAGTCTGGGGTTTGCCCTCTCCCATTTCTCCTGTAGATGGATGCTGCGTTGCTGGGCCTCGTGTTCAGAGACGGGTCTGTATGGCCTGCCTGTGATCGCATCTGTCACCAAGTCCTCCTCTTCCTCCTTCTCCTGTTTTATCATCTGCTGTCCTCTCTCCTCTTCCTCCTCCCATAGTCTCTGTATGTCTGTTGTCACTGGGTACTGTTATTCAAAGACAAGGCATTAGTGTACTGTCACACTGCATACACAATTAAACATGCTCTAAATACCCTCCGTATCTCTCATGTGAAGTAAGAACTCACCTGTGTGAGGTACTTTCTCATATGTTCCTCCAGGTATTCTGGGACATCCAGCTGGAAGGGTCGTCTCTCCCTTTCTCTAGCCTCCTTAACTTTCTCACGTTGGTACTTAGCATGAGTCAGCGGATTATTGTCCTTATCCAGCAGCTCCAGCTCCTGAATGAGGAGACATGACACAAATCATAGCACAGGTGTAACATGTAAGAGTAGAGAGGTTGTTTTTTTTTTCAAAAAACAAAATCATCCTTACCTTCAGTTTCATGCAAGCAAGAGCTGCAGCTCTCTTCTCTGCCGTCACGCTCTTGCTCGCCGTAGCTGTAAAAGTCATCTCCTCTGGCCAATGCAGAGTTAGTTCACATTTCTTCTGCTTCCCTCCAGTTGTTCTGAACTTAATTAGCTCCTGTAAAGACCGAAGACGGAGGAAGTGACTAGTACAGTACACACAAACTAAAAGTGTCTGGCTCTAACTGTGCAAATGCTGTGTTAGATCATACAGTTCATAATTATGAAGGCAGGCCCACCCCAGTGGGAAAAACATCAGCATCCTGGTTGTAACACTAACATCAAACCTTAAATTTGGCCTAGTGGTGTTAAGGTCTTAGATGATTCCAAGGAATAGTCATTATACACTCATTAGAACTGAAGTAGCCTTTTAGATGAAGGGTGAAATGTCTTTAATCTAATATTCCAGTCCAGTGATTGCACTTAAACTATATAGACAATTGTATATAATTGTATATAGACAACTTCATGTACAATTGCAAACTTAGAAGGTTGCACAAATGCTCCAAAGTCGCAACAATGGGACATTTACTTATTTGTTGATATGAATGCAGCAAAAGCATGAAATATACTAACCCTGATTCTGTTTGATGATGTGGCCACCTGGATGACTTGGTTCAGCAGAGATTTAGGATGTGGAAACAGGGAAAGAGCTTCAGAGATGTCAGAGGTTTTTTCTAAACCAGACAAGAATGCCTTTTGTTCATCTGCTTTATGTCTGGGCACATGGATGTTATCTATCCAAGAAACATCCTCAGCATCATACGTGGGTGAGTGTAGTGCTCCGCTGCCCCGGCCAGCTCTCTTCCGAGGCAGCTGATTGTTTGGACCAATCACACCCAGTTCCTGTACAAATAAAGAGAGGAAGAGGAGAGAGGAAAAGCAAATGAGCATGGAGTGAGCCAAAATGTTTTGGAGAAATATATCTGCTTTTTCTAAAACAGTGCTTACTTTTAGTTTGAGACAAGCAGCTGCTGCTGCAAATCGCTCTGCATCGCTCTTTCTGGGGGCAAAAGCTTCTTCTTCAATCTTGCAGGGCCACAGCACTGTGATGGTCACTTTCTACACAACAAAGTATACCAACTTACAATGTAAAACTGAGATGGTGACTGATTAACCGTTATCTTATTCCAAACTCATCATTTTATTTTAGTTTTGCCCTAACCTTGACTCCTGCTTGGTCCTGACAGCTGTACTGGATGAGCTGGGACAGATCATTGACTCCCAGTGAACGGGAGATGGTGTTATTCAAGAGGCTTTTGGGATCAGGGAACTCCTTCAGGAGATTTGGGCTACCTAAATAAACAGTACAAAATGACAGACACACAGTGAGGTGAACTAGATTTTAATACCACAACGGGAATAACCTCAAACCATAAAAAATAAATATCATGTTTTTACACCCCTGATGTCCTTGAGGTTTGCAGTAACTTCCAGCTATCACCTACTAGCTTAGCTCACTGCTGCTTTCTCTCACCTCGTTTATACTGTAAAGATGTTCCGTGTTCCTGAAAGGCTCCAGCTTTTGTCCGGTACCACCGCATATCTCTAGTCCAGTTGGTAGCACATTTTCCTCCTGCGTGGACACATTTACCAAAGTTGCACATCGCTCTCAACCGCATGAGGAAAACACCGGGTAGCGCCATCTTTGAACTAGAAATGTCTTCTTCTACGGATTACCGCAGAAGAAGACAAAAGTCTCAAAGCGACACCCTTTGGCCGGGAGTAGTATTACAGCTGTATAATTTATCCTCTCCTAGTTACACTGTAAACTTTAAGCAGAACGTTTAGACTCTACGCCGCACTTGTGATTAAATTACGCCATAAATATTTTTAATACAAATTTATACTAAATTAATAGTCTCTATACAGTCTCCACAAAGACTTTGTTATCAGATATCTTGAAATATTAAATTTGTTTTCTTCTGCTGTTGCCTTCCAATAATTTGGAAAAGTTTGAGTCTGCAGTGTGGGTCCCTGTCAAATCATTTCACCACATCCATAAGCAACAGCACTGTAAATGATTTAGTAAAACAACATTTCAAATATGAACCTAGTACTGAATCGCTGGGACGTCTCAGTCTGTTCATACAGTCTGATTTTCAGCTATCTGACTTCTTTGCTGGTACATCGTGCTCTCGCCACCTGCAGAATGAGAGGAAAGATCCCTGGCTGTATCTGATGGTGTCTGGATTGCTGCCCATAAATAGCTCTGAATGACAAGCCAGTTCCTTTCAGCGAATAAGAGATGGAACTGGCACTTGCCCTGCTCCTGGTAGTCACGACTGGTGAGTTCATGTAGTACATAATCCTAAGCATTTGGACTCAATTGTCAGTCTGATGAGTATCATTTAGTTATAACAGTGCCATACTGTATTTAAACTGTGCTTTCTGGGGAATCTTATTCAGCTCTGTCTGTGTCTCACTATGAAAGTTTCCGGGTGTGGTGTACCGAGCTACCAGCCCAACACCAGCCGAGTGGTAAATGGAGAAGAAGCACGTCCTTACAGCTGGCCATGGCAAGTGAGTCAGTCCAAACACCTTCTTGTGGATGTCTACTGTATAATTTACCTACCAACAGTAGATCATGAAATTAGTTGTTACCACACAACGATATTAAAAGGTCATTTTGATCAATTGTATCCCAGGATTACCCATATGTTTTATATGATGAAGTAAATGAGGTTTTCTTTTTCATGTAGGTTTCTTTGGAGTCTTTCTTTCCCACTTGTGGAGGAACACTCATTGCTCCTAACTGGGTCTTGACTGCTGCACACTGCATCACGTGAGGAAATGTTTTTGTGACATGTACATCTCAGAAAAACAAGATGGTAGAACAAGAAAGTGCAGGGTTCCAACAGCACTGACTGCAAATTTGCCATGGATCCCATCTTATAACATATCATACAGGCTCAGTTTTTGTAGCAACAGTTAATGCATTCAGGCTTTTGTTCTTTCTAGGTTCCACACATACAGGGTGGTTCTTGCTGAGCACGACATGAACGAGGAGGAGGGACCTGAACAGTCAATTATGGTGGAAAAAATGTTCCTGCATCCTAAATGGAATGACAACTGTGTGTCTTGTGGGTAGGTTGTAATCCCTTCTCGACATATTCACCCCAAAGGTTTAAATTTTAGTACATGGGTGGTGGATTAGAAAGAAAATGGGTTTGTAACGATGTCCTTGAGTGAAATGCATACCCTGACAATCTCTGTGGACCAGCAGCTGAGTAAACATAACTTCTGTAAATGCAAATGAATATACCTTATCTAGTAGGAAAGCAGAAACTTCACATACAAGCACAGAAACTTTCTAATAGAATGTCAACTTATATAATTCCTTCACGTTTCTGTGCTTCATTCTGTTGTCTGTAGGAATGATATTGCCCTGCTAAAGCTGACAACAAGTGCTTTTATTAATGACAAAGTTCAGCCGGCTTGCCTGCCGGAGCACGGTGCTAAGCTTGCCCACAACCAGCCCTGTTACGTCACAGGCTGGGGTCGCCTTCAATGTAAGACCCTCTATCAAGTCTGCTGACAATCTATTTAACTGCTCTTAAACCTATATAGAAATGCATCAAATATTGCTTTAATGTCCAGCTTTTAATTTAATGAATTTACATGTCTTTTTTTTTTTTNTTTTTTTTTTTTTGTTTGTTTGTTTTTTAGCTGGTGGGTCACGGGCAACTAAACTCCAGCAGGCATTACTTCCAGTGGTGGAGCACAGCGTCTGTAGCCGCAGTGACTGGTGGGGAAACTCAGCGAAGACGACGATGGTCTGTGCAGGAGGAGAGAGCAAATCAGCATACCATGTGAGGAACACGCACGACTCTAGGCCAGCATGTGAAACCAGACATTTTGGAGGACTTATATGTATTTTTACAACACCAGGATCAGTTTTTCTGCATAATTTGTGTGAAACAAATGTGTATTATTTTTCAGGGAGATTCTGGAGGCCCTCTGAACTGTAAAGGCAGAGATGGTAGATGGTACGTCCAAGGAGTGACTAGTTTTGTGGATGGACGTGGCTGTAATACCCATCAGAAGCCCACAATCTTTACTCGTGTGGCTGCTTTCATCCCCTGGATCACAGAGGTTAGGAAAGTCCCGCAGAGGACAAAACCCACAATCAATCCCTCTACACAAAGGCACAGTTATTTTTACATAACATTCTAATCTTATTTTATTTCATTGCAAATAATGGCCAAAAACTGAAGAATCCAAGACTGCATAATAAACACGTTTTCTGATTAGTTGCATTTGTCATTAAAATTTTTAAGAAACATTATAAAACACATTCATAAACATAAAGAAACCAAATTTAATCAGTTTAAACAATACGAAAGTGTTACAAGGGCACAACAAAGATAAATGGCAACGTATACATATACAGTATATAACAGTAAATGATCATTATGAAACTCCACATTGTGGTAATTATACTTTTTTTTTTTTTTAAATCAGAATAGATTAAAGATACAAGCATTAACATACTTAAAGATTGCTTGAAGACTGACTGATGTCACATATCCAAAATTTAAATGTGAATTTGGATCCAGCAGTTACAATAAAATTATCATAGCTCACTACTAGCTATTTCACAAGCGGCCTTGGTTTACCCTGTACAACACATGGTGTAAATCATTCTAAAAGATACTCGTGTTTGAAGGCATCCAGGTGAAGAAGTCAATTCCCCGCAGCTCCTCAGGTAGGTACTCCTGCTCTACAGGGCCGTTAAAGCCTGGGTTGTATTTGTAGCCTTTACCGTAGCCCAGTTCTTTCATCAGCCTGGTGGGGGCGTTGCAAAGGTGCAGGGGGACGGGAGGCAGGGGGCCTTTGTGGTTCCTCAAACAGGCTTTCACATTAGCATAGGCATTGTAAACCTCCACAGACTTGGGTGCTCTTGCCAGGTACACGACACACTGAGCTAGGATCACCTTTTGAGCAGGAAGTGATAGAGAGGAGAGAAAGACACGGACAAAAAAAAAAAAAAAAAAAANAAAAAAAAAAAAAAAAAAAAATAATAACATTCAAACCACTGACTGAAAACGATGTTACGATATTTCTGATGGAAAACTCCTCACTGATTGGTCAAGTTTACCTACCTCACATTCAGGCATTCCAATAAAGTGACAGGCCTGGAAGGCAGACACAGCCTGAGGGAGAGCAGAGGGATCTGCCATGCCTGATCGAAACACAAACGGCATTCAGGCAAACTGACTTCAAGATACTGTATATTTTGACTTTAAAATCTCAAAGTCTGATGAAGCCCTAAGTAAACAGTGTGTGTGATGTTGTCTTGGCACTTCGAGATTTGTAGAAGCCTGGCAATTTCATAATGAGTGATCACGATAAATTATTACAAATTAAAGGGAATTGTTACAAATTAAATAAAGGAATGAGATGATGCTACACAAGTCTGCATACCCACGTCCTCGCTGGCAAAGCGGACCAGCCTGCGAGCCACATAGAGGGGCTCCTCCCCACCCTCCAGCATGCGACCCAGCCAGTAGAGAGAGGCGTTCTCGTGGGAGCCTCTCATAGACTTATGCAACGCTGAGATGCAGTTGAAATGCTCCTCACCTTTGTGTGACAAACACAAACACATCATAAAACACACGATAAACTCACAACCACGAATAGGCGGGACGAGAAAGAGAAGGCTGCATCTCATCAGCTCATTTTCATGGTGCTATTCCTTCTGTGTGGCCTAAAGGACTGTACTCATATTTGTTTAATGAAAATACTGAAAAAAATAAAGGAACAAAAATTATACTGATCGGACCATATAAAGTTGCAACGGAGGGAAAAAGTGATGCAATTCTGTGTCCATTAAGCTTGTTGAGAGGAAGTTGCAGCACCGCCTGAAGCTGGGAACAGTAAATCTGAATCACCTGGCACAGCTGAGTGTTATATAACAGGAGGCCTACTGAGATCTTAGTTAGGATGAGAGGGCGGCATCCATGGAAGAGGCTAGATACTCGGGTGGAGTGGAAGGATTGGGAGGTGTAAATGACTGTAGTGAGTGAAGCTTTGCTGACTTTAAAACCTCCACCTGTTATAAACCATGGTGGAAAATGTTGTTACGCTGAAGTGGCTGCAAGCATGTTTGTGATATGGATTTGTAAAATACGCAACGATGCATTTGCATACCACCTCCTCTAATAATTCTCAAACAAGCTACACAATAGCAGGAATCCTTTTTAAATGAGCCTTACACTGTCAGTATTGAGTTTGGATTCAACATGCACCTTCTAATCTAGGCTCATTTTTCGAATTCCAGATAACTCCTCACTTCCAAGACCAAATCCTGATGCATTAATGTGTTGACACAACTATTCTGGACGTGCCACTTGGAGCCTCATGTACCCAAATTTTGATGCAGCTGTTGAACTGGTCCTGTGGTCAAATGGCATCTCTAAGCAGCTGACAGCAAGTTGCCTCTGGTTTCCTTGGTTGTAAAGGAAGTAGTGTTTTTGTAGTGTTATTGTGGGCGGATTTTACTCATGTGGATTCTATGCCTCACACTACTGTTCAAATCAGTATTTCAATTTTTAAATAAAAATCCCAAAACCATTCTTTTGGCATCCTTAATGTGATGTTTTTCATTTTGTGGCAGTGTGCTTGTGTGAGAGAAATTGGGGGAGGTGAAACAATTCCCTCAGGAATAGGGTAACGTGTTGAGTGCAGA
Organism: Lucifuga dentata; assembly: GCA_014773175.1. Lineage (NCBI taxonomy): Eukaryota > Metazoa > Chordata > Actinopteri > Ophidiiformes > Bythitidae > Lucifuga > Lucifuga dentata. The sequence continues at coordinate 37,612 of VXCM01000526.1, forward strand.
AGCTCATACCAGCTTTATCATAGAGGATATGGGACCTCTGAAGACCCTCCTTGACATGCTCTTCCTTCACTAGTATCTCCTGGGGGGAACAGTCTTGTGCTAATGTGTTTGACCGGGTCAAGCCCACCTGAGCCTGAACAGCCAGCTGGAGACCATTGAGTCCGGTTCTAGCATCACCATCACACAGGTAAGCTATGGTGTCCAAAGCTTTCTGTTCAATGTAAATCTTTAGCCTAAGAAAAGAGAAAATGACATCAGGGGTATTGACTTTGATTGTAATAATTTCTCCTGTAATAAAGCAATGCAAAGAATAAGACTTAGCTTTACATGAATGTAACATATTTCCATTCATTTTAAGACAGACATTACACCTGAAAGAGGATTAAAGGACCATACCACCCATTTTGCATGTTTGAGCCTAATATATTCAATTTTCATACACGTAATGACAATCATTTCCCAAAGCATACTACTGGAACGGTGAATTAATTTTTTTTTTTTTTTTCTTACTTTCAAGACTGCCATTGGTTTCAGTTCATTCTGGTACGCTATTAAAAACAACTTGTTGATACTTGAAACATTCTTGGGGTAGGTAATCCATCATCGAGAACAACACATGTATTCAGGTTTTTTTAAGTTTTGTAATTTTAGTGTTTAAGTGCAATAAAAAGCGTGAAGTGAATGTATGTCTCCACTGGGGAATATAGTCCCAAAAGAAGACCTGCATTTAATGAAAAATTTTAACGACCATGACTTCATAATTTTGCGTAATTATTAGCAGGCGAAACATTGATTTTAAAGGTGGGTGCATTGCTTGAATATTTGATTTTGAAAGATTAAGAGATTTTGCAAAATATCAGGAAAGCTGAAATACGGTTTAATCCTTTGGGAAATGATAGTCAGTAACCTTACGTGTATGACAATTTAATATATCAGGCTCAAACATGCAAAATGGTATGGTCCTTTAATTCAAGGATCCAAACTCAAATGAGTGTTTGGGATGAGTAATCCACCACAGAAATCATAGCTGCGGCGATGAAGCCTAATTGTATGTCCTTGGCAAACACTCTCTTCATTATCCGCCTTTCAGACTGCCTCGATGACAAGTCCCCCTACAGGGAGTTACTGTTTATAGCTCATCTAAAGCCAAAGTATTCCTATTGATGACAAACGCTCAACTCAGTTATGAACAGTCAGTATCAGCAGTGCCCATGGTGCCTGCCCTAATTCTAACAGGAAGGGGGACTTACTCATGTCCATCTGATTGCTCTTGATCCTTGGGATTGGCTGGATCCTGTCCCAGCACCCTGATCTCTAGCATGGCCACGGCCCTACGAAGAATTAATCCCATCGCCTCCACAGACAGCTTCTCCAGAACCAGAACCCTGCACCTACTCAACAGGGCGGCATTGACCTGGAAGGAAGGGTTCTCTGTGGTGGCTCCAATCAGAGTTATCGTCCCACACTCCACGTGAGGAAGGAAGGTGTCCTACATATACATATATAAATATATTACAGAGACCGAAAAAGAGGGAGGAAAAGGAACATGGAAGAAAAAGAGGCGAAATACTGATCATCTCTGAAGAAACAAACTATCAAAGGTAAGTTACTGTCTGACTATCAGCAGTCCTAATGCTCGCTCAGTTAAGTTGCCTGACACTAAGTGACTGACAACACTCGCATTCTTTTGCTGTGTGTGTTTTCATGCTTTGACGCTTGTCACCTCATTAAGCGGAGACCCTGACTGATCCACATTGCTAGTTGATGCAGGGATTTACTGACGCTTAATTTGACCACACAGCACAAAGCACACATGAACTACGCTGGTAAGTCAGTAGAAAATAAGAGGCTTATTATACATGGCTCTTTTATATATTCCATACCATCAAATCCTAATGTGTTTATCAACTATGTAATTTGACTGTACAAGATTTTTCTTTATGACTGTATCAGCATGCAAACAAAACCTTAAAATTACATGATCATTTTCAAAAATAATCCATACTTCTCAGACAGTGATTTAGATTATGATTTTGATACAGTAAGTATAGTGATGGTTATTTGATACAGAAATGAGGATAAATTCAAAAAGTAGTTTAACAAGCTGTATTATTAAATTGGCGCTTTCTCATTTTGCCTGATTATATATTTTAAACACTCTGATCAATACCTCACCTGTTGGGATTTGTTGAAGCGGTGAATTTCATCAATGAACAGGATGGTCTTCCTCTTGCATAATCGGAGCTCGTTCTGCGCCTGCTTGATAACCTCTCGCACATCATTTATGGACGCATTGGTGGCAGACAAAGTAACAAAACGAGCCGTTCCATTCTTTTTACTGTTGCTGGCTATTATGTGAGCTAGCGTGGTCTGGAAAATACACAACACACACAAATAAAATCAATTAACTCATTCTTAGCTGACCGCTGATCCCCAATCAATTTTGTTATTGTTGAGATATAATACAATCCAAATACATGATTTATGATCTCTGCAAATCATAATTATTTTCATTTCATCATCAATAAATATACTCACTTAAAAAAAAATTAATCTATTGAGTTTTTTTTTTTTTTAAACTGTGACAAATGCATTTCGCAAATTCCCAGAACCCAGAGAGAAATTTGCATTGTAATGAAATTACAATGATACAGAACACAGAAGAAAAACAGCAAAAGTTCATTTTTGAAAAGCTGAAACCAACAAATGTTTGGCATTTTTAATTTAAGAAATTACTAAATGATGAATTGATTATTAAAATTGTTGCTGATTATCTGTCAGACACCTAAAACATTAATCATTTCAGCATTCAATGCCCAGACAGCCTCATAAATCTTGCCTGTAACATAAATCCTCAAGAGCTCCTCCAAAAATAACTAATCTCTGATGAATCCTGAAGTCTGTCAGACGAAATTGAAGAGCTAAAATGTTATTAAAACATGTTGACAAAATTCAAGTGAGGCTAAATCACTCCACTCATTCAACATGTTGGAAAACCTTCATCTCTTTCTAAGGATTTTGCTATGAATTGCATTAGGAAGAAGTAAAATGCCTATTTTGAACAGGGATCGACAAAATGGTCAAGAATAAGAAATTTACATCACAGGCTGAAAATGTTGCTTCCATTGTGTGACTCCAGTTATTAAGGCTGTGATTGTGTTTACAGGGTTTATCTGTCCCTGTCAAAAGTCCTTTCCACTGCCTAATCATACTCCTCTTTGTTTTGCTTTCTTCACATCTCTTTGTGACTCATGTTCATAATATCCATGTTATTGCCCTTGTGCTGCTTTGTTCTCACAACTACAACACATGCAAGCAAATCAGGTGGGGAATTCCCTTTCAAACTGCATGGTTGAAGATTTGTGTATTTTTAGCACTTTTCCGGTGGGTCTGTAGTCTGTATACGGGAAAGTTATGCTACATTGACTGCTTTCGTGTCTATGATCAATAGTAGATTACTTTTATATTGGACCTTCCCTGTAAAAGTCCTCTATTACATGCTTTGTAGTAAAGGCTAGTAAAATATGATTGTTATTAGTAACATTTGTGTTTGACAGATAAACATACTGTGAGAATGAATTTGGTTAAACTTTATATATTAGTATTTCGGTACAAAAATACTTGAATAAATAATGAAGAGCTAGTTGAAATCACCACTTCTACTGGCAAAGCCTACAGCAGCAAGAAAACACACTAATTATTTATAAAAATTTGGGCTGATCTTTATCCATGTCACACACAAGTGATTTGAGACTTTAGGAAGAAGATCATACCTGTTTTGTTTTTTTTTTTTTTTTTNTTTTTTTTTTTTTTTTTGAGTAGTTAATGAAAACATCAAGCTAATTCCATAAACTTTTTTCTTCCAACCAAGGGCAACTGGCAAGGGCCTATGACCTGTCAAACTATATTTGGGGTGGTGATGGCCAACTGATTGCACCCCTACTTACAGTAATCACCTGATTATCTGGTGTTCATAACTTCCAGCTGTAATTTTAAGAGATAGCAATACTGAAAACCTGCACTGCAAATGAAACAATGGGGAAAGGAATGTGAGTGTTGCTGAAGGGATTCTCCCTAATTAGTTGGTTCTGTCACTGGTTCAGTCCCACCTTTCCGCATCCTGGAGGTCCCCAAAGGATCAGAGAAGGTATTTCTTGGGAATCAAGAAGTGACCGGAGGAGTGTTTGTTGTCCTACAACTTTGTTTTGCCCAAAATATTCTTGAAGTGTGTTTGGCCGTAGCAGTTCCGCCAAAGGCTTGTCTATCGTTAGCAGCGTTCGTGATGACACACCATTTGTAGGTCCTTCGGGTAAAGAAGTTTGTCTGTTCGGACTCTCTGCGCCTGATAATCGAGAATCAGCCTCTTTCGGTAAATTACGTTTAAGCCCTTTGCTCACGGCAGCCGCCGGACTTTGTTTACTGAAAAACAATCCATTTTGAGGTGAAACCTTACTCCTGCTGGTCTGAAACATGGAGAACACCGCAGACGGAGTGGCCACGGGTTTGTTGACAGGAGGACTGGAGGGTGCAGCTTCCACGGAAATGCGGGGTTTCTTTACCGGTGGTGCTGTTTCAGCTGTAGTGGACGGACTGCTGTCAGTATTCATCAGACATACGTCGAGGTGTCCGTTAATTGTGGCAGGACTTAACTCCTTAAAACATACTGGACATTGCACCGAGTCGGCGACTATATCCGTCATTTCGCTCGCCATGTTGCTTCCCGCGTAACTTTTGACCTTTAGACACGTGACCAACGCCAGATAACAACACCAGATTTCACGGTAACGCCATACACACGTTTTCCGTTTTTTTCAGTTGGCTAACTAAAGCGTTTGTGCGCGGATTTTATTAATTTATTAGGACTTTATTAATGTAGTATGTTTGTTAGAGTTTATCTATGAATCTCGACATTCTGTATGCATTGACGTTCTGATGGGAAGTACGGACATATGGACTTTCTTCTGCTGAGTGCTTTTTGGCACAGACTACATAAACGAGGACCTTCTTAAATTTGCATATAGGTTATTATTCAAAGTGACAAGACATATCAAAGGCAATAAAAGTGGATCGAATTTCAGAATGAAAGTATTATGTTTCTAAACACTGATTCAGAACTCCAATGTTCGATTTTCCCATGTATTCCATGGCACGTGAATGCAGCGTAAGGTTAAAATGCATCCTGGGTTGTGTAGTTTTTAAAAAAAACCATGTTTAACAAATACAATATAGCTTATACAATTTTACAGGCTTTATATCAATTTGCTACACTAGATATTGGCTACTATTGTATAACTGTATTAATCAAACTTAATTTTGACCTGAATGATTTTGACTGAATAATAGCTGTAAATTTATTTACATCATGATCCAAGTGTAAGGACTGACAGACAGTAGATCCCATATCATCTGTCACTTCCCATTGTTAGTGCTGCATTAAAGTTTAATGTGAATTTCAGCTAACTGTTATTTTATTAAATTTATTTTCTGAAGGGCGATAATAAAAGAGGTTCTCTTTCTAGAGAAGAGGGAGGATGAGGGGATAGAGAGTGGGAGATTATCTCTCAGACACCCTTTGCTTACACCTGTTGCACTTTTGTCACAGGGTCTGTCCTGTGGTGCATAGTGCTGATGGCAGTGGGGGTTGAATCAATTAACAGTCTGTGGATGGTATAGTAATGTTTGGGCGGTCCTTACTTCATGGCCACACTCCTCCATTCCTTTTAACCCGGCACTTGAGAATATTCTATCTAAGCTCCAACCACTTGCAGTTATAAATCAACTGGAAGAAGAATGAAGAGTGAAATGAAAGCCATGAGGAACATTTTTCAGGGCTGGGACATTTGGCTGGTGAACAGCATTTGTCTGATTGTCTCTTATGTTCGTTGCAGGCTGTGCAGTTTGTTTTGCTACAGGAGAAGTCATCGAGCATCCACTCCACCTGACATTCAGGTATATGCAAGATTTTTTGACTTATTGGGTAATACTTAAATGTTGTTCTTATTTACTGATGTTCATGAATATTAATTAACTCATCTCTTTTTGCATATTATGAAAGGTGTCTGTCCTGAATATGTATGTTGTAGTTATGGTAGACAGTGATTGACAAGGCTATCAATGGTTTGAGTGTTTTTGCATTTCTTTCTATGCACATTCTTAGGTCCAATAGTTTCCAATAGTTAATTCTCAAAAACCATTGTCAAAAATCAATATAATTTATAGTTTTATAGATTTTTCAAATCATTTAGTACAATAGAGTATGTTTTACAGAGCAATGCACAGCCGTATCAGCACACGTCCGTGATTAGTACATTGTTAAAAAGCTAAATAAGATGCATTTAGAATTCCAGATATGTTGTGATGCTGCTTTGCCTGTTGATATTTTTAAAGAAAAACTAACTCTCAACATTAGAAAAGGCGTCAGGATTAGTATGTGATTATTTCATGTAGTTTTGGCCTTTGCATATTACAAACAACCAGGATTATAGTTTACATTGCAGAAAATGTCATATTTTCTTTTATTTAGACCTCAGTTTGCTTTTTGTATGAATCTGTGACGGATAGTTTAATGATTGCCTGTTGGTGATCACTGCAAAGAGTTACTAGCAATGAATCCTGATAAATATTCTTGATTGTATTCAGAGGGAATGAAAGCACCACTTTTAATTTCACTCTCTGTTTAGGAGTGTCCCACAAGGTGAGTGATCATTTGAAAATTTGATGAATTTATAGTGCAGACTACAGACAGACTATAGGGCTATGTTTCCTATTTTGTTTCTTATCAAGCACTTTATATATCCTTAACTTCTTCTCTTATTTTTTTCCCCCTCTGGGAAGCTTCTAGAGTTGTTAAATTAGTCAGAAATATTACAATTAAACAGCAGGTAGTGATCTGAGTTTTGCACATGCACAAAAAAAGAGTTAAATTTCTGCGAGACACTACACAATAAGAGAAGCCTTCAGACTCTAACTGGCAAGAGTTTGAATCCATGGAAATCTTCTATCATGTGCCAGCAAGGGCATTAGTTTGTTATACTATAGCATCACGTTTCATGAAGAGTGAGCTCTTCCCTGATTGCTGCAGCCTGAAAATGAGTATTAGTTTGAAACACGTTGCTTGTGTAAATTGCATACCTTGCATTTACTGCCTCTGATTATCCTTTCAGCAGCAATTTGATTATTTGGATCAATGAGTGAAAGGTGAGAAGAAATGTGCATTTAACATGAGGTTAAAACATGAGATCAAGAACCACCTGTGTTTATGAGAGGACTGAGTTGAGAGTTCACGAAATGATATAGTGTCCTCTAGTGGTAGAGTAGACACACTGTAGTGCTAAAGGGTGATGAAACTGGCTAAAAATCCTGCTTTGCTACAATCTGATGGATAAAGCCTTAACCTAGTTGTTGTGATGGAAATCCCATACCCACAGAAATCAGTCCATCGATGCTTTTGAGTATTTCTTTTAGAATATATAATATTTCAGTACCCTTTCAAACCGTTACATCTGATTGACAAAAAGTTGCCTTAACTCTTTTAAAATTGTTGAAAGGTTATTTACTGTGAATCAATTCACAGTTATTTACTGTGAATCAATTCAGCAGTAGTGTAAATATATACCCTACATACATGAAGACATATTCTATTTGGAGATGTGCCTCTAGAGAACATCTAAAAGACAAGCTGAAGCCCTCTGGCCAGCTCTTCTTTCCAATCCACTCTTGGCATTTAAGAGATCTACACTGGCATTTACTGTAAGACATCCATACTCTGTGTGACTAAGATCTTCCTATGTATCCTGCAGCATTCTGATACTAACATTTAATCCTCTGCATGGCCCCTTAGTGTAAAGTCCTCTTTCATTTCTATACTTCTAATAGTGCATCTAGTATCCACTCATACAAAGGTACTTGTCTTATAAGTTATTCAGGTCACTTGTGCTGAAAAGTACTCAAATAAAACAATATGTAGGTTTTTGAAAGCTATGCTAAGCAACTTTTAGTATATATATATATATTAGTATATGGTTGCTGTGAAATGTGTCTTGATTTAATACAGCTTATCAACAAATCCCTTTGCAATTCAGTGATACTCTCTAAAGTGCTAAGTATATTTTCTGTAAGAAAACTTTCTAAAATGCTGACAAACAAGACAAACAATGTTCAAAGTAAATTTAACTGCAAAATCATCCTGTTTGTGTTATAACTGCATAACCGTATGATACTGTAATTCCTATCTTTTCAAAAGTACTTGAGTATATGGTGGTTGAGAAATGCAAAACACATCCACAAAGTACAAAACACATTAACAAATTGCAAAACAGATTTTCAAATCACAAAAAACAAACAAAAAAAAAAAACAAAACAGAAAACACTTTAACAAATTATGAAACACTTAAAAAAAATCACGAAACATGTTAACAAATTCAGAAACACTTTTACAATTTAGAAAGCACTTTAAAAATCATGAAACATTTTGACAAAATGGAAAAGGTAGGCACAAAGACTCTTGTTCGTGATTGGACAGCACCCATGTCAGTTACTTTTTTTTTCAAAGGAACTATGTGGAAGTAAAGATAACCCCTCTGAAGCGTTGTGTGTATGTTTTAAGCCAAGTTTTAAAACATGGAGGAAGAGACTGAAATAACTAGAGGATGTTTCAACAAAGGATATACTTATGTTATTCTCGACATGCTGTCAACACATCGTGATATTAAAATATCACTTAGAATTTAGTTTTCTAAATTGTAAAACTGTTTCCGAACTTGTTAAAGTGTTATGCGATTTTTAAAGTGTTTTCAAAATTATAAAACTGTTTCCGGATTTGATAAAGTGTTTCGTGATTTGTTCAAATGTTTTCTCATTTGTTAATGTGTTTTCTGATTTGTAAATGTGTTTTGTGATTTGTGAATGTGTTTTGCACTTCTTGGCCACCATATGAGTATCATAGTTCATTAAAATCTACCAAAGGGAAAGTAGAATTATTGGTTAGAATTTGCCCAAAATGTACATTTTACTCAAGTACATTGATAAGGTTACTTTTAATTATTACCATGTCAATGGTGTATCATAACTATCAATATACTTTGTATATAACAATTAAACTACAGATATTTACACAGCAGTCATAGTAATTTAATGCACAGTGACAAGTGAAAATGTGTTTTCAGGCTCATTGTTCATCCTCTACACAGAAGAACAATGCCATCTGCTGTTCATAAAATATTAAAATTAGTGATTAGTGTCAAAACGAGAGTGGAGATGCTGCTGGTTTTCATCCTAAATGAAAACCTGCAACTTACATAAATATGACATGTCTGACATAAATTAGTTTTCCAGATCCTGTCCAGTTCCAAAAAGTAACTGTCCAGTTCCAAAAGGGAACTGTCCAGTTCCTGTCCAGTTCCAGATCCTGTCCAGTTCTTCAGTGCATATTCTGTAAAATCTGTAAAACCATTAAAAGCGATTGTGATAACTTGTAAAGTTATCACATGTAAGACCAGCATGTACTGGTATATGGACGGGACCGATGTATTGAATCAGCATGCTCCAGCTCTTAATCGACAAAACCAGAAAATCTGTCAAAGTGCAGTGGCCAATTGTGTTTACATACCGAGAGAAAACATGAGATGATGGGAAAAGAAGGAGGGATGCCTAAGACATTAGCAGGAGGAGTTAAGTTTCATGGCCTCCACACACGTTTATGCCCCCAGGTTTCCAAGAGAAAGCGTAACAGCCAGAGCTGGAAGGCTGGAGAGTGACTGGACATGAGCCACAGCACATTGCCTTCCCAGGACATTGTGTTCCAAGCAAGGGGCAGAGTACCATTTTTAAAAGTTCCCCTTGGTCCCACTGCCAAAGAAATATCGTAATACAGACAGCCACAGAGGTCAGGTCACAGTATTGCACCTTCACAAGCTGAGCTCATCCACTGAGTCCAGTGAACATTGCTAAAAAAAAAAAAAAAAAAAAAGATAAAATATATGTATGATTTAACATGTAACCAAATAGTTACATGTTAATAATCAGCATTCACATAGTTAATAATCAGCATTCACAAAAAAAAAAAAAAAAAAAAAAAAAAAAAAAAATCACTTTATGCTATGGTTGTTAGTCCTGATGTTGAATATTCATATAATTTTATATGTATTAATTAAATGCCGTTTTTAGCAGTAATAGAGACAATTTGGTTTTTATTTCAGATTCATCAGGGCTCTAACCTTAAAAGTGTTACTGTTAAAAGGTATATGTTTCATTTAGATGCGAACCCTTGTGTATATATCTATTCACCTTTCAATTTTAAAGTTTTTCCACTCTAGAACTGAGTGAGAACTTAAGTGCAAACTTATTTCCTGAGTTTATTTGATCATTTAGTCCTTCTTACCATTCATGTTTGTAGAGTTTTCAATGTCTGTAAACATCCTGATAATATTTTGTCACATTACATAAACAGCATCTCAATCATGCACCAATAGGTCGGGCAGCACCCTGTACGCTCAAGCTGTGCATACACATAGTTCTGCTTGCTTGACTTGTGTGATGGTCACAGTGCCTTTGCCACCACTGGCATTACTTTCACTGTGGAGTATAAGTGATATATTCTTGATATCTGCATGATGCAACACACTTGACAGGACTAAGGTCTGTTTTTATCCTCTACGATAACCTTAAAGTGCTCCCCACCTCTAAGTAATGCAAGTCATAATGTGACTGTCACAGTCAGTCTAACCTTACTGTGCAGGAAAGCTGTAGTCATAACAATAACTGTTACTAAATGTTATTAATTGTGTGCTACAGCAAAAGAGTGCAGGGTATGTTTTCTCTTTCTAGTTTGTGTTATATAACTATAGAAAAAAAATTTACATTCTCCTTACAGCATGGGAAAAAAAAATCCTGCTATACAGATCTCTTTGTTATTCTTTGTGGTCCCTCTCCTTGATCAGCTCTTTGATTGTATTGTACTACACCTCACTTGTAACTGCTTTGGATAAAAGCATCTGCCCCATGGACAAATGTAAATGTAAATCCATTTAGTGTCTTCTTTGAAACCAGTGCATAAGTAAGATTGTTGTCCCTCAAAGTGACACAACCTGCTAAATGCCCTGAGTCGTCTGTCATCAGTTGGCATCCACAGACAGGTGTGAGCGTCTCTGTCGCTCCCTGCATGATTGATGTCTGGCTTCACTTCCATCTGTTTCTGCCCCTAAGAGTCACTTATTCTTCTTCCTACAGTGTCTTGTGCAAACTGAACTCAAAGGAGAATAAAAATACTGTATATGGAACTCCAGGGAGTCAGTTTGCTCTCATCAGCCTCACTGGTACTGGATTGTTACTGACATTTGAGTACAATGCAGCACGCGTTCTTATCTATAGAAGAGAGTGGAGTGATACACAACTGTTTGGTGAGTTGTCATGAAACATGAGCTGGCTGGTAAACCCCATCATACGCTACCCCATCTGTCATATTCTCAGCTCCACCTGCACCCATGAGCCTAGGTTTTGACCTGAGCCACTGTAGTGAGGTTAGCATTTAGGATGGATCATTTTGCAGTGCTTGGATCACCCTTTAGTGCTACCATCCATGAATTTATAAGACAAAATGAGTTTGAATGGTATTGAAGATTGTAGAAATAGATTGATTAACCAACTGCAATTGTGTTGCAGCTTGTACTTTTTGAAACTGTTTTACTTTTGCTGATTGATGGATGCACTTTGCTAGAGTCAGTCAAACATATTTTGATTTATAGGGAACATGGATTAAGGTCACATTACAAGTGCTAAAATACAATTGAACTGTGTACCAGAAACTGGATGCATATAAGTTATCAGTGGATGTTTTTATCAGTGGATGGACATCATATAAATAATTTCTGACACTCATTTTTCAGTAGAATGGCTAAAAATCTTACTGTGCTTAGCCAGAAACCACAAACTTCTTCACATTTCCCAGGACATTTGCTGGTTACAAGCATTTAAAGGTGAAGGAGGGAATTTACATTGCAACATGATTCTCGCTCCCTTATTATGCACACATACAGTCACATTAACTGGGTCATGTTATAGCAATTGCTGGAGCATTTAGATCATTAGCTTGAGAATGTGTCACCACTCAGTTGAGCTTGATTTTTTTTATTTGATCTTCTTTTACTTTTAAGAAAACACATGGAAACTCTCTCTTCATGCTCATTCTTTTCTGAACATCTATGCAATGTGCAGCAGATATATCCTTCTGATATGACAAGTGAAAAAGAACTATATGAATGAGCATTGTCATACTTGCCTTTGCACGCTGACGTATTGTGTACAGTGATCATTTTGACACCTCGCTGGCAAGTGGCAGACGTGGGCTATAAGGCTCTCAAATGTCTCACAAGCCAGCAGTGCCAAACTCCCACCCCAAAGACTTGACCCCTGCTGACGTAGGCTGTCCCGTTTACATTTAGGACAACTGGCTCAGTCCATTCTTAATACCATTTGTAGTATGGAAAGCAGCAGGAGAGATAAAGAGTGAGAGAAAAAGGGAAGTGCTGTTGTTATTTAGTCAGAACTTGCAATCCTTCTGCTTTATAATTCCATACAAGATATTTAAATTCTGCAATGCTGGCAACTTGATTTTGGCTTTTGACCCTGAGTTATACTTTTTCTGGAGTGATAGTTGTTTCTTTCTGTTTCACCTTTGAAGGGTAGAGCTGGCTGCAATTTTTGAAAAAGTCTTTTCGCCTGTTTCACGGACGTTATTAGTCCTTTTTTTGTCTCAAGTGGGTGTATTAATGTGATTGTTATATCACCTGAAGCCATGAGTTCCATGCTCATTAACACAATGGGAGACCACAAAGAAGAGAGTACAAGCTTTGACTTTATCCAGAATCGCATTGAGTCACTGAGCAGCAAGATGGACAAGCTCATCAACATTCAAGAAAAGGTCCTCAACCGTCTAGATGGAATGTCTCAGGACATCGATGACATTGAAAAGGATATGGAGAATCTGAAGGTGGACAAGGAGGAAATCCATGTTCCACCTAAGGTAGTGAGCCAGAACCAGGTCATGGGCCGCGAGCTGAGGCAGATGTGCCAGGAAATGAGCTCCATCATGTCAGTTGTGAACCAGCGGTCAGAGCAACAGACTCAAAAGCTTGAAGGGATGGAAAAACTGGTCCTAAGCATGCAGCAGGTTATCAGCTTCATTGGAGAGACAGTTAAGAGCTTCAGAGCCCCTGCAGCTCGGAAAGGCTCCAAAGCTAAAGATAATAAAGGCAAACAAGCCATTAAGAGAAAATCATCTGCAGACACAATAACTAAGAAAGCTGAAAAGGTGAGAAAAAGATCACGTGCTGAAATTTTCTCTGTTTTACAACAAATGTGAGGAGGCTAGCTGTTGGTTTTGATGTTGCCTTGAATATTTTGGAGAAATATGTTTCAGCTTAGACCAGACATTGCTTCAGGGTTAAGAACACCTTTTGAAGTACATATTTTATTTTCAAGTTTTCAAGTGCAAGTGCAATTCAGTTTGAGTTGTGCATTTTGAGCTGTTTAACGATGTGTGCAGCCATCAGAACCCAGCCATCACTACAGACATTTAATGATGTTATTTTTAATGCTGAAAGAGATGCTACATGTTTTGCCTGCTGACTTTGAATCCAACTTAGAACTTCCTGGTAGCCTGATAATCTTGGCAGAGCTAATGAAATTGATCATAGCAACCAAGCTGACCACTTGAAGAAATTGCTTACCTATGAATGTGCCTTGATTTGTGTGTTGGATTCCCCATATATGGGCCGCTGTAATATGTAATTTGTGGGCTTTGGTTAATCTTTCCAACTGGTGATTATAGGTAAGGGAATTAAGAAAGCTTATAATAAACAGGCCACTTGTGAAACATACAAAGCCACAGTTTAAGTTCTATTTATAGTCATTCATCTTTGCTGCATACTGTACAACATGACTACTTTGGCAGGAAGCTCACTCTGGGACCCCTAGTATGGCACGAGAGGGACTGTGTGAGGCCAGGGGTAAAGTGTGAGTGTCCAGGTTTAGAAATGCTGTTTTTGGAGTGGGGCTGCAGTGTTTTGCAGTTTAAAGGGACCGTGACTCCTCCAGCTCATCAGGAATCAGGTGATGAGTGATTGTGATGAGTGATGAGGTGATTGTGATGAGTCAGTCTTTCTCCTCTCTTTATTGTCGTCTTTCTGTGATTCACTTTAGCTATTTACATATCTGGCTACCTATATGAACACTATTAGTCATTTACTTCCATCCAACTCACTGCTGTCTTACCGGACATGATACGTTTTTACATCACAAGTTGTCTGTTTTGTCATTTGATTAGGTATTTCATAGACTTTGTTTCATTTAATTCAAATCACTTTAGTATTTCTATGTCAGTATCGTAAATATTTTTTTTATGTTTTGTGTTTAAACTTTGGTTGCGCTGAATAACCCAGAATGAGGCAACTTTTGAGACTTAAAGGCATTTTCCTCAGCACTGGTGTGTGTGTGTGTGTGTGTGTGTGTGTGTGTGTGTGTGTGTGTGTGGAATAACGACCACATCAAACCTGCTTTTGCCATGTCTTGTTATGGCACAGGGCAGAGAGCGAGTGGCCTGATGAAGGTCAACGGGTGCTATTTGGCAGTAAAGCCATGAACTGCACTTAAAGACACCCATTAAAGATTCACATTATCACCCCACTCCTATCACTTGCATGGCTGTAGAGGTCTGAGTCCTATCGCTTTTCCTCTATGACATGTAAGCAATAAGCAAACTCGCCTGAGTGCAGCTAAGACGTCATGAGTCAAGACTGGCATATATTAGAAGAATTTCACAAGTCGTGGTGCATGTGTGCAATAGTGCAATCAGTTTTTTTTTTTTTTTAAATTACTTTCATGTTAAATTAAGGTGAAAATGTAGTGCTAATTAAAGTTTGGGATTATTATAAAAATTACAACTCAAAAAAATACAGCTCTCAAATTACAACTTTATGACTAGATGATTTCTCTATGATTAATGACCACATACCGATGTGATGGTTTCCATATGACTCATATTTCAGGGAATTTCTGTGTCGTCAGAACACTTGTCAGGTGGCTGCTTTATCTTCTTTCACCTCCAGAGGTGTGAGATGTGTGTTTAGTGGGTTACATTACTGTAGCTTATACGTTATGCGCAATCTCCCAACCATATATATTTATACATCAGAAAACACTGTTGTCACCATGGGAGCACTGCACTTGAAATATGTCCTCTGCTTCAACACATGGCTATGTTTATGTCACGGCAGCAGTCAGAGGACAAATATGAGGCACCCTGAGATCGAGACAGATTTTTCCATGTTAACCTGATCATAGAGTGTTTAGTGAGGTTCCTCAGCTGAGAAATTTGAACAACAGCCTTCGGTCGCTTGTAATATTTTCCACTCAGGGTTGGCGTCGCATTCCATCACTGAGTGCAACAAGTGATAAGCTATAAATTCACAAGCCTGTTGCTCTGGCTATCCATTTGCCATGAATAATCAAAGGCATGGCATCATAAAGCAGTATATGCATGGGCAAATGCAAGAGGAAAATAATTGTTTACATTTGGTCAACTACTTTTTTTTTATTATTTCACCTGTGCATTTATTTATTTATTTACTGATGTTTGATTCTTTTTTTTTTTTCAAACTTTATCCATCCATTATCTGTCCCTCTACATTTATAAATATGTTGTGACATTTCTGCCATTCCATGTGCATGGGCATAACCATACTAAGCTTTCCATCTTGTCTTTTTTTAAACAGAAAACTACCTCTAATAAAGCCAGTAAAGGGACGCAAGAGATAACTCCTGCATGTCAACCCAGTACTGCAGAGCCTTCTCACAAGATAAGGTTCCATGGACCAAAGCATTTCCTTGCCTCCCACAAATGTGGAAACTTTGTAGGTTTATTGCAGCTTATATTTATTCTGAGATTTTTCTGTTAATCTATTGTGTAATATATCACACGCACTGTTACTTTTCTGGCTTCGGGCTGGCTTTAAGGGCTCCCTTGGTATTTTAGATACTGTTCTTTCAGTGGTATTACCAATGTGAACTAGCTATTTTTCCTAAATAATTGTTATCAGTCTTTTCAATTTTTGCTGATTTGCATTTCACAGTTGAAAGACCACAGCAGCAAAGATGGGACAGAGAAGCCCAGTTTGAGCATTAAGGGTCTGAAAGCTCAAAAGAAGATGATGCTCCCAGACACATCAGGTGCTGAGATCAACATATAGTTAAATATGTCAATGCTGAAAACTCCAGCATTCCTTTACAAGTCTAGAAACCAAATGTCAAGTTAAATTATCAGACAGCTTTGAGCTATTTTCTTTAACATTCACAGAAAGCATTTAATGGTTATAATCCAGTACATTTGTATATAATTGGCAAACTGTGCCAAAAGGCTCAATCTGTATTGATAATTATTAGAGGTTTTGAGTTATTGATAGGAAATCTGTATTTTGTGCATTTCTTATGTGCTCATTATTTAAAATTTGAGCCTGTTTTATGTCAGTGATTGTAAACATTACAGATGAAAATAAAGCTTCAACAGCATAAAAAATATTAATAATTCAATTTATGTCAGTCAAGTTCCTATCTTATTTTCTTATTATTGGTACTGGGGTTACCCTCTTATGCTTTTAATAATAAACTGGTTGTGAAATTGTGTTTGGACCTTTTATAGACAGCACTTCCTTGAAGAAGCAGGTTCTGATTCTAGAAGAGGTGCAGAAACTCAACAGCGAGAATGCGGAGAAATCAAGTCACCATCTGGATCTGGAGGCTGGAGCGTCCCCAAAGGATCCACAACTCGATGCCCCTTGTTATAACTTGGTTGACTACCTGCATGAAGCCAAAGTTGCTGAGCCTGAGAAAGATAGTGAGGAGGATGCTAGAGAAAAGGTGCAAGAGGAAGAGGCAGCTTTAAAAAGTGAGTGTGAATCCAGGCTTGATGAACAAGAGGTGCTGAAAGATGAAGAGGAGGGGCATCTGGAAATCCCAGAGGCAAAGAATGAAGAGGATGCTCCTGCTGCTGATGCTCAAGACGACACCATTGCTATGAGGTAGTCCATGTTTAATCCCAGTACAGAAATATTAGGCTGATCATACAGTAGATCATATTTTGCTCTTTTTCTATGGTTCAGTGCTATATAGCCTCAGTAAACTGCAATGAGTAAAGATATATTTAAGGAATCCTATCAATGAAATAAGTCCTGATGTTTCTATCATGCTAGTTTGTGATTAATCCGATGACAACTGTTTTCATTTTAAAATCATGATTCAAAACTTTGCAATTTTCAAATTGCAAATCAATGCAATGAAAATAAATTGAAGCTGATGTAAATCCATGTGGGGATCAGAATGTTACATTGCATTATTGGCCAGAAACCCACAACTTGATATTTTCTCTAAATCGATCAACCTAAGAATACATTAGGTATTTGCGATTATCAGTGCCTTCAATCACATCTATGCAATATAACCTACACTCTCAATAAATAAATAAACAACACCAGAACTTTGTTCCAGCAGTGATGTCCACAAAGCTGACCCCTCATGTCCAAAGGTTGAGCAGGACCACTTGGTAGAAGTCAGCACAAGTACTGTGACTGAGGAAGACTCAACAGAGGAACACATGAAGAGCCAGGCAAAGGAGGAAGAGAAGAAGGAAGAAAATGAGGAGCAATTCAAGCAAGATAAGCTTGAATCTGATGGCTGGGCTGTTTTCAAAGCTGATGGTGTTACAGTTCAGTTGGACCTAAAAGAAAGGGTGGAGAGGGCAAGAAAAGAAAATGATGCAGAAAAGGAGAAAGAGGAAGAGGAGGAGTTTGATGATGATGTTGAACGCTACTTTATTGGTGAGCTGTGACACTTCCAACTTAAATTTTGAATGATAGTTTTATTGCTTTATTACAATGTTCATGGAGGATTTCATTATATGCTTAGCTGGACTGGTTATGACTGAGGCAAGTTAGTGGATGTTTTACACTCAGACATGTTTTTTTCCTCTGTCATATCTGTATAATAACTGGTGTGTCTTTAGTTCATGCTTATAGCATTGTGTATACTAACTTGATTATTGGAGTCATCCTCCTTTCCAAAGCCAAACTACAGCTAATCAACAAGCTTGTTTTCTGCATATGTTATTCAAACCAATTATTTCTCATTTCCCATTTTCCCCCTTCCTTCTTTAGACAAAACTCCTCCTCCAGCAGCTCCCTTTAATCACCGCATTGTGTCAGCCAAGCCCCACCAGATCAGTAACTTCTACACCATCAACTGGCAGGAGGTCCTCGGCGGGTAAGCACTGTACTTCTGCTCAAATCTCTATGTAATATTAANAAAAAAAAAAAAAAAAAAAGCTTTTGCTGCTGATCTAACATAGATCAAAGGAAGTTCTCAATCTCTATAAAGCCTAATTGTGTAACTTTCCCCCTCCCATCCTTGTCTCTCCCCTGGTTCATAACTTCAGAGTCATGGCAGTTATTTTTACTTTCGGATTGTCGGGTATGTGAAATTGTATCTGCTGTGCCAGCTGGTAGCTAATCACTATGTGTTAATCTAAATCTTCAAAGACACAGCTCAACAAAGATTTAATGAAATAACAGATAAAGAACATTGATCTCCTAACACTTCTTTGAAGGAAAACCTGATTTTCCTTTTGACATTTTTGACAATCTGTTTCTGTTTTGTTGAGTGAGTGCGTTGCATTCCAGCTGTTTACCTACAGCTGCTAGACTTTTTAGCTTTTCTATGTTCTGACCTCCAGCAAGTTTCATTTTTACAATCAAAGATTTGGCCTATCGCGAAATCCAGATGGGACGTAGGGACACAATGCTAATTTTCTTTTTCTTTCTCTTCAAGGGGTCGTTTTGGCCAGGTGCATAAATGCGTTGAGAACTCATCTGGTCTCACATTGGCAGCCAAGGTCATCAAAGCCAGAACTCAGAAGGAGAAGGTATAATATAGTGCCATGATAATGATCTCGTACTAAGAATGCAGTAGCTATGGCACGATATAAAAAGCAGTTTCAAAGTTTAGTACAACTAAAACACTACAAGGCCGGTTGGAAGCGGAGGGAATTTTTCTCACCTAGGTGAGAAATATTTGACCTAGAAGAGAAGATTCATTGTGTCATAGCTGAGAACAGCTGAAACCTCTCATCACATCTGTCTTTCTCTCTGTATTTGTCTGCTGCTGTATTTGTCTGTCTGTGTTTTTGCTAGGAGGTCATCAAGAATGAGATTCAGATCATGAATCATCTGAACCATTCCTCCCTGATCCAGCTTTACGCATCTTATGAATCAAGAAATGAAATCATCCTTGTGCTGGAATAGTATGATAATTATTAGTTTTATTTATTAAACAGCATATTGAATACACTATACCAAAAAAGTTGTCCCTAAAGGAATACAGTGATATTTTGGGAAATTGTTTATATGCTGTTGTAACCTAAGTGTCGTAAAGAGGTATCTCCTGCTTAGCATCGCTTAGCGAATGACTGGAAGTAAATGGAAACATCTAGCCCCAGTTAAAACTGAAAAATGATACCTTAAAAAACTTAGAAATAGCCATGGTTACATATTATTAGCTTCTTGGCTAACAAAGCACCAAAACATCCAGGAATCACCTGATGTTTGGAGCTATGAAGCTAGCAACTTCACTGAAAATAGGACTTATGAGATGTTAGATCCAGTTACATTACTCAGTAAACTGGTCATTTCCTGTTTCTCTGTGTCAAACAGAAACAAAACACGAAAATAAAACAGCTTTGGGTGACAGCACTTCGGATGTAGCTAGGCTAGTTGTTTCCCCCTGCTTTCAGTCATTTGTGCTAAGCTAGGCTAAACATCTCTCTATTGATAAAATTGATATGCATTTTTCTGTACAACTCCTGGTATGACAGCAAAAGCCTTTCCTAAAATACTGTGGTATTCCTTTGATAGGTTTAGATGTTTCCTTTTATTTATAGAAACAGTTTTACTAAAATAACCAAAACTATGTTGCTTTTCTTCATGTACCTGTGTTACCTTAGTGTCGGTGGAGGAGAGCTGTTTGACAGGATCATCGATGAAAACTACAAATTAATGGAGCTGGATGCAGTGGTCTTCATCAGGCAGATCTGTGAGGGTGTGCAGCACATGCACAAAATGTACATCCTCCATTTAGACCTCAAGGTAACAGTCAAGTGGTTTGAAACACATAGCACAATCTCAAATATTAATCGATCGTTTAGTTAATTGGTGTTGTTTTTTTTACGATTTCAGCCAGAAAACATTCTGTGTGTGAACAGAGTCACAAATAAGATCAAGATCATCGACTTTGGTCTTGCCAGGATGTAAGCACAACTGTTTCTAAAGTTTCTAAAGTTCACATTTCTAAAGTTAACAGTTTAATTGACACAAATTGTTACAAAAGTAATGACAAATTAATTATATCCCCACATAGATACAAACCAAGGGAGAAGCTGCGAGTGAACTTCGGCACCCCAGAGTTTCTCGCTCCAGAAGTAGTCAACTTTGACTTTGTGTCATTCAACACGGACATGTGGAGCCTTGGTGTCATCACCTACATGCTGTAAGTAAGCAAGCACACACTAATGTGCACACACGTGCATACTAACGCTTAGGTTTTTCCTCCTGTCAGTCTCAGCAGTCTGTGTCCCTTCCTTGGTGACAATGACAACGAGACTCTGAATAATATTTTGGCCTGTCAGTGGAACTTTGAGGAACAAGAGTTTGTGGATACATCCGAAGAAGCCAAAGACTTCATCTCCAAACTCCTTATTTTGAATAAGAAGTATGGATCTTCTGTTTCTATCATACCTGACCCTGCACTTTTTGCTGCTCAAGAGTCATAGGTCAGCCAGTTAATGATATTTATCTGCCATTGTGTTACATTTCAGTTGGAGGATGGGGGCATCTGAAGCCTTAAGACATCCTTGGTTATCTGACCCGGTCCTTCATCATCGCCTTTATACAAAGGTAAATTGTAATGTCCTGCAAATTAGAGATATGGAACCATGTTTAGGGGATGAGGGGAATTTTTAAATCTATATTATGCATTACTGAGGACGCATTCTTGATTTTCCTATTTCACAGAAAACTATGTGCAGATCACGGCGATCATCATGTGTGCCCCCAACAGATAGTTAAGGTGGGTGTATCTTTTTATTATTTAGCTGACCAATTTTATGTTGTTATCCTCACCCTTCAAAGTCTCAATGCTTGTCAAAAGAGAGTAATTCAGAGCGGATTGATTCTGAATTCTCCACAAGGGGGAAGCATACCTCAAATTTTGTGCAGAGTAATGTCAGAGAAGAGATACAGTGTATCAGAGATTGCATTTTTTTTCATCCATACTGTCATTTTTAGGGTTCTGTGATGATGTGATGGCTCCAGCTGTGGCCATTTGGACCAACCCTCCTGTTCATGTAAATGACCTAAATTTCAGTCCTTTTTTTTTCTGGCTATACAAACCTTTTCCAGACTGTTAACAATACAGATATACAGTAGGATGGACAAAATAACAAGAATGCCTTACAAGATCATACAATTGAGTATCAGGCCCTGCAGTAAATCCTAAGCAAATCTTTTATAATGTTCAATTATTGTTGAGACTGTGACAGAGAGGTGTTTATTCAGCTCTATATAATGAGATTGTACTGTAGTTTTCAAAATTGTCAACTTTAGCTGTTATTTAACCAGATTAGTCTCATAAAAATTTCTTTTACAAGAGATCTACCCAAAAAAGGAGCATTAGGAGCGTTTTGTTACAGAGAAAATAAAAATAGCCAAAAACAAAAAAAAACAAAACAAAAACAAACAAAAAGCATAGACCACAAAAAATAAACTAATAAAACAACTGTAAAGTTGTGAATTATTAAAACAATATGATGACAATCAACAGGAACATAAAATGCATAAAAAGATTTAAGATTAGTCTGGAGTTAAAAGGCAAATCCTCCTTGAATTAGTTTCAATTAATGATAAACGGGACTTAAAATCAGCAAGGATAATCTGGTTTTCCAGTACAAAATCGATTTGGAATACATTCCGGTAATTTGGAACCACATATTTGAAGTCCTACAGGTTTTGGTGTTGCATTATTTTTGTAAGTTCTTTTATTTCATCTACTTCCCTGCATATAATATTACAAAATGGTGCTAATATGACAGTCTGGCCTTGCTTCCTTGGTATTTCATATCATACAAGTATATAAGATTACTTTAGTGTCACACCTTGTTAAAGGTACACTTTCTTAAATTCAAATATTCAGTGATCTGTGCTGGTCAGTCTCTAAACAAAGTTCACACAGCCTGTTGTAACACTTATGTGTGTGTCTCCACTCACTTCCAACTGTTACCCAGTGTTCTTATTTTTAGCTGAAAATTAACTGCTAAAGTGAAATTAACATTAAAGGTGAAATAGAGTAAATTCAAATTCAGATAATTAAAGGTGAAATAGAGTAAATTCAAATTCAGATAATCTACATAAAAATTCTGGATGTGTATTGTATGTATGTATGGACAAAATGGTACTTGTGTGGTTGGTTATAGGCCTTAGTATCTGCACTTTATAATGTTATTTATATAAACATCATGGAAAGCTAGGTCCAACAATAGGAAACTGTAATCTGAAAGGTTTGTATGGTTCTCCTATATCTATTTTATTCTGCTTTCTCCAAAATTCAAAAAAAAAAAAAAAAAAAAGTCATGTCTTATCAGTTAGGTGTACTGTTTTATTTAGAAAAATATCTTTGTTTGGCGTTCTAAAGGTTGCATGTCTTTATGAGGTTTATTAGTGATTATAACTTAAACCAGACACAGAGTTACACTTTTTTAAACTTTGTTTTCTTACTGTATGTATGTTTGACTTGTCATGCCACTCTGTGTAATTAAAACACTCTTAGATGTTTTTTTTTTCACATTACCATATTGTTTATCTTTTATTTGCCTTCTATGAAGGTTTGCTGTAAGTGAAGGAAATATACTACCTACCTGCTGTTGCCTCAACCAATAGTCACTTTGTGTGGATCCCTTTGTGAGCACTTCATTTATGTGGGTTTAATTTAATTTCCCCAATAAATATTAAATGAATTATTGATGAAGACAGAGCACTACTAAAAGATTGTAATCTATTTCAAAATGCATCATGTATTTTTGAAGTGTGTAGCATTAAGCACATACAATAAACACAAATTGCGTCTTCAATCGTAAGTTTCTTTTTTCATTATCATGATTTTTACTTGAAATTCAGCTTGATATTATATTGCAGGATATGTACAAAAATCTAAACGATCTTAACAAGCTTGGTCAAAAATTTGCTGTAGGGACAAAATAAAGAAACACAAACCAATCAAAACGATCTGCTTCATGCAAATAAAGGGTTGAGAAATCTCTGTGTGTAGGTTACAACCTTAAACCAAGATTCATCAGGCAGACATGCTTCATTATTACCATATAGAAAACTCCTGAAATGAAGATGCAATATCTTCTCATTGGGAATTGGATGTCCTCCTGACCTTTTAAGTTAGTGAGAAGTCATTTTGATGGAAATATTTGACTTAAACCTTTGCCCTCTTAACACCCAAAGGCACAAAGATCTTAGTGTAAGTCTCTTTGTAATATCAAACCTTAAAGTTTCCAAACTAATTTGTGAAAAAGATCTGCTTTCATTTTAGGCTGCAATGAACACAAAATGTAATTTTTTGTTTTTTGATGAACAGCCCTTTAAAATGTTCTTCATATTCTTGGACCTGCTACACGTCCAAATTGAAAACATATAACTAAGGTGATGTTACACTGTTTGTATAACAAATTATGGTCAACCTCTGTCTGCTCTAAGCCTAAAAAATCCTGCATGATTCCCAGTTGTCTTTGGGTTATATTTAGACAGTCACATCAACTAGAACTCTTTACAGGGAGGACACAATTCTCTCTGTGTGACTAGAAACAAGCTGGATAAAGTATTTTTTCTGTCTCTGGCAATGAAATAGTGAACTATTTTTGGTGACAATTTCAGAATCTCAGCTCATGTCTATTTAAACCTTAAAGACACACAACAGAGGCTCTTCCACAAGATGAAAGTACAGATGATTCCAGGACCCTAATAAAGAGCAACTGAGGGAGCCAGTGTGAACAATACAGTTTGTTCACCTGAGAAAATAAACTGAGTGTGTGGGATGATGGTGTAGACTGAGATATGTTGGGGAAAACAGTGGGCATCAAGGCTTTTCACAGAGGTCACAGAAACCTGAGAGATTGAGTCTGAATGACAGCGCAGAAAGTAACATCTGTACATTTCAAGCTACATTCATTTCCCCCAAAATACATCTTTAACTTTGCCCTTTCCATCCGTTCCAACACAGTAAGTTCTTATTTTAAAGAAGCCACAGGATTAGTCAAGGATAAGTGCAGACTCTATGGGGGAATACCTTGGGAATACCTTGTATTTAATTGTACAGAAATACCAGAAAAGCAAACTGTCCAACCAAAAGCATAAAACCTAGTTGCTGACCACTTTTACATCCAATAGTTTGAGACTTTCATGATTATAAAATTGTAAGGGATGAGAAGAAACTCCACAGAGGAGGATTTTTTTTTTTTTTCATTTCAGTTCCATTTGTGATTTATATAGCATGAACTGGACAGTGATGAGAGAGAGAGAGAGAGAGAGAGAGAGAGACTTGCAATGAAGTTTGGGAGGGCCGGAATTTGGCTGAGCACAGCCTTTTGTGGATCACTGGAATTGCATCTCAAAATGTGGAGAAGCCGAGAGTATATTTTAAAAAATGGAAAACTGCCTTGAGGAAATGTTTACATAACTTCAGAGAGAAAAACTAGTCTGAAAGTAATCATGAAGTATATAGGGTAAAGTAACAAACAAAAATATTTGGCTGATTTTTAAAAGTTTGTTTCTCAATTTTTGGGTCAACTTTACAGTCATACTATTCTCACAATGGAACACAGTAAATGTTGAAATATTGATTTTGACCTTATTACAGGCTATTTTTCTTTTAGATAATCATCATAGAGGCATATGTACAGTATATAAAAATACATATCTGGAAATATTTGGGAAGTTTCAGATTTGGGTATAAATGTGGACGAACTGATATGTTGTAAACAAACGCCTGTGATCAATTTGCTGTTTCAATATTAATATCATAATAAATTAAGAGTATTAGATATGGAATTTGCATGTTTTTCTGTTTCTGTGCAGTTTAGGTGGAAACTCGAAATTACCCATAGGTGTGAATAGGGATGCTGGGATAGGCTCTAGCCTGTCGTGGTGACCCTGTACAGGTAAAGCAGATAAGGATGGAAGAATTTTAGATATATACGCAGATAGATTTATTTTGCACCATGCTGCCACTTTTCTGTACAATTTAGTGCAAGTACATATTTACTATGGTAAACACCTCACTTACTAACACTACTGTCGCCCCATATTACTGTCATGGTTCACATGTAATTCTTCTGTGCTGCCTTTGATTCTTAATGGCTCCTCCTCTGCTTATTTGATGCCTGGACTGTGAGAAGTGGGAGCAGGCAGAATGTGTTTTGCTTGTTGATGGATGCTAAATACAAATTTTTCATTTATTACACTAGTGCAGTGTGCGCTGAAAACGTTCCTGTTCAGACCGGGCCGGACTTCATGGTGTCTGCTGCAGCCTGCCATGAGTACCCATGGAGCGTAGCATATGCTGCCGCGCCTGGAGTGTATCCTGCAGCCGTGTTCGGAGCATGTTCAGACCAGGCTGGACTTTTTGGTGTGCACCACAGCCTGCCATGAGTGCCTGTGGAGCAGTGCAGTGCCCGTTGAAAACTTGTCTGTTTGGACTGGGCCAGACTTTATGGTGTTTGTTGCAGCCTGCCATAATTTTGTTCTTCATGTCCTCGTGAGCTAGTTTTGTTTGCTGTACATGGTCAGGTTGAGACCGTGCTACTGGACCGGAGTATATGCTGCCACGCTCGGAGCGTATCCTGCCGCACTTTTACTGGCTTTTACTGTCACATCTCAATTCGAGAACCGCTTATCCAAACAACTTCACATGTGTCACTGCACATCCCTGGGTCCTGAGCAATGAACCTGCCAAATTTCAACTCCATACAGTGCTGGGTTCTTGAGATATTGGTGCCACAGACAGAGATTTCTGTCTTTATTGGTAGATAGAGTGTTTTCCTGTGGGCTCCTGTCCACAGGGTGACATTAAATAAGTCTTTGCTGTAGAGGTAGGCCTTTTTAGATGACTTCTCCCAGTGCATGTTGGTTAAAAAAAATGAGTATTTTTACAACACTAGTAGTCAAAAGTGGAATACTCCAAACATGAATTTGCAATACTTTTCACCTTTATTTCCTTTATGGAAGACTGACAGCTTTGTTTAGTCTGCTATTTGTTGTTTTCACACTTCATTTCATCAGAAACAAAAGTTTCCATGTCCAGAATGGTTCAGAGAAAGTTCATACATTCCTGTATTGTAAACATATGCAGAGAGAATCTTATTCAATTAATAGCCATTACTCTGAACATGTGCGTTGTTTGGTAAAACAGGTGATTCTCATTTCTTCCAAGGATTTCTTTCCCCCTTACTTTTCAGGAGCCTGAGGGTTGGAAGGTAAACTCAGGGTCTAGCTCTATCCCTGGTCCAAGGCCTAGATTGGAATGGTGAGAAATTCAATTTAAGGAGAGAGAAAAAGCCTCCAAGAACTGCCTCTCCACCACCCCTCCCCACCCCTAAGTCCCCTCCATCCACATCTCCGGGGGCGATCTCGAGGAGCCAAACCAAAACCAGATGGACTTATTGGGCCTAAAGATAACAAATAGTGCCTGAGTTCCTGTCAGTTAGAGACCACCGGAGCAAAGAACCCAAGGGTGAAAAAAATGCTTACTGACATGTCTACCTCTTTATCCTACTATATGAAACATTATTAAAATTGACTATTGTAATACTGTATACGTGAAACAGAAAGTAAGAGAGAATATAGGGCAAAGCAGTATGCTCTCCAAGTCCAGAGGTGGAAAGTAACTAAGTACATTTAGTCAAGTATTGTACTTAGTTATGTACAATTTTGAGGTTCTTGTACTTTATGAAAGATGAATTCATAAAATATTGTTATTTTGGCATTAAAAACTTGTATGTCAGCTTTGATTTAGCTGCTTATTTAGCAGCTTTATAAAGGGAAAGAATTACATGAATTTACTTTGCATGTAGAGAAGCAGACCTGAAAGCACAAAAATCCCAAAATTTTTATTTGTCAATTTTTTTCTTCTTTACAGTAATTCCAAGCTAAAATTTGAGGTATAAAGTTTTGAAAATACCTATTGTTGCAACAATAATTTAACACTCTGATATGAATTCCTTTTCACAATGAGTACTTTTACTGTTGATGCTTCATATATATTACAGGTAATACTCATTCATTTTTATTAATTAAGCATTTTTAATGCAGGACTTTTGCTAATTAAGTGCTTTTCCACTGTGATTTTACTTTTACTGAAGTAAAAGATTTCAGTACTTCTTCCTCTACTGTCCTAATGGTGGAAGAAGTATTGTCTTTTGGTGGCATTTGCTGGTTACTTGCTGTTGAGGTTGGAGGGGATTGTTTGATCAGGGAAGGAGGCTAGTGAGGGGTGAGATGGGTGCTGGATATAGTTTTGGTGGTGGTGGTGGTGGTGGTGGTGGTGGTGTGTGTGCGTGTATGTGCGTGTGCGTGCCTATGTGAGTAAGGAGAGGGTTCAGAAANTGGTGGTGGTGTGTGTGCGTGTATGTGCGTGTGCGTGCCTATGTGAGTAAGGAGAGGGTTCAGAAACCAGGTGCCATCTTAGATCTTTGAAGGTAGGCTGTCAGCAGTGACCCGAGTCTCTGGGTGGCATGCTCTACAGTTTGTCAGTCAGTACACCTACCTCCGACACACACACACACACACACACATGCACGCACGCACGCACACACGCANGTCAGTACACCTACCTCCGACACACACACACACACACACACATGCACGCACGCACGCACACACGCACACATACATACACACACAGCAAGAAGGATGGACAGAGAGAGCATTAGAGGGGAGGGGGACCCCATAACCCCTCACAGCCTCCCTGCAGACTGACTAAGAAAGTGTCCTTTGTAACAGGAGTTTCCTGTACGTAATTAAAAAATATTGGGCTTGTTCAGAGGGGAGGGGATGAGGCTGAAGTTGAAGGGTGAGGTAGGCTAAGATTCCCATTCTTTGTTTCATGTAAGAGCCCCGGAGCTGGCCCTCATGTTTGTACAAACAAGAGTCTCTCTCTCTCTCTCTCTCTCTCTCTCTCTCTCTCGCTCTCTCCAAGGAGGTCCCAGCCCAGAAAGAGGACCAGGCAGTTCTCAGGGCCGCGGGGCAGGTGGTTCTGATTTGCATTGGGGGGAACAGACCACGTTTATGTTCAGTTAATGGCAGTACACGTGTCGTCACGTCCAGCGGTGGGAACATGCTGGGTGAGTGATCTGTTTTTAACACCGCTGACGTTTGCCACCACTGAGAATGAAATGTCCAATTATCCCATTCTAGTTTCCCTTGAATTAATCACTTTAACCTGGATATCACAGATAGAACCTTTATGAAGGACCTGCTCTTAAACAGACATGACAGTATTTTAATATATTCCTCAACAGAGATAGATAACACACTGTTTGGACAACAACAGAAAATAAACTCTAATAAACTCTAACATATAATACTATATAAATTGAAGAAGTAGTAGTTACCTTTCAATAATAATAGTGCTAATAATAGTAAAAGTAATAATAATTGCAAAAATTGCATACAGAAAACCCTTGGACTAAAGTTGCTTTTTTACTCTGTAATGCGCTCACAATAGTCTACAAAAATTATAGTTCAGAAGAGAAACCACTGGCTACTGTTTTGATAACAGAGAAGAAACTTTACACCCTTAATCATTAACTCTTAATTAATTTCTAATTAACATTTAATGATGTCTGAATAGTGTAATATGTTACACAACCACAATTAAAACCACGAGCCATTTAATATCAGGTGTGATTAGTCTATATATACTATATATACTGCAGCTGTGGAAACCCATTATCTCCAAAATGTCAACTTTTTGGAAACCAAAAACATCCTTACTTTAGCTGGATTTTATTTTGTGGCTTTATGAACCTAAAGAATTAAAAAACAAATATCTTAACTTGTGGAGGTGCATGTAATCATATACTGTAACAAAAGTTATTTGAACGTGCAAAAATCACCAAAAACTGGAGATACAAGGTTTTCTGCTGACAGTATCAATACGCTCACATTTGTTTTGCTCATGCATGTTGTAATTGTACAATATGACTTTTGAAATGAAAACAGCCATCTCCCACCCACACACAGATTGGTTTTCAGATGAGGGGAAAACACAGCAACTTGCTGTGTCCAGTGTTTTCAGTCGGTGGTTTCAGCGCTGATCAAATGGCCATGCTGAAGCCTTTAATGATCTGGAAGGTTCCCTGCTGCTGGGTCATTTACTTGGGCTCCATATCATCTCCAGGTTGGGCCCTACTGCTGGTCAGGCGCTCCCACAGTGGGGCCCTTTCCATCAGTTTTATATTTACTCGTCCCTCTGGCTCACCCCTCGGCCTGCACGGGGTCTCTGTTCAGTCTGCCAGCCCTGCTGAGAGGCCTCTATATTGGAAAGAGCCATAATCCATCAGGTCTCTCTCTCTCTCTCTCTCTCTCTCTGTGTGTGTGTGTGTGTGTGCGTGCTCTTTGCTCTTTTATGCCTTAGCTCTTGCTGAAGAGTCTTTGTTGAAGGAGTTAAATGGAGCCAAGCTTCTTATTCAAACAGACTACAGAAGCATGTTCTCTGTGTTTTGTGTTAAATGTGTGTGTGCATGCTTGTATGCATGTTTTATCACCTCTGAAGTTTCCACCCAGATGAACTCCTCCTTGACCCTTACTCATGCAAACATCTACTCACCCTTCCCACAACATACCCCTGTCATGTTTTATTGGATCCTCTTTATCTACTCCCACACACACACACACACACACACACACACAACATGTACATACAGTATAGCACATGCTGGACATACATATTACATATCCATAATGTTCGTCTCTCAGTTATGTTCTCTCATCCCACCCACGGCGTCTGTCCTCCCTCTGAGCGCAGAGTGATCGATGAGCTGAATCCTGGTCTCGCTGCAGCAGGGACCGAACCGAGGGGGAAAGAGCCTTAGCCTGTTCTCTGTCTGACTCCCCAAAACAGCTCCGATGGCCAACAAAAACACAGCACAAGCACCCGATGGCAACCCACACGGCTGCTGCTATTGTAGTGTGAAATGTTTCCCACGATGGAGCTCAGACAAGAGAGGAGGACTTGTGACATGATCCTGCGAGTGAAAGACAAATAGTTCAGGATGAGGTGAAGCAGAAGATGCAACTTTAGTGAAATCGTGTTTCAATCATTTCTGTCCTGCCAGTTCAGTACAGCTTTCAGTGTCAGTACTACTAGTACCACTACATTTTAGAGAGAATACTGTACTTTTTACTCCACTGTGTATTCTATATCTGACAGTTGTATGTACTTCGCAGATTCAGATTCAATATTGAACACAAAACATTTTTCTTTCTTTCTTTCTTTCTTTCTTTCTTTCTTTCTTTCTTTCTTTCTTTTCAAATCCTCAAAGACTGGAGATGCAAGATTTTTATCTGACAGTGATACTAAACTCTTCCTCACAAGGAGTACTTTTGCATTTGATACTCAAGTAATATAATGCATTACTTTTTTTCTGAATTACACTTTTGAAGAAATGTTATTTTTTTCTTCTCTTTTCTTGTCACAGAGTATGCTATTATCCATGCTATTACTTCATTTAGTAATTGATTTTAGCACTTTTTCCAAAGATATGACTTTTGCACCACAGCTACAGGTGACACCAGCAACCTAACCTGTTCAAGATGTGCAGCAACATTAACCTTATTATAAATGATTATTACACTAAGTGATAAACATGTATTTTGGGGTTTTGATCAGGTTGGAGTTGTAAACCTCTGAGACGGGGGTTGGGCACTGATATCTGCCCACAGCTAAGCTACAAATTCACAGCTGGTCTTTTCTTAGTTTGGCATTTCTGGGTAAGCCTCCATTTCAGTCCAGTCTCCATTTAGACAGGGGAAACAGGAAAAGAGTCACAGTGCTGCGGTTCATTCTTCAAGCCATATTCACTTGACCACACAAAGAGTCCATTTTGAGGGAGACATTTTATGTGTTTTGGGGCAGGCGGTGCAGGCAGAAAAGATTTACTGTGTCTGTGTCTATTCAGGGACATTGGAAGATATTCATGCTCTTACTGGTAGAGGCCGGGGATTTATTACAGTTGGGAAATATTATCAGGTTGATGTTTTTTTGTTTTTTTTTTTGACAAAATGTTATTACCACAAAATATACATCATTAATATACAAATATCTGTACAAACATGAGGAAAGTTTCAATTACTTTATAATTTCTAGCAAATAATATCTGCATGTTACATTATTAGAACATTGATTTAATACTGTTCTAGAATATTTACCACAGCTACATACACATTATATATACACACACGCACATATAGTCGTTTTGGTATGTTGTTCTCAGCTAATGTCTTCATTAAAACTCATTATTAGTCTGACACTGCAAAGTATTTTACAAATTAAGAGCAAATTTTGAAGTGCTCTTAGCAGATAATATTTAATACAAAAGCAAGAAAAGTATTTAACTTTTATTTTTGCTTTGAATGTGTGAGTAACAAATTAATATGTATTATTTTGTGGATTTTTTTTTAATGAAAGCACTATTAGCACCATTTCATGATAAATAATAATCATAAATGAAGCTAAGTATTTTAGACCTAAATCTTATTATTACTATTATTATCATTAAAGTCTTTGCTTAAATTAATTGCTTTCATTTGCAAAATGATTGTGTGAGATATTTTTATCCCTATATTTTTTTTTTGTTTGTTTGTTTGTTTTGTTTTTACAAAACACAGATCCAGAATGCAGATCATGTGCATGTGGGTCTAAACTCAAAAGGGAGTGAACGGATCGCAGGAAATAATCTTAAAATGGACATTGGTCACCATGGGGAACTAGAGTTCTCTGATGGGTTGCATTGTCCTCTGCAGGCTGATCTCCTATTCTAACCATAGAGAAACTCATGTATTGCCTGTTTAGTTTTATTTCTCTTTTCCTCAAATAAATAAATAAATAAATAAATAAAAACACAGATCCAAAACTCTTTACTGTTCTTTTTCAAGGACCAAAACAAACAAACAAAATGTTAACATCTTTGGTGCATTAATTTAGTTCTTTTGTATCATCTTCATCTAAATTACCTCTTTGTATTTTTTGACCGTAAGTTTAATTTTCTGTTCATAAATGCAACACAAAGTCTGTGGGAGGAGGAAAATACAGTCCATTCTATTCTATGTTCCAGTGAAAATGATCTGTATGTCTTTCAATAGTTTCAACCAATTGTTTGACTAAGAAAAAAAAGGAAAATAACAGAAATTGTCAAGTTTTAGTCCTTTTTAAAATAAACTTATGTGACAAAAACATGGAAAGTCTTGAGTGATGTATAATTATGTTTCTCTCTCTCTCTCTCTCTCTCTCTCTCTCTGTGTGTGTGTGTGTGTGTGTGTGTGTATAGTGTGGTGGGGAGGAAGAAATTGTATGACTGCGCTAGGATTTGGAGTGACTAACAATGGCTCGCACATATCCTGTGGTTGTCAGAATGTTGAAGAGACTACACAAACATGTTGGAGTCAGGGCCTGCAATGCCTGCTTTTTTACCCAGTGTTCCAGGTTTTGTTTCAGTTTGGGCTAATTTTGTAGCATCCTTCCACTTCTTCTGCCAAAAGGTGTGTGGATTATTTTCAGGAACCAGTTTTGTTGTTGCTTTACATGAGTTGTAGAGTTTGTACCTCAAATCGGATGCTAAGTGGCTTCCCGTTTGGGATAAAAATATTTCTCACTTGTGGGGAATATGGGAGTTGTATGTGAATTTAGTCCAAAGATCTAGAGTCCAGAAACCTTTTGGAAGCTCTCATGGCTGGTTGGCAGTCTTCTGCACTAAAAATATACAATACACACACTATCTGTTTGATCACCTTTCTTCACCTCTCCCCTTCACTTCACATGCTGTCTTAGCAGTCCCACTCTCTTTATTCTGAAAGAGGGGGTCATCAGAAACTGCAGGCTCACATCAGCAAGGGCAAAACACTGCTGATTGCTTCGGTGTGGAAATACACTTTTTCCCAAAAACTCAGCAGAAAATTAGTGCAAAGAGGCTAAATGTCGAGGGTAACATGCACACACACACACACACACATGCACACCTGTATCCCCCCTCTTCCCCTCACCATCTTTTCTTTTTTTTTTTTTTTTTNTTTTTTTTTTTTTTTTCTGGAGCAATCTGTCTTTATCCCCATCTGGAAGTCCGCCCCACAAAGTAGCCCTCGAACACCTCATATACAATTTTTCCAAAGCAGAAACCACTATCCCCTTTACTCCTCCATCATTCCACAATGGCAGCCTTCTTGCAGAGAATACAATGTTCTGCCAGTGAGCATTCTGAGAAAAGCCTTCAATAGTCGTATGCACTGCTTGGCCAATGCTGTTTGCTTTGATGGGTCGTTGACTGACTGACCTAAGCAGAACTCTTTTTACTGCACAAAATTGCACCAGCGCTTTCTTTTTACATTCACATGAGCAAGCAGTCACAGAGTTCAACAATGTAAAGAGGACCACCCATGCTGTGGTGAGCAAAAATAGATGCCATGATGGAGTTTGCTGTGGTTACACTTGTGGTAGGCTATAGTTCTGTGCAAACACACCAGACTGCTGACACAGAAAGGAGAAGAGTGCAGTTTTTTAACCAGCAGAGGGCGACTGAAGCTCTGGAAAGAATCCCAGGACATTATTAGTCTGACATGACCTCCCCCCATTTTCTTCAAGTGTCAAAAATAACATCTCCTATTACATTCATGGCTATAGAGGAAATTTAAGAAGGATGGTATGAAAACCTCCTGCCAACCAGTGCTGAGACAAAATGTAATGGCAGAATCTGAGAGAAGAAACTGTTCATATTCAATGTCCGTGTAATGGAGAAGTGCAACATTTTCTTTAGAATGTGCATTTTGTCCAGAGTCACAGTAAAAAAGGCATTTATTTTCTGTACTGTTTCATAATGGCTCCACCATATCTGTTATTGTAGTTCCCAACCACTGAAAAGCTCATGAATATGAAAACCCAGTGATGCCCTGGAACCCTTCAAGAGGTCACCTGGCCACATAATGTATTCTCAGCAGCATCCCTATATTTTATGAATGTCAAGGACTGGGCAACTTTAATCATACCTTCATTTTACTATCCTGCCTTATCCACAATGTAAAAATCCCTACCACTAAGCCAACATTAACGCCACTCCCCCGCCCACTCCAGCACCTCTCCCTGTCGTTCCCATGGTCAGGCCCGGTGCTGGCCAATTGGAGGCAGACGCCAGGGCCTTGGTGGTCTGGAGTGCCTCCGAGGTGGCACAGCCGCAGGGTGTAGAGAGTAAACAGGACACTGGGGGATGGAGGGATAGAGGAAGGGATGAGAATGTGGAGTCAGCAGCCTCTCCACCCTGGCTGTGGAAGAGGAAAGCCTGTAAAGCCTGCAGATTGCGTGCTCACACAAACAGCAGATCAACCTGAGACTCAGCTTAGTGGATAAGGCTGTGGCCGGACAGAGGGGGTAGTCAAATAACTGCTGAATTAATTTTTTTTCTGGGAGCATAAACACAGTTCTTTCACCAGATGTCAGTTAATTAGATTTGATTATTTTATTTGAGAAATGTTTGGTTTGTTTAGGTTGTGATTCTTCTAGTGTGCAGCAGTATTAGTTCATTATTTACTCCAGATACTTTCTCATAGTGTTTGTGTTAATGCTTGGATAGCAATGAACAACTGAAGCTGCTATAAAATTCAATTAGTGAAAAGGCTGATAAGCTATCAAATATTTTTCTGTGGAAAAAGGTCAAAATGAGTTTTATATGTAATATAATTCATGGTATGGTATTCAGCAGTGCCCAAGTCTAAAAGGACTGTGAAACAAGTAGCCATATCCACGTTATACCGTCTGTTTCCAATAATATTACCCTTGTGGGTGATGACAGGTTGAGAAGTGATTTACCTGAGCAGGCTTTTATTACAAATCTTTCTTGCACCATTCCCTCGGCTACTTAAGGAATCATGATTGCTTTATTGTGGAAGCGAAACCAAGTACTAAATACCAAAGATGGCTTCCAGCTCTGGTCTCACGATAAAGACAGATGAGGTGAAATATTACAAAAGATTAGACACTTGTGCTCTCACTGAGATGTAGCAAGTTGTGAACCAAAGTGAGATTGATTTCATTTAGCTTTATTTGTGAGAAAGTTGAAAGTTAAAGTTGCATTGCTTAAAAAAATGGTTCTCCAAAACAATGCAAATAGTATAAAACAAACAAATTTAACAGTTAATAGCACAGCTAACCATGACATCAAACTGCGTCTTCTCAATTGACTTGTCCTTTGAGAAACAATTTTTTTTTTTTTCTCCGCCAGTGGCTGTTTCATTATTTTCTTTTAGAATCCACATCCAAAGCAGTGTACTTAGCCTATGTTTTCATAGATTCAAAACCAGTCATCTGGGTTTTGTCTCTCTATTTAATGTGCCAAAGGGGAAGGCAGAGATGGAGGTTATTCTACCGGGGAATATAGGTATCTAATAGATCTACTCCCCACTTTTGTTTTGACAGCAATGGCAGGTCTGGTGAACTAATGGCATACTTCTCTTTCTGCCAGGGGGGAGAAATACAGCCACCACAGNAGGTCTGGTGAACTAATGGCATACTTCTCTTTCTGCCAGGGGGGAGAAATACAGCCACCACAGGGGAAGCCACAATCCTAATAACCTGCTGCAAAAAGAAAGACAGGCATAAAGTAAACCTGATCAGAAGAAGACCCTACCTAACAACTTATACTGAATAAGGACAGACTTTTATATGATTCATTTTATGTGAAAAGTTAAAATGGAGCAAAATATCCACAGATAATCTGAATTCGATCATATTTCACCAAGACATGTGCTTCTCCTTTCCTGGATTACTGAGGCATGTAATAAAACGCACACTGTTTGACTTGTTTTCCCTGAACCCTAAAGCCCCAGAAATGGTGTTTAAGATGATGTGAATGCTTATGAATTTCACATTTAAGGAAAGGAGTAAAAAGCCAAAGTTGGAATTGTAGGCAGGTTAAAAAAAAAAAAAAAAAAAAAAAAAAGTTATAGAATTTTATTTCTCCCTGTCACCCTCATTGATATGATGAACAATTAATGTAGGTTATCATTTTATGTTTTAATGTGGCTGTGATTTTTGTTTGAAGTGAGAGGATTTTCTAATTTTCATGATTATTTTACAGAGCTACAATCAGTCAGGATGCTTGACAGGAACGTGAATAAAATCTAATAGCTGGTCATAAAATCCCCATGGCTTCCTATTTGGAAATGAAATCCTTTCACTTTTTTGTATTAAAAGAGAAAGTCCATAGAGGAGATTTTAGTAAATTTAATGAAAGCAAGCATCATTAGAAATATGACTTAGGCAATTAATTTTATTAAACGAAGTGTTGGAATAGAGCCAAAGCAAGACGCATTAACAGGGTTACTGCTGGGTGACTCAAAAATGGTCACATCTGAAATGCAATAAAATCAACACAGATAAATGATTACAATTACAGCCGCTTACTGGCCATTTAAAAAATATGAATAAGTTTCACTTACGATCTTAATCTTAATAATTATTTACCGACTATACACTGTTTGTTACATGAGCATGTGGAGTTCAGGTGTGTTTAGTGAATTCATGCATGTCAAGATAGTTTTTGATAATTGATGATCTCTGCAGCATTTGACTCAGGAAAGAAGGAGGCAAAAAAAAAAAAAAANAAAAAAAAAAAAAAGATTAACAGCTGTGTTTCATAAGAGAAAGAACAGAATTTAAAGCATGCTTGATTTCAGAGCTCGTGAATTACTTCTCCTTTGGTGTGTGTGGCCTCTCGTGTGCTGCAGCGCAGAGCATGAAATGGCTCTAAATTGGCTGTGTTTGCCCTCAGAGGAGTGCTCTTTCGAGATCATATCCTGATCCCTCAGAGAGGCAGTCCACAGGGTCACTGCTTATTCAATTAGTCCGAAGCCGTGGCTCCAAACATTGCAGGGCAAGAAAGAGTGTGAGAAAGTGTAAAGATAGATGGTGGTGGTCTATGTTGGAGGTAATGGTGGGGCAAATTTCAGACATTCTCACATACTGATTCTGTGTCTTTCGTATGCAGGACTTTAGAAGCAACAAGAATGTGAACATGGATGCAGACTGAAGATGACTTCTGGTAGGAACTTGATGCTGCTAAGCGTAGATGAGGTGTTTTGCCAGAGGGTGGCGCCTACATAACATTAGTAAGTGTTAAT
Organism: Lucifuga dentata; assembly: GCA_014773175.1. Taxonomy (NCBI): domain Eukaryota; kingdom Metazoa; phylum Chordata; class Actinopteri; order Ophidiiformes; family Bythitidae; genus Lucifuga; species Lucifuga dentata. The sequence goes on from VXCM01000526.1 coordinate 75,144, forward strand.
AACTTCAGGAGCTTGATAAGAGACAAAAGGCTGCAGCTCATTCCAGAGGGGTCATCTCTCCCTAAAGCCCAAAGCGCTCTCCCTGCTGAGGCAGTTGTTCATTTACCTGAAGCTCAACTTGACTCTTTGGAGTGATCTTACTCTTCTTCATGTGCTGTCCAGCCAAAGTTTATTATACAGTATGTATAGGTAGACTTCAAACTATTCATAGGTTAAGGCATTTTTTTTTTTTTTTTTTTNTTTTTTTTTTTTTTTTTTGAAAAACTACATGGATCAGAGAACAGCTTAAAATAATCAATATCAAGTCTACTGCAGTGGATTTAACCACAGTCCATGTATGACAGAGGGCCCAAGCATAAGAGAATTTTATGTAAAGGCTAAAAACAATGGTGAGTGATCAGATAAATAACACATATATCGGGTAAAGTTTTATTACCATTATGGCTACATAATTGCAATGTTTTCCAAGTGTGGTTTTAAATACACAAACGTGTGTGGAATCATTATCAACATATAGAAGTGAATGACTGCTGGCTGCTGGTGATAAAAGAAAAAAAAATATGAAAAATTATTTTTTTGTGACCTTGGTGTTATTTTTGTGGTTTATGTCATTATTATTGTTAGTTCTGATAATATTTTACATGACACAACAGAGTTCACAAGGCATCACCACACAAGCAACTATCGTAAATTCTGACATGAATTTTGACACTTCGCTTTATTAGAATTTGACATCCAGGATCCTGTCTATCTTACCTTGTTTGCAGATAGACTTGAGGCCTGAGTTTTGCTGTCTAAAATAATTGTGTATGTCACTGTGAGTCTAAATCTCAAATAAGATGACAGAAAAACATGGAATACAATTAAAGTAATGATTAAAATATTTACATATTAACTTATGTGTTTCTGTGTTGACAAATGGTGTACACTAAAATGACTATGTCTCATTTTTGGGTAAAATTTTCATTTTCATTTTTTAAAATATCATACATCAAATGTTTCCAGAAAAGTCACCTAAATATGATATCTTTCTTGCCTGTTCTTCTCCTTCTGGATCTGATTTTCACAGTAGTCTCCTCCCGTGTCTGTAGGAAAAAGAGGAATATTTCTGTGTAACGGTGAGCTGATAGACAGTGACACTTAGACTAAACAAGGTTGAGGTGATGACAGAGGCTGTGGAATCCAAGCGTGGAAGGCCCACCCTAACAAAAGCTCCCTGTCACTCTCGAGGTTTACTGGCTGTGACATTAGTGCCACATGTGCTGATACACACACACACCCAGCCCTTTCTTAACCACTGTAATGTTTTGGTAAAATTTGTGAATTTACACCTTTTCGTGCAGATCTTTCAACCTGGACTGAATCACCACATTTTGATGTATAAGTACATAAGCGCTATTTGTTACTCTAAAATATGCCAAAATTTGTTTTTTTTTAAACCGAACTGATAAAATATTATAACAGCAAAGCATGAAGCTGGAATGACTGATAGTTGCTTAATGTCATTTCTCCAGCTAATCACTTCTCTTAACTTCAGCTTGATGATCCCTCCCTTCCTCCTCCTCATGGCCAGTCTCCCTGAAACTCTCGCCTTCACTGGCAGGTTTTTCCAGGAGTAAAGAGAGCTCCCAACTCATGTAAATACAGCGATGTGGAAAATTCATGCCAAGAATTCACCAAATTCTTAAAAGGTGCAAAGAAAAAGGTCGCCCCCGTTGCCAAAAGTCAAATCACTGCATTGGAACCTGCTGTCACTGCTAAATGTAAAAGATTAATATTTGTTTGTTTGTGAAAAAGATGAGAAGACAGAGCTCCTGTTCCACAAATCACATTCACCAACTCTGCACAGGCTAATGACAGCCTCGAATGGTTGTAAAAAGAGCTGTTCAGAGTTTAGCAGTTTACTTGGCAGTTAACACGATAAACCTATTCCTGGAACAACCCCAGGCTTATTATATTTTACATTTTACATCAACTGACAAACTCAGAAAATACTGATTTTTCATTAAGACAAACTTCACAATTATGTATGTGAACTTAGCTCAAATCTGCATGAGCAAAATTTAAGGATTGGTGCTGTAACATATTATGTAAATGCTAACCAAATGTGTGAAGTGTGAATTTGCTAATAGGTAGTTTACAGCTCTAAAATATCCACTTGTTTGAACATTTATGTGTGTTCAATATGTTTTACAATGCAGTCATGCATGATGATCTTAAAAAAAAAAAAAAAAAATCACTATACACTGGTTCTGTTTGGATCATGTTAAAAAAACATGATCAGAAATAACCTAAAAAAGCAAGACCATCCAAAAAGTGTATCAAAGATTAAAAGTGACTGCTCCTAACCTTATGAATCATGGCATAAGTCTCCTATATGCCTTAATATACTTGAAACATACCAAGGGTCCTTGTTTCCAATAATGTTCTATTTTAATCACTTCATATGCCTTAAAAAGTAAACACAGGATAAATCAAATATCTACTTTATTTTGCACTAACCTGACTCAAGGCTGGAACTCAGTACTTTCTTTGGCAAATCACTGGGCTGTGTTAGGTTTTTTTTTTTTTTTTTTTTTTTAAATAAAAGACGAAACCTCACCCCGATGAGGTACAAATGAGTGTGGTCCAACAGAGCCAACTAAGAGCTCTCCATTCTGCTGTGGGGGCCGACCCTCAGCCAAGCCGTCTTTCAGCAAGCCAGCCTCTGTCAGAGCAGGCAGTCCAGAGTGCATAGCTTACCGGAAACCAGGGCAGTTATGATTGAGTTCCTGTTATTGACTGCTTTTTTTGTGGAGCGCAGGTTTCTGCCAGGTTAATTTTTTCCTCTGCCAGCTGTCAGAACACAGACTGTACAGAACCACACACCCAAGCACTGGAGGCCCCACCAATGCTTTCAGCTCCAAATAGTTGTTTGTCATCTAGTGGCAAGTGTGTAATATTTGATAAGCAATTAAAGCTTGAATATGACCTTTTCTCCATAGCTTGCACCATATTGTTAATGGAGATCTGTCTGCACGCTGTGTCCTACTGCAGCTTCTGTGTATTCTGGAGCAGGAAACCCACAGCATCTCTCAGATAGTAAATCAGCCTGGGGATTGAGATGCTCCTGTTCAGGAGGGCTAACTGTGGGATGGAAGCAGTGGAGGTTAAACGGTGAGAGGTAATGCATTGTTTGGCTCTTATCCCAGCTCATAGTTAGCCGGTGTGAGCTGGAAAGCCTGAAAGATGTGTTTGTTGTACAATAAGTTGTAGCACCATTGCCATCTGGGTATAGACCTCTGGTCAGCACTGCACAGACGTGTGTGTGGTTCTCTGTGCCAGAAATAATAATAATAAAACAAAGAGGCCCATTCAGTCCTCCTCCCCCAAGATGAATTTACCGCAGTAATGATATTAGAAGTTCAGAGAAGATTAGTAAAGTAGCAGGCTTTTTTCTTTTAATGTCACTACTGGGGGCATCCAACATCTTTAAATCCATTTATAAAGGAAAATTAAACATGCATCATATTGTTAACAGCTGCTCAAGCATGACTGCCTTTATAGAAAGTCCATCTTCCTGTGGTGTGACATTAGTGTCATCCTGGAAAATGGAAACAATTTCTTATCAGCTTGACAAATTAAGGTATGGAAAAAGTGCATCAGGAATTACTAAGGTTATAAGACTGTCACCTTTTTGAGGAAGATTCGAGACTGGTTGAGATGCAGAAACAATGAACTTAAGCGTTTCAAAGAGGGGCTGTAGTGCAGGTAAAATGAAGTCTCTACATTAGTACAAGCAGTAAACTGAATCAGCGCTTTTACACTTGTCTTCATTATAATAAAGCTGCATGTCTGCCCTTGTCATCCAAAGGCGAGATACACCATATGCCTCTGATTTCTGGTATTCTTATTATGTGTCTAGACAAACACCCCNCACACACACACACACCTCCCACTTCCACAGTGCACCTCTTCCACTCTCTCCCTCCACCCATATCCACATCCTCTTCCGGCTACCTTCTGTACTGAGCTTGGCAATCATTACTAAAACACAAGTGAAGTATGATATGGGGATCATGATGTACTGCTAAATTCTCAGGCAGGTAAGAGAGGGATTTTGAGACATTGCTGAATAATATAAAACTTGAACTGAGGAACTCAAGGTGTCCAGACACTAGATTCTAGCCTGTGTCAGTTTCATAAACATGAAAGAGTGAGGCAATACTTATCGTGTGCTTGCAAATAATTATTGCAATTTTTGTCCTTAATTAGGACATACACAGAAATGTCCAAGTTAAGCTGGAGATAGACCTTTATTTACATTTTTAGATTTTACATCCCATTCATGATAAATTAATTTGCAATCAATTAGTTATGCCTGTGACACTGAGAATATAATCCCTTATCATTCAATCATGTTTTTTAATTGATTATTGTTTCATGAGTATTTACAGTTACATGTAAAAAAGCTTCCCTTTTTTCACATTGCTTCATAATCTACTTAATGGGGTTCTCTTAAATGTTTTGGTTTTAACTTACATTCCCAGACCCCGCCGCTTGGCAGGCTGGACTTTGTCATGTGAGTGTGACTGAAAGCAACAAAGAGAGCGCTCATATACATAAACAAATAAACTTGGCCAAATGTATACATAAACAATTTATGCAGCTCTGAAAAGATGTGTAAACGATAAACTATTAAATTGGTCATTAGAACAACTAGTGCAGTTGCAGCCTGCCAATAACTGCTGGTGGAGCAGAGCATGTGTTGCCAAGCTCAGAGCGTATCCTGCCACGCAGAGTACTTTCTACCTGCACAGCTCAATTCCAGAACCACTCATCCAAACAACTTCGCACGCACCGCTGCACGTCTTTGGGTCCTGACTTACACTTGCCGGATTTCAGTTTAAATTTCTCATCCATCTGTCAGTGTGGTGCCACACAGACGGACGAACGGACAGAGATTTCTGGCTTTATAGTTAGATTTAAAGCTTTAGCAAAAATGTTTTCTTTAAAAACAGAAATATGCTCCACCCTTTCTCAATCAACCACGGCGAAGTCATACCATATAAATACAGTTTGGATCTTACCTCAGTCTCATCACGCACACCTGGATCACTGGAACAGGTAGGACCCATGCTTTGTTCTCATTAACATTAGCATCTCATAGCAGGCTGGTTGCTGCTCCTTGGGTTTGAACGAAGTGTTTTGTTAGTTGAACAATGAAATTGTTGGTTGTTTTGCTTATGCTTGAGTTGCTGTGTGTGAAAGGGCTCGGATTAAGGTTCATATGGTTTTGTCTCGATTGTTAACATGCATGCTAACCTGCTAGCAAAGGTCGTTGCTCTGTTGTTGTGCTAGCAGTGTAGTTGCTGCTTGATTGTTAGCATGGACTTTAGCAGCAATTTGTTGTTGCCTGTGTTGTGTTGCTGGTCTGTGCCATGCTGGTTTTTGAAGAGTGCTTTAAAAATGTTAAATGCTATGAACACGCATTCTGTCTCGATGCTAAGCTACACTACGCTCAATGTTATGTTACGCTATGCTGCTGTTGGGAAACTGATACAATATGCTGTATTACACACACTTTGGTGTTTTGCTGGTCTGTTTTGGTTTAATGCTGCTTTCTGAATTGCTGAATTTCTGAAATACTGCTTGCTGAATTGTTTATCAACTGTGGAGTATTGCTGCTCATACATCCCACGCACGCATAAACGTGCAAAGACAGCTGGAAATCGTCCGCACAAGGCCAATACAAAGACACAAAGATAAGACTATTTTTTTTTTTTTTTTTTTTAAACATGACCTGCATTTGCTAGGTTTCTGTGTGTTACACACACTTAACCAGCTTGTTTGTGTTACTAGTGTACTTGCTGCTCTATGGGTGTGTAAGCTACAATATCCAATGCTACACGTTAATTTGCATAATTATGTGCTGAACTATGTAATTAAATAGGTTTACATTATTGAGCATATTTTGCTTAAGAGTGTAATTCCCTCTTCAGTTACTGTTATATTTTTGGACAAATTTCATAACCTGGACAAATTTGTAATCATGGCTGAATTTTTTGCATTTTGTGGGCAAATTTCATAGCATGGATGAATTTAATTTTTTGCATTTTATGGACAAATTTCTTCCATTTTGTGGACACATTTCATAACGTGGACAAGTTAAATCCTCATATTTTGTGGACACATTTCATAGTGTGGACAATTTTAATCTCTTGCATTTTGTGGACAAATTTCATAGCTTGGACAAATTTTATTTCTTGCTTTTTGTGGATGCATCTCATAGCGTGGACGAATTTAATTTCTCACATCTTATGGATGAATTTTTTGCATTTAGTTGACAAATTTCTTGTGGAGAAATGGTCTTGGTAACGGGTCTTGCTAAAGAATACCTGTATTGCTAACTGTGAAATTAATCTTAACTTGAGCCTTCAATGGCCAAATTAGCAGCTAATGATACAGACATGATCATTTTTGTAATTATTAAATACAATCTAAATTGTGAATTTTATTTTATTTATTTTATTTTTTTATTTTTTTGGCATGAAATGGCCACAGTTGGCAGCTATTTTTTTTTTTTTATCATTAAAATGACAAACTGGCAATGAGTTGAAATGATGAAAATTACAAACTGTTGCAGACTTAAATTTTGTAAATATAACTGAAATGAAAATTAGTAGCTAATATTACATTGACAGTATTATGGTCCTTGAATTGTATGAAATTGGCATTTAACATTGACCACTATGTTATAAGACAAACTAAAAGAATCTGGCAGGTAATGTTAATTTTCCAAATTAATACCTCTCAAAATCCAACCCCATGTCCTCTCCACGGGAGGTGGAAAGAGCCAGAGTACAGGGATGACAGACAGGCCGAGCTATGGTATAGCTAAAGTTGCAATGAAAGCCTGTTTTGATTCACCTGGAAATGTGTTGGCAAACCTGGCTCTGGTGATGCTAAATTCCCAAAATTGGAACTACATAATGCTTGGAAATATTGCACATTCATCTTCAGACTGATAAAATGATGTAAAACTTTTCAGAAATATGTAGAATATTTAGCGTCATTGAGCTAAAACAAATTTTCTTTCATAGCACCTGAAAAGCTGATATACACAATTTTAACTCAGCAGTGATATTTTATGAGTTTCCGTCATGTTAAATATAAACTCCTAATATGGAAAGATAACTAGTAACTGCACAAATTGGCCATATGTAGTGGAGCAGAAAGTACAACATTGTCCTCAGAAAAGGGAGTAGAAGGATAGCCTGATAAAGTACTTCAGTATTGTACTTGAATAAATGCATTCAGTTATATCATATCTGAAGCACTGACTCAATTGCACATATTTAGAACATAGATCTAGTTCAGCAAAAAGGATGTGTAAAATTATAGCTCTTTCCAATAAAGTACATAAAATCCTGAGTAGTTACCAAGCAAAAAAATCCAGAAAAACTGCTTCTTTATGAATAATTAACAAGTAGCTCATGAATAATTTTGAATGATTGGTTCTTAGATATCTATCTGTAACTGAAGACTGACTTAATGAACTGTTACTGCTATTCCTAATCACAAATAACAACAACTACTTTCTTTCCATTAACTTCTTATTTTCAGATAGTTTAAAATTGCTCTGTCCCTTCAAGCAAAGCAGTGCATCACACTGAGATTTTATGAGGACTCCTTAATTAATTAATGGCTATCTCCCTGTTATACCTTGGTGTACCCTTAAGCAAAATGCTCTTCTTCTTTTCCTTTCGGCTTTCCCTTCAGGGGTCACCACAGCGAATCATCTGCCTCCATCTAACCCTATCCTCTGCCTCCTCTTCTCTCACACCAACTAACTTCATGTCCTCTTTCACTACATCCATAACCCTTAAGCAAAATGCTGCACTACTTATTTTAGATTTTTTTTTTTTTTAATTGTAAAATGTTAACTAATTAGCNAAATGCTGCACTACTTATTTTAGATTTTTTTTTTTTTTAATTGTAAAATGTTAACTAATTAGCTTTAGTACATTGTTGCATTTTAGTGTGTTCGCTGGGGTTAAACAAGGGGTCTCTACTGATTCCATATCGATCCTGATCCTGCACCAAGCCACCTGTTTCAGCAAACACAGCAATCCATTAAGAGCCACCCAGTGGTGCTGATTGCTTTGCCCCTGACCCCAGCTGCTTGTTTACTCAGGGCATGGTTGCCAGTGGGGGACGAGAGGTAGAGTGGAATAATTTGAATTCCATAGAGTGGAGTTGTGGTGAGGGGTTCAGGTCGTCCCCTCCACCCCCATCCCCTACCCCCAAATACACACAAACAGCCAGTCAGTCTCTGTGTGATGGGCTGAAGCCAGGCTCCTGACACACCGCCGGCCACTGCCTGGGTACAGCCGGGGTGTGTTGATACAGCTGGGCTAGGCAGAGGTGCCGAGAAGTCAAGTGACTTGACTGAGGTCAAAGCACCTCGCTCAGCCACAGCCATTCACATTCATGTGAGCACGCATGCACCATCACAGAGGGTGCAAAAGATCCCCTACTAGAAACATGAAAAAATATTGTATAATCTAGTGAAATTTTCCAGCACCAGTTAAAAATCATCTGCATGTGGGGTAAGTGAAAATGACTGAATAAGATATCTTAAAACTAGCATAGAATACCAGAAAAACAATAAGTACCTGACCTTAATACTGTTTAGCTTTTTTTTTTTTGTTTTTGTTTAATAAGCAATGAAACTTTAGAAATTCAAGTTAAAGTTGCTTAACATTAGAAAACTTTATTTTAACTTAGCTAATTTTGGAAGTTAATGTCTAAAAACACACTATCTCTGAAAATCGTGCCATTTCTGCCAAGCTCATATACAACAAATTATGGCTCAAAAACTGTTTATCATTTATGTGAAGGACTCAAAAATTAATCATATTGCAATCAAGTGGTGGCGATTCCTCTGAATGTATTTACTTATTTTAATACAGTGATCTGCTTTATACTGTGTCGTCCCAATATGCCGACATTCTTCTTTTGGAGATTATTTAAATTGATTTATATTGGAAACAGGCTGAAGTAATGTCACTGCATTGGCAAACTGTTTTATTTGTTTTAAGAAAATCAGACTTTCTGGACTCAATAACAGACAAAATTACTTGCAGTGAATTCCTAAGACAGGTCTGATTCTTTTAATAAGCCAAGACATATTTTCCTTGGAAAAAAAATGAAATGTTAAAATGAGATCTTGAGACTTCCTTGAATTCCTGTATTTTGTGCAGACACACTTTACTTCTTTTATCATCTTTAGTTGTAGTGATTGCCTTTAAATTCCCCTCAGACAGGTTTATTATGTGTATTTCTTCAGCTTGGCTTAGGCTTGTGTTTATGAAACACCCCAAAATTGCCCTTTTTTCCTTCCTCAGCATATTATACCAACAGTTTAACGTGGGCACAATTTAAGTCTACCTCAGGTCTCACCTTTCATGTTTCTTTAGTTGACCTAATCTTTGTGAGAGCCAAGAACAGCTCAGGAAGGCAAATAGACCACAAAGGAAGCAAATATGCTTCTCACTGCTCCGACTGTTAAGCGTTTTCGTTTCATCAGGCGGCCAGTAGGAGGTGCTTTTTATGGAGTTGAATGCAAGTGTATATACTCAACTACTGTACCTGACTTCAATTTTGAGGTACTTGTATTTCCATTTTGTGCTACATTTCAGAGGGAAAGATTGTATGACATCCATCTGATAATAAATTCCATGTGACACATGCTAACAAAATGCATTTTTTTCCTTATAGTATCCAAACTCTTTTCAAAAAGAAAACAGGATCAACTCAATCTGCACAGGAGCATGCAGCCCGTCAAGTGACCTGAAATCCCCAAAACTGCGTTCATGATTGAACCACCAGTATGTCATTTTCATTCTGAACTTCTCATTATTTTATTCCAAAATTTCCATAATAAGAGATACAAGATTTTTCCACACTGCTGTGTGGAAAAAGCTTGTATATCCAATTTTAGGAATTTTCACTCTGACGGGATTAATTCTTCATTATAAGTACTTATGGTTTAGTTGTATACCTTCTTTTACATAATTAGAATTTTAAAGGCCTTTCATTTGTAAAAGAGTATTTTTCCAATGAGTACTCTCAACCAATATGCGTGTATTCAGCTGCTGCATTTATTATGTTTCCTTCTGTTTTCCTTCTATTTCCAGGTTTCGCTAACAGATTTATTAGGGGTTATATTACCCATGTATTACTTTAAATCAAAGTTTTATACATGCAAAGCTGTCTCGCCCCTTCGTTTTCTTTCCAGTGGTGGATTGCTCTGCAGGATAAAGTTACTGACAGCTCATGGAGCCAGCCTGGTTCTGTGCCATGCTCAGGTCTCCATCTCTCTCAGTCTGAGGCTGTGGTGTTAGACTGACCGCTCTCTGCTGTTCTGACAGGGCAGGACCGTGTTTCCATCTCATGAGTCAGCCTGCGGAGGCCCAGGTGCTTTTAATCCAAACTCTGAACAGTCCCTGAAGAAGATTGATGAGCCTTGTTATACGTGTCCAGACAAATAGTAACAGGGACTCCACACTCTGCCATGCCAGACACACACTCTCTTAATAGGTGTGCTTGTGAGAGAATTATTGAGTGATTGAGGAAAGGGTTGTATGTAAACAAGTATCTGTGTGTGTGAGAGAGAGAGAGAGAGAGCATGCGCCTCTACAGTGACTTACAATGCCTTAATCATTTTGCAATATACACTTCTTGTAATGAACTCATGCTTCCTTAAATCTCTGAATTTAATGTCTTAAGTTTTCCTTAATTTGCACATTTAGGAGCTAGGCTGCTTCAATACAGTCTAAGTTAAGTTATTAAAACTGTTAGTCGCTGACACATTTAGGTCTTTTAGGCCATTTAGATTTAGGTCTTCATTTTGATGTCATAGGGATCATGTTTACCTTCTTGAGGTGATGTATTCCATCAGCTTGAACATTAATTTGAAAAGTTTACAGGAGTTTTAAGGAAGAAATAAGGGCTCTTGTTCCCTATTGAACGTGAGACAAACATACATAAAATATCTTAGCTTCCATCAGGTTAAAAGGGGCATACACCAAGCCATGGAGCCCCATTGTCTCTCAACTCTGCTCTTTTTTTTTTTTTNTTTTTTTTTTTTCTTTTTTTTTAGCAGGGCTGCTGTTTTTGATCACCTTTCCCATCTGTGACACAGCATGACTGACTTTGTATGAGAGGGAAGTGCTGGCACCAGGCGCTGGGCACCGCGGGGCCTCTGGCCTTATCAGCAACCAGGTCACAAGGCAGAGCAGTGGGGCAGAGGCAGGGGCATGGTGGGACCAGCTGAGGCAGAGGGAGGGAAGAGGAGGGACAGAGAATGGTGGGACTGCTCCATACGCACCAGTGTGGGTTTGTTCTCCCGGAGGACTCCTGCTGTGCTGCACAGGCATGCAGAGGGCAGATAACCAGCCCAGAGGATGAAGAGATGTGAGAACAAAATGAAAGGAGAACAACAACAACAACACAGAGCAGTAATATCTACCCAACATGGTGAAAAATGTGGCTCCTCATTGTGTTTCAGACTTATGTGTTTTCGATGGTGACGCCTTGTTCAAAACATGTCCGTCATTACCATGGCGTTTGAAAACTGATAGCACATTTCTTTCAAAACAAAAGTAAAACATGCAAAAAAGGAAAAAAAAAACCCAAACATTTTATTGACATGGATTTTAATTGTATAGGCACATTGTGTTTTGCAGGGAAAATGCAAATGTGAGTAAATCTCAGACTCAAAATGTTTGCAGTGGACATATTTTACTGGCACTACCTGGTTCTCCTCTCATCTCACTCTTTATTTTCCAGCATTTTCTCAGAGTGCCTGCAGTTCCTCAGGTTGCTGCTACAGTGGAGGACAGGCCTGCAGGGAGCCACTGTAATGCTAAACCATGGCTTTTGCTGCTGTGTCTCTTGTGCCAGCAGGCCTGCCTCACTGAAAACACACGCTCCAAGATATCTTTTCCAGGGTTTAGCTTACGGCACCAGCCACCATATTCAGTTAGAGCTTCATTAGAGGCCATTTGACTGGCAATTAGCTTGATTGTCTGAATGGTGATTTATGGAGCTGGGAGTAGGATTTTGCCTCCACTTGCTCTCTTGAATGTCTGGTAGATATCTGCACTTATTTGGTATATGATTTACATTCACAACCATGACAAGCAGGTGTGGAAAATAAGTGATGCTGAGAGTGAAACAGAAGGAATGGGGGGGAAGTTGATGAAAATGATGGAAAAAAGATACAAAATACAGACAATGGAGAGAGAAAAAAGTCAAGCCAGCAAAGCATTCCGACAGATAGATAACCAGGCAGACAAACAGACAAATATAAGGAAGGGCAGCAGATATACTGATTGGATGGTCAGTTCAGTAGTAAGCAGAGAATAAGAGAGGAGGGTAAAGGAAACAGGGAGAGGGGAAAAGGCAGAAGGGAAAGTTTTAATGAGCGCTGATCCGGCTCACTTCGATGACCCGTTGGAGGAGTTGCTCTTTAAGGGAGCAGAGGGGCCAGAGCACCACAGCTTCCTCCTCAGGATGTCAGTAAGGAAGGCCACACCATGTTTGTCTGGGCTGCGGCCTACTTCTTATCACGATCATTCTCTTTTCCTTTTTCTCCCCCTCACTCAATATTATTCAATATCTCTATGTTTGTATCATTCCAAAATCTTGAAACAATGTTTTTGCTTCCCACACAAGGCCAAAAACAGTCTTAACAGCACTGACAATGTTTTCTTTGTATTTATTTTAGCAACAAGTTCATTTACACACCCCCAAAACTAAAATGAATATAGGACATTTTCATTCAGGATTTAGGAGCTATACAAACAGCCTGCTCCTTCACGCATGGATAATAATGGAGTCGTGGATAAATGAAGTCCAAAGCATGCAGAGCTGAAAGGTTTGGTTACTGTGTTTTACAATGGGCATGATGATGATATGAGATGTAAATGACTTTGCACATGGTAACTTCCATCTTTGACTTTTGGAACCTGGAAGTTATGAAGAATCTAATGAGAAAAAGAATATTTTGTATTTTGAAAAAGTATGTCATTGTAAAACCTCTTTTTTTGTTTTCATGACAATTATGAACAGTGACCACTGACTGATAAAAATTGATTTCATGCAAACTCCAATGTGTTTTTTCTTTGCAAGTAACCAAAATGATGTTAACTTTTTTTTTTTTAATGCTAATTGTACACTTTGCTGTAACACTGTTATACTGTAGTAATCTGTCCCACTAGGCTGCTACTGATGGTACATGACCTTGTGACATCTATGATAAACTGTGGTTTGCACTGTTACATAGGTCTGTGGTTAGGAAACAATCCAGTTAAGTGGGCACTTTGGTAACACCTGTTCCTAGCTATGAATCACCTGTCATGAACCCAGTCTGCAGGATATTGGCACTAAACAGTTTGTTATTTCAGAGGCTGAGGTCAGCAGATAGCAGTAAATACAGTGTCCCCTCCCCCCCAGATTGGATTGGACCCTGCAATTATATATAAACAGAAAACATAATTTTTCTGCAAATGCAAGTGCAGCTTTTAGATAAGCTGTACTGGAACTGCCTCTTCACAATAAACATTGTGCATCGTCATCTCTGTGCTGTCCAGATAAAAACACTATAATCGTGCAACATTTAGACCTCGTATGTACTCAGACCATGTCTAGCACACCTCCACCATGGCCTTCTCTTGGACTCTTTATCAGTCGGCAAACAAGTGAAAATGAGTGTCTGCCCCTGGTTGTATGGAATTCCAGCCATTCCCCTTGCTCCCATTTTCCTGCCTGCTAATGTAATCGGAGGGAAACAGTCAGCTTCTCAATGGCACAGCCTCCAGATAAGGCCCATTTATCACTTGTCATTCCCCGGCAGTTTGCTCCACTCAGGTCTGTCCAAATTGAGGCCCGGACCCAGGCCCTGTCAAATCACATGGAACCTATCTCTAGTGGGATAGGGTATATTGGTGTCTGGCATGCTGAGGTCTGGCTTTTAGCTCATACGAAATGGAAGGAATGATAGCAGGACACCTCTCAGTTTGATGCAGAACTTTACTCCGAAAATGTTGACGAAATATTCAGTTGACACATTAAACTTATAAGGCCATTTTTTATTTCAGTCATTTTGTGTGAGGTGGCCAGTTTGGCTTTTGCCTCGTGAAACGAAGGAAATTATAGTGAGAAACAACTTAGCAATACTGTTTTATAAAATGTTAACGTAGCATTTACCGAGTTGACACATTAAGCTTTTAAAGCCTTTTTTGCAGGCTGCTTGTTGCTTTTTAAATAAATGATTATAGGGCTGCTTGGCATTCAAATGAACCAAACATTAAGTAAGTACTTCCCTGAAAGGACCAGTGTCTCACCGTCTAAGACCTTTAATCTCATCAGAGGTACTTGTTGATTAGAAATGATGGGATTTTCCTGTGAATTTGTCAAATTTGTCAGGGGAAAACATGATGAAATTTGCTTCAAGATCAGTCTGTATTATCCCTCTGGTTGATGGTGTGGCATAGTGCCAGACTCAGCAGACACACAGACAAACACACACAAAAGCCCATACACATGTACGCAACTACACACTGCATGGCAGGGTCAAAACAGGAGGTTTAAGTCAGAGTAGTCTCTGTGCCTGCTTTTTACCATGCTTGATTGAATCAAACAAGGTTCAGTGTCGTTAAATGTTGTGGCAAGCCCTAATCCTCTCACCTTTTCAGGTCCAGACAGGAGAGCTTTAGTCTGCTTGCTGTCTGTAAAGACTGCATTAGTGCCTGTGGTGGCTGAAAAGGCTACTTGTATTTCAGGAGGAAGGCTTGGGTCTTTTTTCTCGATGCATGGAAATTCTTAAAACACTGGCATGACCTCAGGAAAACATTACCTGTGGCAGTGTTTGCAGTGAAGAGGGCACTGTGCCCTAGCCTTCAGTGGCCACTGAGCCTGCAGAGAAGGCCGACAGCGTTACCTAGTTAGGCTTTCCATGTGTGCCCACACCAGGCGCACTACTTGGCCAGCAGGAGATCCAAATTGCCTGTGGCGGTTCTGCTGAAAATAGAACCTACAGTACTGTAGTCTTACGAGATGCATGTCATGTCTACAAAGACCAGAGCTGATTTCTTGAATAATAACCACACAGGTGACACTAAACATGTAAATCATTATGGTTTGTAACTTCAGCATTCTTTTGGTAGTAGCAATATTTAATGCAGTCAACACTGTTAAAATTCCAAAAAGTGCATTGTTTTCCCAAACCTCAGCTTTAGTGAGTGCAAATGCAGACAGCTCCAAAACGGACCATCCACACATGCTGGTTCTCGCACTTTGATGACAACCATGCATGATGACTGTGCACTTGAATCTGGAACTTTCAATGGTGCTGTAGGACAAAATTGCTTTTTACCACACCAAACACAAAAGCAAAACCAGTGGAAATAGAAATAGTTTCCGATTCAGTCATCCATAGCAAAAAAGAGTTGTTGTTGATCAACAAAGGTATTGGTTACTTGCATTGGAAGTGAAAATTACCCAAAAAAGAATTTTGCTTTTGAGAAGATTATTACTGCTGTTCTCTGGGTTCTAAAATGGCCATCCAGAGTTCCTTTTCGGCAAGCAAAATAATATGGAATAGCTGATTTTAGCAGACATGCTACGCCTGTGATTCAGATGAGCACGTAAAAGGTCAAGGAACCACCTAGTGCTATCAGTCTAGGTCATCCTGGAGGAGAGGACAGTGGATGGGTGGGGGTGACAAGGTATCTGTCTGATAGCTTTAGCAGTTATTTGGCTCAGTGGTTAAGGGAATGGTGATAGTCACCATTGACCACCTGACCTTTACCTTTCCACCGTCTTCCTATCTGTCCCTGGCAACAGAAGGCAGGATATTCTCAGCTTTGCTGTTCTATTGCTATGTTCCTCTTTAATTACACATAGTATGGGTTATGCTGTAAAGAAGGATATCCACAAAGGTGATATTCTTTTTTTTTTTTTTTTTTTTTTTTTTTTTTTTTTAAAATTTAATTTCTGTCATCACTTAGCATGTGACGGTAGAAAAAAAGAGAAAAGTCTGTCAGTGTGACATGCTGCAGTAGCCTGATGAGGCAGCTTACCCTGTGGTATCCGGGTACAGTACAGTGGCAAGTTGCAAATAGAGAGGCCTGGGTTTCATCTCTGAGACAGAGAGAATAAGAGAGAAAGGGAGAGAAGGAGAGAGGTAGAAAAGGGGAGTGAGACGCTAGAGTGAGAGAGGCCAGGGAGGTGAGGGAGCACGGCTGACAGGAGCTTCCTCTGGGTCCGGTGCCTGTTTTCCAAAGGAAGTGCAGGAGGGCTAATCTGTGGCCCCCAGAGGAGGAGGAGCCGGTGACCCCCACTTATTGTCCGCTTTATCGTCTCCCGCTTTTGATGAGCCTTGCTCCATATGGACAGGGACTTATCATGAAAAAGAGCCACAGGAGAGAACCAGGACTGCTTAAGGAAACTTATAAGGAAGCTTGCATGTGTCATGAAAAAGGATATATATGAACATCATATGTTGTGAATTTTTCAAATATGCATATGTATCTTTGCTAACATCATAACTGTATAGTTACCGTACTAACCATTACATATTCATTTGAAGTCTGGTGATGTAATCTTACCCAAAAATTGTATGACTGTACGCACTTTATGTGATTTTCCTGTCTTGTTTGGCGTCTAGAAGGAAAAGTCAGTCAGGGAAAACACTGTGGCTTCTGGGGTCAGGAAGGTGATGCAACCACTATAGCCACAGTTTGTCAGGCTGTCACTTCATAATGAACAGATGAGGAACCCTCATACAACCACACGCATGCACACACGTGCACATGTACAGAGATCCACCAGACATTAATAAACACACAATAAACAGAAATCTAAACAATGGTGAATCCTTCCTCTCATACTTGCTCACTTTCTGCCTCCTTTCCTCCTCTTTCTATAGCTTCCTGTATATGAGACTTTGCAATACAACGCGAGTACTCAACAGCATTATAAGACATTGCAGATAACAATTAGAGCTGCTATCTCTCCAAGTGACTGTGACCATATTTACCAATACGTGCAGTATGAGGCTTTGCATCAGATTCCCTACATCCTTCCACCCTGCCTCCTACTCCCCATGCTATTTTGGAGCTGTTAGACACCCTCCACCCTTTGTTTCCACTGATTAGGGGGTCTACTGCAGGGAGTAGGCCCTGCAAGGGGGATGTCCGACGACCGGGACCCTTCCTCTGAGGGTTGCCAGAAAACTCAGGTGTTTTCATGGACACACACACACACACACATATACAAACACTTCCTTCTTCTTGTATCCCCACCTGCAACTATATTCATCTTCTGCTGGAGCTATTATTGTCATCATCATCACCATCATGACTATTATGACTAATGTTAACCTAACCACCATCTGTTGGATGCTGTCACCGCTACAGTACGACTTGGCTGGAAATGTGCTCCATTTGTTTTCAAGTTCTTCCCAGAGAAATGATGGTGATTTTTAAGGAATGAAAAGACAACTGTTCCTTCTATTACTCATTTGTGGCTAAGAACACTGTGAGCAGAGACTGTGTGGAGGGACTGTAGTTGTACACTATGGAACAATAGAGTATGTGCTGCATGGCTCGTGTCACTACCTGATCACTCCCCTCTGACAGATTGGGAACATGCAATGAAGTAAATGATGCATTAGGTGCACTGCAATTCAAAACTCTATTCTTCATGTATAAGTCACAACTGTAGAAGGACATTAACTAGTCTAAAATATAGTCTAAACGTTGAAGAACAAAACAAGAGACAGTGGTTTAACAATAACAAGATTAAATTATGTGGAGGCAAATGAACAAATAAGAATGGATGGAACATTTATACATTAGCAATGAAGATCATATAATTCAGGCAAGCTTTTATTGTTTTGTGGTCTGTTTCTTCTCCTGTAAACTTACTGAATGACAATTCTTCTGGATAAAAACACATAACTAACAAGACAAAGCACATGCTGAAGAGGATTTTTCACAACCTGGCAACCCAACAGTTGCTTTTATCAATGGCTTATTGCTAATTTATAAAGCATCAAAAGTATAATCTGATTCAAATATAAATCATCTCCAATAACCTTGATTAAGGACTGGAACCTTTTTCCACTCTCAGATTGAACAAGGCCTTGTAATATCTGATTAACACAAGACATTAACTAAATCAAAGCTACAAATGTTTTCTGATGGTATTAACAGTTTATACCAGTAATGCTTGTAAATAAAGAATTGAAACAGCCCTGTATTTTCAATATACAATAAACTGACATACACGAAATACAGATTTTAATCGTTAGGCCATCTCATCATTTTTTGTATGTGATTTTAGATTCAATTTGCATAATTAAACAGTTACAGATTGGTTGGACAAGCCATTCTAATTTATAAACCAAGGGGAATAATGCATGCAGTGATTGAAAGTCCTGATTTGGTCAGTGGGAATGATCAGGTAGGACATTTAGTATGACAATGGAGGATTGTATGGAATATCAAAGCTGAGTGTTACTGACCATCTGCAAAGAATGCAAAGGTACAGTACAGTTAATTCCTCTTTGTCTACAACCCTGGTTTAATCACAACATTAAGAGGTACGTTGGAGTCCCCATATATCTTCCACACACACACTCACCCTCTCTCCTTCATGCACACACGCACACACATTCCTGCAATCAGTGTCAGAGGTTTTCTCGCTCTCTGAAGCTATGCACCAGACAGAATAGAGAGCTGACCTCAGCCCTTTTCAAAAGGAGCCTCTAATCCAGAATTCTTAACTCAATTACAAAGTGTCAGAAGGATCAGTGTGACACACTCACCTGTCATCTATCACGACAACAAGCCATAACTCCCACCCACCACAGACTACAACAACCATGGAAACCTGCCAGCCATAACAGAGAAGGAGACACGAGAGACACATTTAAGGGTTAATGTTAAGTAGTGTTTCATACTTTTCTACATGTGCGCATAATTACAAATGTTCAGCCGGAAAAGCATTTGTCTAGTGCACATTGCTAGTGTATCACATTGCTGCTTTGTTGATTTTCTTCCTGTCATATACTGCAAATAACATTCATCTTGGGCACAGATGAGGCCTTCAAAGGTTTTTGTTTAAGAAATTCTGCCAGTGGGGTAAGATGATTTTATGTGTTTCCACTGTAATTTCCCATGTTTTGTGAATTCTCTGTTATCTTGAAATAAGGCAGGAAAAAGGAAAAATACTTAGGTAGTGTCAGTGAAATTACACTTTGTTTGGGAATGGAAAATACTTGAGGAAAAAAATAATTACATTTCTGGCTGTTTTTTTTATGTTTTAAATTGTCTAATTAAACAAAATGCTAGGTGGTGGTAGAGATGCATAACCACATAACCCCACTATCTCCAGTTTGATTCCTGCCAAGGGCAAAATGGTGGATCCTGTATTTCTTGTCAAATCTCTACTGTAAACTATGTATCAAAGGCAAAAAAGATGACTTTTTACAGTGTATTGTGCCCTGGCAGTGTGGAGCACTCCCATTATCATTTCAGAACCTATCTAACGGCACCTTAATGAAAGGTTGTATTTCCTTGTGAACCTGTAGACGCAAAAGTGACCACCAAATAGCCTGTTGACATTCTCTCTCTCTCTCTCTCTCTCTCTCTCTCTCTCTCTCTCTCTCTTCCTTTGGCTCACTCTCCTGCCTGGCATGTTGTGTGAAGGCAGGAAGCAGGGGGGATTCACTGGTGGCTCATTAAAAGCCATTAAGGAGCGGCGCACAGACAGGATGCGGGTAGTGAATAGAGGAAAGCAGGGCAGCACCGAGGACACTGTTACTCTCTCAATCCCCCTTCACCTCCTCCTATCCCTCCCTCCCTCCATCACACACACACACACACACACATACACTTGTTATCTTCTCCAAACAGCACTTCCTATGGCCCCACACCTATCCCACTAGCTCCTGCTCTTAGCACTGCCCGACCATGCCTCACACCCCTCTGACCTGATTCTCTGACCCACAGGAATGGCGATAACATGCTTTTCACTTCACTGCTCTCGTTACCTATTTGTCTGGCATCTTATCTCTTGTTCGCTCCCTTTGTTTGTACATCTCATTACCCTTTCTCACTTTGGACACTCCGTCTCTTTTGATGGCTGCCATCTTTTGGCACAATGTGTACAGTGATAGACCGGAAAAGCATCAATAAAGGCAGAGCCAGTTGCAGCGCACAGCCTGGTGTATTGTCTGGGGCTCGTTGGGTTGGGATCATGGCCCTGTGGCGTCAAACAGAAGCTCTACTAGTATATGACCTGGGGCCTGAGTGGTAGGGACAGGCATAATCAGTGGTCATGACAGGGAATGACATATAATTCAAGTGGGATTTGATCTAGATAAATCCATGGGATGCTTCAGTGATTTTCCATGCTCATATTAGCTTATTAAGATGGCTCTTGTGTTTTTTGTTTTTTGTTTTTGTTTTGTTTAGGTTGTGATATGCAGCAGCAAATCAAACTGCAGCACACTTCCAACCTTTGTTCTTAGATATTACATTAATGCCAGGTCAATAGTATGGTTTTCCTCAAGCAAGTATTTATGATTTCCTCTTTAAATTCTCAGTTTGTGTCCAAAAATGTTGTGTCAATTTAGATCTCTGATATTGTGGGCCTCCCTCCTGCAGCTGTGTGCTCCTGCTGCTCCCCTGCATCCCTTAAACAATGATTCACAAAAGTTTTGAAGTATATACTATACCTCTGAGAAAACCAACAAGCAACATCCTCACCAACAAGCCAACTCTGAGTAATATCTAAGTGATCTGGTCTACCACCAGGCAGGGCTTCAACTACCACTGTGGTACCCACACCATAGTTTGAGAACCCCTGCCCTAATGCATCATGTCTTGCTCTGCCTCCCATAACCATGCCATATTATTTTTTCTATTCCAAGAAGGTATATCGTTAACACCATGTGATCTAGATTACTGCACTGTTTTCAAGGAAACTGGACTGGACTTTGTTTTTCTAAATAATTATTCAGTATTCAGTCTGAAAATAGGATTCAGTGGTTGGAAAAATGTTTCAAACATTACCAGAAATTTGTAATGTTGTTTTAAGATGTTAATTCCCAAAGCAAAGTGAAATGAAATGCAAATAATCTAGTTTCAAGTAGCTTTAACTTGAATTACTAAAGCTTTACTTATATTAAGCCAAACAGGCTCAAATCCTTTATTACCACATATGGTCAGATAGTGTTTTTTTTTTTTTTTTAAACNTTTTTTTTTTTTTTTTAAACACTTTTTTATGCTGCTTTAATTCATTTCACTTAGCCCAGAGCAAATTGTACTTGAAACTAAATTTCACTGGATTAGAAAATATTTTACTTGATTCTCTTTGGGCTTTTTGCAGTGCAGTGAATGTGGGCAGAAACATGGGGTTCCCTGGGCTCTTTAACACAATCGAGGAGTGTCTCTAATGTTTAATCGAAATGGAGAGACTAATCACTAGGTCACTGACATAATGAAACACCTTCTATTGTCTTCACCCCACCACATCTTTCTTTAGCAACCATTTTATTGCACTAATTGTCCCAAATGTTCCAACCTCATTGACATACTGTAGAGTGAATGAATGAATGAATGACGGATACAATAAAAAGGTATAAACCAGCCCGTCCTTCAGTTAATTAAAAACTGTGTGGCATTTGGACTCCAAATGACTTGACGCCATAGACACTGTCAGTATTTGGAAACTCTTCTGTTACACTTCACCATAACACTGAGTAAAAGTCACACTGGGACTGTTTAGGAAAAAAAAAGCTGGCTGTTGTAAGCAATGGAATGGCTGAGTTGGCCCATGCCAAAGGCAAATATAAATATAGCAGCGTCATTATCTGCAGCAGCTAACCGGGATCATTTTTCTCTCCTGCTTGCACGTGCTGCTTCCAGGTATTGCCATAGCGAGTAATCCTGTTTTCTCAACTGTGCTGCTCTCGCTGACAGAAGTTCTCCATTGGAGTTTGAAGGGTTTAGGAAAATCAAATGAAAGGCAATCATGCTGTTTTGACAAGCTGAACTCTGTGAGCCTTGATGGCTATTTGGTGCTGATTGCCCTGCAGCAGTATGCAAGAACTACATGGGGCAGGTTGGGGTTTGCAAGGTGCAATCTTGCCAAGTGCACACAGATTTCATATTTCTAAATATGTTAATTCAAATCAGTCTCCATTCTGGAGAAAAAAAAGAAAAATACTTGGAAATGTTCTTCCAATGTCTGCTTCCAAGAAGGTCAGAGTGCAGGCTCAGCTATAGACCAGAGTCTTTAGAACTGACAGGAACCAAGTGTTCTAGGATGCTTCAAGAGGGCACTTGCTGACACTAGTTCTTTAAGATTCAATACAAAAATGATCTCATAGAAGAGAACACATGGCAGAAGATTACAGTCAAGAAACAGAAGAATCGTGCCTGGAGACTATAAATACAGACCATTTTCATTTCTCTTTTGAATTAAATGGAGTCAGGATTAGCCGTCATAATTATGAGTTGTAATATGAGTTGATGAGACCATGCTGTAAATATATAGACGTGCTGCAGCATGATGCACATGCAGCCAAATCCACTGCACTTTAATGTGCTCAGACAATAAAGATACCATCTACACAGCCTTTCTTACCACTATTACCACAATCGTCTCAATATGCAATAAGTTGTGTGTCCTGTCATTGTCTCATTTCCTATTTGTAAAATAAGAAACTGACTTGCCTTTTATCCACTACTTATAAGGCAGCCACTTACAAATGACTGGGCTTGGATACTCATTCCAAAGCTATTTGTCAAATGACTAAATCAATGCAACATGTTGCCGAGTCAGTCTGCTTTCAATGTTTAGTGGTCTGGGAAATGTTGTCATATGCTCAAACAACATTCCTAGCTACTACTGTGTCAGCCCTCCTGGCACCAGAGCTTATAAAGTGGTGTGAAGTGTCCTTTGTCGATGGGCAACACAGTCAGTTTTACTTGTTATTTTGCCTACTCATCTTCCGTGCAGATGATGGCCTGACTGCACCAGATCCCCCTCCTGGGGAATGCTTCAATCTGTTTGTGGTTTGTAGCTGGGTGCGGGTGGTGGAGCCTTGCTTAGAGGCTGGGAGGCAGCTGTGTGAGTGGCCTGCAGAACATGTGAGAGGCCAACAGGCAGCATTGAAAAGCTGTGCAGCCATGTAAGGAAAATGGACATTTACTTTTTGAACAGTAATTACAAAGAAAGATAATCAGCTTTTGTTTACCATTTGCACAAGAAGATATTGTCATGAGAATAAATGACTAATGTAAATCAACTAAGCAGGTGGTAATTGCTAAAATGAGTGATGCTTGCATAACCATAAAAAAAATCTCATTGCACATAATACAGATGATGGAGCAAATGATTAAAACCTATGCTATGTAAACACATTTTAAGTGAATAAATATCTTGCAGGTTGGACTGCAAACTGCCATGAGGCTTTGGAATTTAAGTAAAACAAACTGCAGATCGTCTCACTTTTTTCCTAAAATGCTTTGATTTGGTCTGCTAATCTGGAAGGAAATCCATTTGCTAATTGATTGGTGCATATTTTGAAACAAAGCTGCTGATTGGTTTACTTATGCCCTGATTACTATTTATGTTAGAGTTTCAACAGCTTCCTGTCTAAAGTATCCCTGTTAGGCTGTTCAAACCATGCAAAGCAGGGTTATATACTCTGCAAATGCTTATTTACAGAGATTGTATCAGAATCAAGACAGTTTTACTGCTGCCCTTTAGAAAATCATCAAACATATATGACTAACCATTTAACATGACACCTTTCATAGTAATATTTTTCAGGAATTATGACAATTTTACATGCTGTTTTTCAACTGGCAATATATGATTCATCTTAACAGTCATTTGAAGGTGAGATATACTTTAAATCTAAGAAATGGCACGTTAATGAAACTTGGGGTGTTTTAATAAAGTCAGTTGTCTTAATGCCTCTAACATCATTTGTTAATGTCTGGTTTTGCCAACCAGAAGACATAAGAAGCAGCATTAATGTGACCCCCGAACATTACTCAGCACATTTTGTTGGTTCATCCTCATTCAGCACCTCCTTCATTCTTCCGCAGACAGACAGGTGGCAGCAGAGAGCCACGAGGCCACAGCAGCTGATGCCCCAGGGTCCACTGTAACACAATTAAATGTATGTGTCTTCTATTCCGTGCCAGCTCTGTCTTAGTGTCACTTCTCAGAATGTGCAGATTTCAGGAGCTTGCACCACTTTATAAAGATAAAACAAAAGGAGGTGATCAACACAGCAGGATGAATCCAGGCTTGGGACATTAGAGGTAAGTAACCCATGCCATGATTTATGTGATTTGTCCTGTTTAAAAGTCTGTTGTAAGGTAATTCTACTAATTAATAGGAATATGAAGGAAAATAGGCATTCTAGCAGAATACAGTAGTTGAGGGGAAGAGATGACGAAAAGCATATCAGTAGCTTCTATAAAATGAGCTGCTTGTTCAATATTCTCACATACCCATTCTCACCATTTCTCCTGCAAACTGCATAGAGACATTGAATGTTTTTTTAGGATTCTAGTGTGGTGTCAGCATTTTGGCACAGGGGAGTAATTTAAGGGGGCATGGTATGCTTGTCATACCCCACGCCTGACTCTTCCAGTCTGCCCTGTGTGTGCAAACAAATAAAGCACCAGGGCCTTTTTAATTAGCTCCAGGGCTGGGATTGACAGCTTGTAGTGGAAGAGATATCACTGTAATATTATTCCTTTAACATTTATTTTCTATTACTCTAAATATTTGGTGCGTTGCAAAATTGAGAAGCATGAGTGTGGAATCTCTGGAGGCAAATCATGGAGCGGGAGATTAAGAACAATTCAAATCGTCTGACATGATGTCTAACATGTACTTGTTAATGTGATGTAGTTATAACACTATTGCTTCTATTTTTCTATCTCATGCTTTGGGCTGGCAGTAATTTATGATTTGGTAAGGAACAATTGATAAGGAATGTGTTTTTTTTTGTTTTTTTTTTTTTTTGAAAAGTCACAACCTTTATTACTTACTTAAAAAGCAGACCTAACATTATAAAATATGTTATAACTTACTGTGTCAGAGCATTTACACTGCTCACCCAGACCTTGAAACAATGTTGGTGTTGCCCTTAAGGTTATGGGGGTCAGCTTAAATCACTAAACTGACGCTAGACAGTTTTTCAGGGGCCTCTTATGACTGTATACTAAATTAAAAATGAAGGATGAAAAAAAAACACTTTTTGGATGATTTTCAATATTCTAAACTGCTTATTAGCATGAGGTTGTTTTAAGATTAATTTGACGTGTTCATGTTGCTTCATTCAAGTCTATATGGAAATGTTGATGGCAAAAGAAAAATCTACTTTGTCTGAAAGCTTTATCAAATCATCAGCCATTGAAAATTATACAAATTCTACAATATTACTCATCAATTTACAGTTGAATTATTGATAATTAATGATTAAAACACATGTTGATGTCCAGACTCTGGACAGACTGCAGTCACCCTGACACTGATTTGACAACAACACAAAATTTGGCTTTTGATCTGTAATCCATCTGACAATAATTGTTTGTCAGTGAATCAGTGTAATCCCTTAGTAATGCATATCTTCATAGAGGTTTATTACACTGACAGTTTTGGCAAAGCATCAAAGGGGAGACAAAGCACTTGAAGAGAAGGAATTCCATGACGTGTTGCATATCAAATTTCAGATCTGTGGAAATCCTGCTAAATTATCTGTGAACAATTCTTTATTATTTTCATTTAATTCTGCAGTATTCCAAATGTTTTCATCATGTGGCAGTATTCCTGCTGTTGGAAAACTATTGCAGTCATTCCATGCTGCTACTGTACATGTAACAACACGTTATTTCCTTGTCTTTCTCAGTGCTGAATAACTGCCATATTTTATTAATGGAGTCATATCATGAGACCAATTAACGGTTTAAGAAAGGTTGAATTGGATGGTTTTGATTGATAAATGGCAATACTGGATGGGGTTGATTTTTGGGCACATTAATGCTTAACCCAGATTTAACATATCAGCTTTCCATGGCATAACTGTTCTTCATGTACCCTGATCATGACCCCAGATTATGTCTGATGGCAATGAAAGTCCTTATTTACAGTTCATCATGTGAAGGCGCATCTGCTGCTGATGGGCCTCGTGTTTATTTAATGCCGGTTAAATGAACGGGTTCAGGGATACAGCTTCCTCTGCTCTTAAAATGTAATTATAGGGGGAATTCCTTTCCTATACTCCGGCTTTTGACAATTCTGTTCACCTTTTCATGATATACTGATTCATGATGCATTGGAAATGAATATTGTTTTCTTGTTGTTTCTTCATTTCTGAATGTTTGATATGCTTAGAATCCAAAACACTGAAAAAGTTGTTAAACTCTAATGGATGTAATGCTAATTATCAGGTTCATAACCTTTAATCAGCTTTATAATCTACACTAATGATGTGTAAACCATCAAACAGATGAACAGCTAAATTACATTGTTAGCTTTCAGCATGCATCACACTCATAACCATGCACAGACACCTTTATTAGTCTTGTCTGAACAGATTTACAGGATAGAGATATGTGTTACATGAGACATAGCTCTGTTTCTGGTGGGAAAAGAAAATTGTTATAACAAAAATAACTGGATGTAGATTCAGTACACTATATGTAAACTTTAGAATAATGGAAAATATAATTTTCTTAAATATCAAGTGGTCCAACAACTTGTAGATTCAACAGACTATTCCCTATAAGTCACCAATTTCGCAGTTTCAAAAAAGCAACAGATTTTATTTTTATTTAATTTTTTTTTTTTATCTAAAGGTGTTTTCTTCTTTTTAGAGTATTGCAATCATATACATTGCTGTGAGAGATTTTTTTTTTTTTTTTTNTTTTTTTTTTTTTTTTGAAATAGTAAGTTATATATTTATTTATTTTATTTCATTATTTGAACCCAGAGCAGTGTGAGACCTGATCTGGATTGGTGTGTTAAAAGTCAGATCTGATCTCCATCTTTCCGGATTTGACTCTGTATTATTTGTTCAGCATGACCTCTGACACATGAAACTCTCCTCACAATCCAGTAAACTTCCATTTATAACTATAACAAAGAATTCAAAATACAGCCTGGTAATCAGATTTATTACATCTAAAATATATCTTTTTTTTTTTTGTGCTACATTCATTGTGTTACTGATTCTGCATTTTAAAGTGGCCATTAATTTTGAATATTATTTAATATCAGCTATCTGGAAATTCCAAAATGATTTGTCAGGCTATTAGTCAATACTATTTTAGTTTAATTAATGAAAAACAAAATAGTTGATGGTTTGACAGTGTAAGTATGAGAATGAATAAACATTTTTGGTTGAATTACACAGAAATATTAATCTCTTAAACCCCCGGTTTTCCTCTTTAGTTTCCTCTTAAACAGCTTTAAATTTAGAAAACATGTTTCCAATATTCTAAGAAATATCGAAAAGAATCTAAATTTTCCACTTCTTCTTGTCCGTCGTTTTATGCCAGTTTTGTTAAGATTCATCTG
Organism: Lucifuga dentata; assembly: GCA_014773175.1. Classification (NCBI taxonomy): domain Eukaryota; kingdom Metazoa; phylum Chordata; class Actinopteri; order Ophidiiformes; family Bythitidae; genus Lucifuga; species Lucifuga dentata. The sequence continues at coordinate 102,810 of VXCM01000526.1, forward strand.
GACATATTTGGAAAATTGGAAAATTTGGCATCTCCTCTTAGAATTTTACATTATGCATGTCTGCACTGTACGTTTCGAATAAAGATGGATAGAGGTAATTAAAATGATTAATAACCGATTTGTTACATTTGAAAAAAACAAATAGCAAACTTTCCTCTTAAAAATAATATTAAAAAATGTTTTGTCATCGAAATCTGAGACGATCGAGAGAAGAAAATTTCTACTGAACAAATTCCGAAATTTTCAAACAAGTTCACACTTCCTAGAAATAAGAGGTTCCTCTGTGCGCCAGTGTAAGTGTGCGATATTTCTGCTTTCAGGGAGTTTATTTGCGCTGCTGTTCATCCTCAAAGTTTCCTTACTTGTTCTGTAACGCCTGGCTGACAAAATAAAACACGCCACGGCCACAGGAAGAGAGAGAGAGAGAGAGAGAGAGAGAGAGAGAGAAAAAAAAAATCTCCTCATTCAATTAATTCTTTTAATCTGATTTGCTTAATGTCACATAATTCACAAAATCCCAGAAAAAAATACAAAAACGCAATACATATTTAAGTCGCAAATGTAATTAACACAAACTATCGCATATCTGTTATGTATATTATAATTTTATGATTATGATTTGTTTATGATCATGTTCCTAATATAAATTAATAAATGATTGATTTTTGTTACTGTTTCAAAGTTTGATAAGAAAATATAATTTGAAATAAAAGTCTGAATAAAAAAATTATGTTGTAAAATGCGGTTTAGTGACTTTTTTTTATAATTGCATTTATTGCATGATCTTGATGTACAATAAATAAATTTGAATTTGTAAATTGCTCTTCTCTTATTGAAAATGAAAAGTAAGCAATTTTGTGGATTGTTGCGTCACTCAATTCATCAAAAAATTATTATTTGAAGTGAAAATGAGGGTTTAATAAAGGTGACCGTATTGGACCGTATTTGCTTGCTGTGTGTGTGTGCGTGTGTTAAAGAATTAGGGAAATAGAGAGGTCGGGCTGGGAGCGTCAGCGCGGTTGAATATACGAAGGTGTAATGAAGCATCTCTGACGCAGACAGACTAAACAGAGCCTGTGTCAGCCACACACACACACACACACACACACACACACACCTCCCCAGCGCTGTCCCGTTCCACTCTGGGGCCCAAGTCATAACCCCTGGGATGCAGGAGACGCCATGTGCATGTACACATGGGATTCAACATGGAAATCTCCAAAATGAAGATTTCTGATTTAAGGCTGTTTAAACATGAATGTAAGCCAAACTGAGCAATCAAATAAAAAATTCTAATAAATAAATATGAGATAATAAAATAGATTAAACTGTTATTACAACACATGTATTGGCTATAAGATTACAACCAATGGGAAAAATGGTGTTAAATTAAGGCTCAATCAGTATTATTTCACCACAGATTGCATGAATGTCCATCAGCTAATTTGTTTGATTTATGGATGAAAAATTAACCAGTTTCCTTTTGTATTTACAACATTAATGATGTAAGCATTAATAACTGAGACTGACTTGCTGTCAGATGTTAATCATTGTATTAGAAGACCCGTCAATCCACGTGGGTGTGAAACAGGTTTCATTTCTGTGTTTTGAATCTTAATGGCAAGGTCAAACATTTGTTTACATTTGGATCATGTGGCTTTCAAGTCCCCATCCTTAACTTTCTGGCCATATAGATTTCAGAAAAAAAAAAAAAAANAAAAAAAAAAAAAAAAGAAACAGCTATATAGCCAATAAAGATTTTGTCTATATGTTGGAAAATCATTTTCTTTATTTGCTAATCGATCATAATTGAAAAATCTGTGTTTTGCTCCTGGGTTTACAAATGTAAACACACATTTAGAAGTGTCACAACAACACATTAGTTTATCTGCATATAAAGATACTGTATCTGTAAGTACATTTGAGAATGATGGCATGTTTTAGTCCTTCAGTTTGAATTTTGAGGGTGGGGCACCCCTTAGTTTCACATTTGGATTACAGATTACACTTTTAGAAGAGAAAACTGGAATGCTGAACAAATAAACTTAAAGCTTTGAGAAAGAATAACAATAAATGGAACAGTGATTTTTTTTTTTTTTTTTTTTTTTTTTTTTTTAGCAATCACTTATAATAGCTGCACTATTTTATTGTATTTAGCCCAGCAAGGCTGTTGTCTGTGAGAATCCTCTTCTTTCACTGAGTCGAGGAACTGCTATTTGAAGATCTCTGCCCCCATCATGAGCCATCCATTCTCAGGTTTCTTTCCAAGCTTTAACTGTCATTTCACTTCTTACACATCGGAAAACTGTTTTTGCTGGAGGATTTTTCCCGATTATGACAGAGCCGAGTGTTGTCCTGGTTAGGAAGATCTGACCTGACCTGAGTATATGGACGCTCTCAGGAGGGTGATTCTGAGAACATATGTAGTTGTGGGCGATTGGATGGAGGATCTAAAGTTTTACCCCTCACCNCCCCCCCCCCCCCCCCCCCCAGCTCTGTTTTGACTAGCATGCCAGCTCTGTGACTACCAGTGAAGCGCCTATACACCCCTGGAGTGGATTCTGAGCATACCAAGGAAGAGATGCCTTTGAAAGGACAGATGTTCCCGGGCTTAACCTGCCTCCTACCCAAACCGCCACCCTCCTTCCATTGTATATTTGTTCTTGCTCTATAAATAACTGGCCGCTAACTTACAGAAAAATGTGACTGATGTGCAGCTGACCTGGAGCCTCTCATCTTTGAGAACGAAAGGGGCTCAGGCATTTTCAAAGAGGCAGTGCAGTGCTGAAGAAATGTTGGTTGATACAGTCATGGTAAATGGATTTGGGCTAGGGGACACAGTGAGCACACCCATTTTGTCCACATAAGGACTAGTCTAAATGTCTGGACTGCCTCAGCTGTCTTATGTAACAGCAGTGTGTAGTTCTGGCAGATGAGGCATGATGGGCTGGAGCCAGTTGAGCCACATTATCCAAAAATATACTGACCACATTCACAAAGGACTATACACTTATTTGGTGTTGTTTTGATTTGTGTTTTGTTGAAATCTTCAAAATTTCACAAGTGAAAACGAAAAGGGCATACCTCTGCCAAGGCCAAAAAAGCTGAGACAAAAGTTGTCTTGTTCTAATAAAATACTGGCCTAAAGTGAAAGACACAATTGTAATAAACGTATTTTTGTGGCTCTATGCTAATGAATCTACATCATCTGAGCTACGCATTATATATTTCTATTTGTTACTATACAGCAATTTCATTAATATGCCTCGTCTGAGCATATATTGTAGTCCGCCAGACCAGAATCCTTATGCAGCCTGATTGTTTTTTTTTTTTTTTTNTTTTTTTTTTTTTTTGTTTTGTTTTTTTGAGATTGATGTATTACTTTTGAATAAATTGACAAAAACCAAAAAATAAGCTACCGTGCCATAGTTAAGAATTCATTTGAAAGAATACCTGAATCTGGATCTGCACCAAAATTTAATGAGTTCTTCACGGAGTTTTGTTAAACTCAATTCATAACTTTCACAACATCTGCTGTGATTTTCAATGACAGTCCCAGAGGGGGAAAAAAAAATACTAACTACACAGAATCTTCCACATACCACCTTCTTGCAAAAAAAATCTTCATTAATTATCTAAAGAAAAAAAAAAACAAACTCCAAGTATCACAATTTTTGAAAATGTTAATATATAAAAATTGTAAACCCATTTTGAAGATTTGTAAGACTGGAGAGTGATTGGCCAGTTGCTGTGGCTGGAGGGATGAATGGGTGATTGTTCAAGGGCTCTGTGATGACTCTCCTGGGGCCCATCAATTCACCGAGGCTCCTGGAACATCAGGTCATGGAGAACCCAGCGCTGAAGCTGCAGCCTGGCCTCACTGCACTGATCTAGTCCCAGTTACAGCTCAGGACCTCCAGGGCGCACAGCTGGGTCCCCTAAAAAAGACCAGCTGAATGGTTAGAGAAACACTGCATCTCCTCTTACCCTTCACTCTGCATCTCTGCACACACACACACACACACACACACACACAGTCAATCTAGAACAGCACAGATACCAGATACTGTGTTTTTACTTGATATGTTCATCTTTGCCTGCCAAAGCCCCTGGAAACCATATTAATAAAGACTATGTTCCACATTTTTAACCAAAGGGCCTCTTTAGTTGAAGAATTTGTCCAAAATTTCCATTATCCCCCTCTCCTTCTCTTTCCTTTTCACTGTCTCCTCCCCACATGCTCGCATACATCTAAATGTTCTCTTTCCCCTCCAGCGCCGCTCTCGTGTTGGATCAATTACAGCTGACCACCAGTCAGGTGGGTCTGCAAGACATTTTGGATCACAGAGGACAGCCAACTCATTGAGCCCTCCAGCCTGCTTCCAGACTCCAGTCCCAGGCCCCGCTGAGGCCTTGTTCCAGGCAGGGCAGAGAGACACCTGGCCAAACCACAGAAACACTTCCAGCTGCAGACTGCCTGATCCTCACCACAGAGAGAATTCAGGCCAAAGGTGAAGGAGCTCACTAGGAGCTGCTGCACGATCATTGACATTTCCCTGAGCTTCATTTCATGATGTTTATTTGAATCACAGTACCAAGCGTCTCTTCATATGTTGAGGTACAGAGCAGGTTTTTAAAGGATCATACTAGTGGTTTCACAAGTCTTAGCTCAAATATTACCTGCATAAATGTTGCGTTAATGTCAACCATTTTTCAAAACATAAAACCAGGTTTTATTTTTGTGTTATTTTGCCAAATTTTTAAAAATAAAATGTGTGAGGTGGTACACCCACCATAAAATTCAGTGTTTCACATGCTAAATGGTTATGCAGGATTGTGAAGGTATGGTCGTTGTAATTTATTGGTAAAAGCAGTTTTTCTGCTGGGACTATATTCCATGGCAGAGAGACATACATTTTCTTCTGTGCTGCTTGCTGTGACGGATTGCTGAACCAATTTCAAGTCTCTACAAGTTGATTTTAATAGCGTAGTGGAATGAACTGAAACCAATGGCAGCCTGGAGGGTAGGAAAAACAATTCTAATATTTACCGGTCCAGTAGTATGTCTTGGAAAATGGTTAACAATAGTGTAACACGTAAGCGGGTAGAATTTATTTGGCTCAAACATGCAAAATCAATGGTATGATCCTTCAAACTCCAGGGTACTTTTAAATGAACTGGTACATCATGAAAATGTTTATACATGTTTACACTGAAAGTGTGAAAAAAAAAAAAGTAGAAAAAAAATATAAAGAGAATTTGCAGCATTTTTAATCTGTGTTCCTCAAAGTGAAAGTGGGAAAGCATAAAGACAGAGAGAACAACAGCTCCCTTTTCTCTCTGAGCAGTTGACATGAAAGACCACATTATGTCTGAGATTAGAGGCAATTACACTGGGAGTGCGCTTTAAGACCTTTGTTTGCCAACATGACAGGAGGGAGCAGGGCTGTAATTTGATGAGGGGCAGCATGAGTGAGAAACTCAGCATGGCAAGCTCCCAGAGGAGAGACGCAAAGAGAAGCCTTTGTCCATTGCACATATATGGCAGCTGGCAAAAATGTGAACATTTAGAGTAAGATTAATTTGATGAGGATTCTATAATTAGCAGTGGTGTCTTCCTCCCATCACCAGTTGCATTTGTGCTGACCAAACAGAGGTGGAAACTTATACCTTTTCTCCACTGCTTTTATGTGACAGCTTCAGGTGCTAGCTTCACTTTTTTGCATTCAGTGTGAGAATAACTAATAAAATATTGTTACTGTCAGATAACAAAAACCTCGTATATTAGCCTTGTTTCTGCTCAGTGGCACAATGCATGGTTAGATATTAACTAAATAGGTTTGGAAACAGAAAGAAATCAGAATATTAACTTGAATGAAGTGCAGCATAAAATACTTCGACTGTGTCTCGTTTTAGGTTAAAAAAAATGTTTGTGTTGCTAATTATAATTTTTTTTTTTTTTTTTTTNTTTTTTTTTTTTTTTTTTATGTAATTCCACAAGTTTTGTTATTTCATTCCTGACTCCCTAAATCATATGATGTAAGGTTGTTGACTGTCTAATTTCCAATTTGTTGCATATTCATTGTTACTGCAATAACATGCCAGATAAACATTAATTCATCAATTTTTCACATTAAGCATGTTTACATTTGATACTCCAATATGTTTTACTGCTGATATGAATTACTTTTACTGGTGTACAATTTAGAGTGCAGGACTACTAACTGTAATGGAGTATTATAGTATACTTCTGTCACAGGCTATAAGGCCTGAAAGTGAAAAGTGGGTCTAAATAGAATTTATAACCCCAAAGGAAATACTTTCATCTTTGCCATTTGTTCCAGATGACAGTTCAGAAAGTATGTCCATTGTTTCAGCATTTATATGAATTCAAATGACACAATTGTGTTTGTTCATTCAAATGTCACAAATACTGTAAACATACGATTCAACTGAACCTGCGGTCAAACAAAAGCACCGTACAAGATCCTCAAGACATGACATCTCCTCTATTCTAGCCGAGCTCATTGTTCACACAGCGAGTTTTCAGGAAACAAGCAGCTTGTTCCAGACTGAGGTAGAATGGAACACGTCTTTATTTGAGGGAAGTCATTCCGTTGATATATAAAACACCAAAGCAAAGTTTCCTTCCCCCTGACTTTCCTGGTGCTATCCCCTTCAAAAGCTCCCAGTCCTTTATACTGAGCTCACATGCACACATGGGACTGGAAGAAAAACAAACAGAAGCCCTTTAAATATCAACCAACCTGCCTGCTGTTTGAATGGTTGGCTACTGCACGACTTGGCCTGGGTTCGTCCGAGGGAGCAGCATGCTGGTGTTATGTGCTCAGCCCTCTGAACTATGGATGTGGTGCAAACTGGGGACAACAGCAATACAAAGCATTATGGTGACCAGTATACTACAACCTGTGAAATTACAAACAGTGTTTTGTTCATGGTGAAAAACATGCAAGGGCAGAGCTGTGCCTTTGCTGTCTTGTTCTCCTTAAATTTTCTCCTAAGGGTGTGTGAAAAGAGGAAGAGGAGGAAGAGGAGGAAGAGGACCACCTATTAAAGTGAAATCTTAGGAGTGATGGATGGGAGTTGTTGAGGGGGAGCGGAGCAGTACACCCCAGGGGAGGGGGATGATGAACAAGGGGCAGGAGAGAATTTAGCAAATCCCCACTCACACCTCTTGCTGTGGGTGGAGGGGACCAGGACCTCCCATGCTGTCCGTCCTGTATACTTCCCCCTGTTTTTCCTCAAATCTTTTATTTGTATCCAAATTGTTTCAGTTTGAAAAATAAGCACTTTCAAGAAATTGAAATATTATTTTTATTGAAATATTTTTTAAAACTTAAAGATGACTTACAATACTTTACTTTCTGACAGATCCAGTTCATACTGGGAGGATTTTTGGTGATGTTTTCTCAAAATTCTTTGGAGATGAAACCAACACTTGAAAAAGTGCAGAAGTGATGAGTGGATTAGTTGACACTCACTTGACCCACATCAAATCCATCCCCAAATTCTGTAGACTGTAAGTAGTCTTTTTTCCAGCTGCATTGTCTTGTTATTCTTTGTTAACCATTGGCTACTTTACTACACAATAAAAGGCTGGCTGGCCTTGAAGAGCTTTCCTGTCCAAATATGAAAAGTTAATTTGCAAAAAGAAATTAGCTCAGTTTTTTTTTTTTTATAAATTTTAAAAGTCATGTTTTTTTATTTGTTTAAGATATTATTATTATTATTATTATTATTATTATTATTATTATTAATATTATTATTATTATATTTTATTTTATACTATTTAATAGAATTTAATCATAGGAAACATTCGTTTTTAAAATATATATGCATCAAATTGCAACTATGGCTAGTCTCTCATGATAAATATGCCTGGTTGAGATTCCTTTACTACTTTTGGAGAAAGGACAAAAAGAAAAAAAAAAAGCCATCTTGCAATGTTAAGAAATCATAAAAAAAAAAANAAAAAAATCCTGGTTTCAACCCCTGGATCTGGATCAGTCCCTAAATGTAATGGATTCCTCCCTGAGCCATGCCCTACCCTTTCACCAAGTTTTCATAATCAGTTCAGAAATTTTTATTTAATTGCTGTTAACATATAAACTAAAAAACAGACACGGGTAAAAACATTACCTCCTGGACAGAGGCAATAAATCAACTAACAGAATCTTTTCGGTACTTCCGTGGTATCATACTGACTATAAAAAAGTAAGAAGTAAGTAAGAACATCAGAAGGCAACACAACCAATCTGAATTGCTTTATTTTTATTTTAATGCTAATAACTGCAATCCAGATTAACAAAGTAATACCACACACAGTTTAAGACAACTCAGCTCTCACACACATACAGTATCACCAAACAGAGATGACAATTAACTGTATAAATTAATGAATAAGTGTGTAAAACAAATACAACAACAGCCAAACAAAAGTTGGCATGATGACGTCAACTTGTTTACTTTTTATGAGTGAGTTTTTAATCCTCCAGCCACATATAAAGACAATAAATTCATAAAGAGGCAAATGGAGAAGCTGCAGCACTTGTGGTTTAACGCCTGGTGTGTGGAGGAATTACTGCTGTAGTAGGTTGCCTTTAACTGTCAGGAAATGACCCATAATCTGCAAGCGTTTGACTGCTGCAGCATTCCTGTGAAATGACACAAGTTGAGGTAGATTAGGGGCTGGGTAATTAGCTCATTAGTCAACATAAACACATGGCAGGACTCCCCCCATTTTGAGACACCCTGCCCCCTCTCATTACCCACAGCTGCTGGCGAAAGTAGNGCAGGACTCCCCCCATTTTGAGACACCCTGCCCCCTCTCATTACCCACAGCTGCTGGCGAAAGTAGGTTCTCACAAGCTACACACACACCTACACGAGCACATATACAGACACACACTGCACCCAGACCACTTCAGCATTAATCCAGTTCCTTTCTTCTGGGCTTTTTTTTTTTTTTTTTTTNTTTCTGGCCTCATCATCTTTTCTCTGCTTTGCTCCAGACAAGCCAGTCTTTCATATTGTAGCCGTGGGGGCTGAGGGCCAGCCACTTTTCACCAGCACCTAGCAGCTTATCAGAGCACTTTATCAGCCTGAGGGAAGGGGATGTGGGTTTAAGCTCTTCACTCTTCTGCTCTGTGGCTCAGAAAACCAGCAGGCAGTCTGCAAACAAGTATTTGTAAGCTCAAACTCAGAAATGTGCACCTTGTGACAAAGAGAAAAGCTTTAGGAGTGGTGTGTTTGAGTGTGTGCATGGAAAATACAGGACATCCTTTGTGCTTTGAGGCGAGTTGGTCTCTACACTGCCTCTCTTGTTGCTCTGGGGACAGATGCTGAACACTGGAACCTGGACAGCCTTTCACACCTCCTAAATGTAACAGGAGGGCCTTACCTTTCTCCTCCACGTAATTTTCGGACCCTCTGTTCACCCCCACCCCATGCATCACACCCCCGGAGATCGGCATAATGCTCTCTTTCATCAACACGTCACAAACCATATGAAATATTATACAAACTTTATCAAGGAGGTGTTGAAAATGGAAACATTCCTGGGTTTCAAAGCAGCCATGTTGATAAAGACCTTTAGAGAGACCCCGGGCTTTGAGGGCGACTCATGTTGGTTTCAACACTTTGCAACACCATTTTAGCACCTTGGATTTTGGTCACAGGCAACTTTTCATTTCAGAACAGGACTGGGTGTGTTTGCCTCAATGCCATTGGAAACTGAAGGCCAGTTTGGTGTTTCATAGATGATATGAATGACCATTTGTGTGGCGTGCACTGTACAGCGCTTGTTGAGAGCCAGACTGCTCATGAAGTAATGCATCTATGTCCTGTGACAGGTTTGACAGAGTGGAGGAAGAAAGAATGAGAGAAATGAGAGAGAGAGAGAGAGAGAGAGAGAAAGAGAGAGAGAGAGAGAAAGAGAGAGAGAGAGAGAGACATTGATCAGTCAGTTGTGGTTTGCTACTGAGTCAAACTGGAGGTTGTGTTTAGATATAGTCCCTTAATTGAGAGGCAACACGGCTGATGGATCCATCCATCATTGTCTGCAGAGAGAGTTACTCACAGCATAATTTTCTGGTCAATTTAAAGAGAAATACTCCCCTCAATTTAGCTGTCCTTTTACATGCAGGTTTGAAGACATCTCCTCATTTGTAAGTGTGTTTTGTTGTGTGTGTAATAGTGAACATTTTTGTTCCAGGTGCAATGAAGCAATGAAGCCAGGTTGGTTTCCAAAAATTGCAGCAGTGGGTAGAGAGTTCAAGCATACTTGAAGGCATGGTTTGTTCTTACACTGGTCGTGCATGTGAGTGAAGCAGTGTAAAAGCAAAAATGTGAAATATCTGTTTTGCTTATTATATTAGATTTCTTATCCAAATTTGACTCTAGTGATGCATGTTTGAGTGGTAATGATGTAATATCTGATAAAGACTTTAAGTCCTCTCTGGAAATCAGAGTTTCTTAATGAGACAGTGACATTTGTTCCTTTTCAATAATTCGCCAGAAGAACAAGAACAGCACACTTGCTGTGAGGGACGCTATCACTGACAATGATGGGTGAGGGAAAGTGCCACACCTTGCTCTTTGGCTGCAACCCAAGGCCTTATCTAGCTTGATGAATTACATTAACACCCAAAGCTATCTTAATGACTCTGCCTATCTACCCATCTCCCCTCTCCTTCCTCTCCCTTTTCCCAGCCCTTGGCCTTGCTCCTGCATCCTCCCACTTTTCAGTTATCCAGAGCTCATTTCTGTCATTACTTGTGTGTTTTGTGCATGTGCACGTGTATGTGTAGATTACTAACCCACCTCACAATTTACAGTGGAGTGTGTTTATTAGTGTTGCTGTAGTCAGGTTTGATTAATATTTTTTTCTGACAACCATTGTTTAATGGCATGCTCGTGATGACTCATGATAAAGGAATGATGAGGATAACAATACAGAGCCATGTTGTCTGAGAAACAAATGTGACAACAGTTCACACCTGCTTTAACTTGAACCTCACCATGATTAGAAAATTAAAGATTGCTGACTATTTAGAACTTATTAATTATTTTGTCGCCAATTTTCTGTTTCTAAATGTGGCAGTCCTGTGGTTTGCTATTGTTTCTAACATTGAGCTACTCAAAATCAGGTTTGTTGTCACTGCAGAAGCCAAGTCCTGCAGAACAAGAGGGTTTAAGTCGCTCGCTGTCTGACCTGATCCTTGATGGTGAGCAGTGGGCATCCTGGAGTCTCATTTCCTGGTTTTTAAGAGAGCATCCTTCCTTCTTTGACTCCAACTTCCTCTGCTCTAACACCCATTGTGCAAAGCATTGCTTCACAGGTTTTCTCAGTATATACAGTACAAAAGGTGCTTCAAGTGGCCCTTGGACTTCGGCTTTAATGTGTTCAGGACAAATGGCCAATAACTGCTGCCATTCTCACCACCTGTCCTGAGAGACACATGTGAGGGTAAAAACAGTAGTCTTAGAGCTGTCATTGACCATGGCTTTACAAGACAAATGTCAAATCTATGAGTCAGTGAGGCCCAGTGTCCTCGCTGAGATGGATTGTTAATATTTACTCTTCATTTTTCTTCAGATTACCCAGAATCGATGAGTCACTGATAGGACCAAGGCTACTTTGATGGACACAAATATTATTTCACAGCATGTCACAAGGGCGAACATGTTGTAAATCACCTAATAACAACAACTACCATGTGTCTGACAGTAATCTCACATATTTTATTAGCATCCATACAGTAAATAAAGCTTTAACACCAAAAGGAGGTATGTGAAAATACAAAGAAATTCATTTGCATGAGAAGTCATATGTTACCAAGACAAACACCACTGACACCTCAGTGAAATCACAGCTTTTGTTGCCTTTCATTGTGTCATTGTGTAGTTGATGTAATTCAATGGAGGAAAGATGCATCCAAATCTTCAAGCTTTTGTAAATGTTATTTTAATAAACATAAGTAAAAAAAACTGGGGCCAGTGAGGTCTGAAATATTGCATCTTTTGAGCCTTTTGAGTTAAATTGTATTTTAATATGTTGTCGAGAAAGAAGAGAAAAGGTTTTTAAAAAAATCACTCCATCCATCAAGAAACTAATAACATTCAACAATTTTTTAGCAGCCTGTATATACTGTATAAAGAAACTGAAGATAATTTGCTTTGGAATCAAGTGAAACAAAATCACCATTGTTGCAGTATCTTCAACATTTTAAGATTTTAAAACCACAATCCACATGTAATCCACATATAAACAAAATTGCAGCCCCATTGAAAATCAAAACAGCACCAGAATCAACTGTCACTCTTAAATGCTGGTTTTCTGAAACTTTCCAAATGTGTATATATGACTATATCTCACATTTATATGCTCAAAAATGACAGATTGTTCCTTTAGAATTCAACAGATGGAGGTTTTTGCAGTGCACAGGCATACAGTTTATCTAATAACAGCCTCCTCACTGTCATTAGCTGAAACCAAGATGAATGTCTGAGATGGTAAGAAGGGGGCAGGCTGGGAAATTTATCCTGGTGTTCTAATATTTCTACCCACAGCTGAACCTCAGCTCCAGTCTGCCATTGGCTATCTCACATGAACACCAATTAGGCGTGATGCAGGACAGAAATAAAGGCTGATGCACTTTACTGCAAAGAGCATTTTTGTTTTTCTTTTCTCTAAACGTCAGAGTGGGTAACCGGTGTGCGGTCCAAGTATTCTGGTCGTAATAGTAGCTCAGTGTTCCGGGAACTCCAGGATAAAAACGAGAGTAAAAAAACAAGTGGTGAGGTTTTCTGGGTAATAACTCCATCTTTCTGTATTGCAGTGCAGGAGGGAGGAGCATTTCTCTCTCTCTCTCTCTCTCTCTCTCTCTCTCTCTCTCTTTCCATTCTGGCAGGTTCCATAGCCTCCTGTCCATGGAAAGCATACTCTGCACATTCTGCAGACAAGGGTCTTCAGGGAGGAAATAGAGAGGAAATTGTGCAGAAAGTGTAAAAATCAGTCTCTCCTTCTCTCCTTCTCTGCCTCTCTGTGGCTCACTTCACAAAAATAAAGACTCCTTGTTTGGGGGGGGGTCAGTGTATCTATCCCAAACAATTGGGTCTGAGGACTTCCATCATGTGTGTACATGCTTATCTACATTATTCGAGTCTTCATAGATGTAAAATACTGCATTGGTCATTGCCAGATATCTGTCCTTTTCCTTTTCAAACAAGATACTACACACTTGCCTCATTCTTTTCTAATATGGTGTTAAGACAAGTTTAGAATTTAAAATGTGACACAAAATGGATCTGTGACCTGCCAACAGCTGGGAAACTGTTGACTTTCCCAGGCTTCGGCAAGAACGTTGAGAACCAACATGACAAAAAAAGAGCAAGAAACTTTGGGAGATTTGCGAGATCCTGGCAGATTTTATCCTCTACCCATTGGAAAAATAATGGCAAAGCTCATCTTGCACACCCAGTTTGTCACTTTTACACGCTTTAAGGAGAACTGGGGGATTGTGTATGCACATGTACATAAATACTCAGCTTCTACTTAAGTTAAAATAACTCAATGGGAAAAATTACTCCGTTACAAGTAAAGGCCCTGCAATCAACTTTCTACTTCCAAGGTATTGCAAGTGAAAAGTACTCAAAGTAATCAAAGTAAAAGTAACCATGAATACAATTGCATCTAAATTTGTGACGATTTCTGAATGAAAAAAAAAAATCTGGAATGACAAATCCTCAAAATGTAATCACAATTTGGTTTCACATATGCATTTCACACCTTCTCCTTTCTAAAATATATGGTAAAATATACAAAATATATATGCTCAGTCATCAGATGATCATATGTATCAAAATGATGCCAGAATGTAGTAACGTAAAAGTAAAGTATTTCAATCTGAAATTTGGAGTAGAAGTAGAAAGTCTCCCAGTATAACTACCTCAAAAATTATACTTTGTAACGTACATGAATAAATATATTGTTACTTTATGCCTCTGCTTTACATGCACATAAGTATTTCTGTGTGTGTAGAGTGGAGATTTAAGAGCTAAAACTTGTGGGATGGAGGGGAGGGGAGGGGAGGNGGGGGAAGGTATATATATACAGAGTTAGTTTAAAGGCTGAAGTTTGAGATGAGGGTTTGTAAGTCTTCTCAGGGGAACTCATTTGTGCCAGGTGGTCACACTTTTGGAGCTGGCAGCTAACATCAACCACATGCTGTCACCGGTATGTGAAGTTACGACGTGGTTTCATTACAGCAGATCTCGCTGGTGTCCAACAGGTGCTGCTGTCTGACAAAGAGGCAACGGTTGGCCAGGTAACACCAAGAACATCCATAGTTTTGCCCAATTGCAATATTATTTTTTACCTAGGTAATTTTGTTGAGTTTTAACATTGTTTCTGGAATTGCAAAATTACTCAATCTATAAAGATTAAGGCAAAAATCAATCTATAGAGATTAAGGCAAAAATAAGGAGTAGGAAAATATACATGGATGGAAAATGATTCCGTCATTCACTTACTTGTTGCTTAATTAATTGGTTTATGACAGAAAGTAGGCCAGGTGAGGAAAAACATGCTCAGAATTCTAATGATAACTGTAAAATGATTGATGCTTTATATGCTTGAGTAAATCGACTTACAAGCTTACAATAGGTTTGTTGCTCCAAGTATACCAACATTGATTTATGCTGACTTCAATCTGATGTTGTTGACATAATGTTTGAAAAAAGTCAGTTGATTGCTTTAATTGGAGTATAGTTTATATATATATAGTTAGTACAGTAAAGTTTTAACATGCATGTAAATGTACTGATTGTCTAAAAAGAAAATAATACATTAAAATAATAATTCCAACACAATATATCATCCCCTGTGTGTAAGATACACATGGTTCCTGGGGTTACATACAGTAGGTGACCTCTGGCCTTCACTCTGTCCATGATGACAGATGATGAATGATGTCGCAGCAGATGCATCTGCCAATCAAGCCAAGATGAATGTAGGTCACTTCCTTTTCATGCCATGCCAAACTAGAAATAGAACTATTGCAAAACATTCCCCCTGTAATCAAATACTACTGATGGGATTTCAGAAAAGGCTATTCATTTTTTTTGATGTTAGTGCCACAATGTCACAGCAAACAACAACATGCAATAGATGTGTCTCTGTTGTCTTTAGTTGTTACTGACGATGACCATTTCCAAGCAAGGAAAGGTTATGAAGTAAAACCACGTGTTGTCACCCTGGCTCAAGGGCTAATAAAGAGAGACAGAGGGGAAAATCTTCAAAGAAACTTCTAAGTAGAATTGGCAGTGGGGTGCCGTGCCGCAAATGACCATGTTTGGGATTGAATGAAAAGAAGCATGTCACCGGAGGGAAATGTGGTCAGGCATGCTCAATGTATCAAAAGAAAAGAATTGATAAATAAAAGGAGGATGGAAAGGTTGTAAACTTCACAGCCTGGGCTGAGGAGGAAAGAGACCCCTGCAGTCTGTGATTATTTAACCAAAAACACGCCTTCAGTTTCTGTACCAGGCAGCATCCCCATCTGCGCGCGCGCACACACACAGACACACACACACACACACACACACACACACACACACACACACACACACACACAATGAGACAGCAACACAACATTGCTTTTGATGGTTTTAGTATAGAAATTTATTTTATTGTATTGACAGATGGAAATTAAGTAAATTTAATCAACTACTGTACTTGTACTTCATTATAAACTGGAGAAACTTTAGATGAATATTTCCATTTGGGGAGACTTTCTAATTTTCCTTACATTTCAGTGAAACTTATCTTTTTATACACCACCA
Organism: Lucifuga dentata; assembly: GCA_014773175.1. NCBI lineage: Eukaryota > Metazoa > Chordata > Actinopteri > Ophidiiformes > Bythitidae > Lucifuga > Lucifuga dentata. The sequence goes on from VXCM01000526.1 coordinate 118,674, forward strand.
TCTTTCTCTCGTTCCTTCTCAGTTTCTTTTCTTTAAGTCCTTCCTTCCTTCCTTTCTTGGGTATATTTTAATTCTAACATGTCTTTACTTAATTGATTGCTCACATGACTTTTACTTTTTAATAGAATACTTTTTCACCTTGCTGTTTTTACTACCACGACTGGCTGTACTACTGTAAAAATAAGCCTTAAAAGTCTTAAGTTTTGAAATGTAACTCTGAAGAATTACATTGACTCTAATATGAGAGGGGAAAACTTAATTGGGCAGTATTGCTTGAAGCGAGGGTTTTTTCCCCCCTCAGACTACTCTGGCCAGACAAAAATGTCTAGGCGAAATGTCCTGTAACAGGCAGTCATGGATTAATCTGCGTGTTGTGCCTTGACTTCGTTGGGCCTGACAGCACTGGTAATGGAGCGTATGAATGATCCACATTCCTCTACAGGTATAGAACCTGAGGCCAGAAACCTTTCAGAACTCAGCTGATTACAAAAAAGGAGAACACTTCCACTGCTGGCTTGGTAAAATAAACAAATATGGCATGGAAACCCATCAGTTGTAATAGAGTCCAGGGGGATGGAGAAGGGTAGACTTGGCCACACAATATTTTCTCTCTTCAAAGACAAAAAAACAGTTTAAGACTGTGCAGCAAAGACTCCACATCAACAACAGGGGTATTCATCTCTCAGAAAGGGAGCAGATCTGAGGTTTATGTACCCGATTATTCAGGTGGAGGAGGAGTCGAGAGCTGTGTTAGAATTTGAGAAGTGTTAATCAGGGAGAGGATATGGGCCTTCTGGCCTGTACCTGATTACCACCAAATGGGCCTGCAGCAGCAGCAACAGCTGGGCCCTGCAACCCTGTTGAGGCAGGAAGCTGTAGACAGGCAGAATGGGAGACACTCACTGCAAGGGACAAAAACAGCAATTTTGTCCCATGCAGTGCAATATTTCTGCAATATTTCAATTACAGCCTCATACTTCATTTGGTGAGATTTTCTAGAAGAATTTTATTCATTTCTGCAGTATCTGTGTGACATATTATGTGTGTAAGACATAAAGGTCTATTGCTGATTTTGCTGGTGTGGATCTTCTGACTATTTAACCTCCTGTACATCTCTTGGCCCTTATCTGTGGTTGCCCCTTGCAGGTACCTCATTATGTGCATTTAAACAGAGTTTGTCAGTTCATTAATCGTAGCTGCAGTAGAAGAATTCTGTTTTTCTCCCCCAGATAATCGGTCCTGACAGAGAGAGCGAGCCAGTGACGGTTAAAAGATAATCGAGGGGGANCCCCAGATAATCGGTCCTGACAGAGAGAGCGAGCCAGTGACGGTTAAAAGATAATCGAGGGGGATTTTACTCTGTCCTCATCTGAGCTCAGCACATCGCTCACCTCTTCCTGCCAAGTTTTAGTACATGACTCAACATTGTGACATCTCCGGTGAATTATACATCTGTCTGTGTATCGCTCTCATCTTTTGTCTCCATCTCTNCCCGCCTTAGTCTATCCTTAGGTTATCCATCTGCTTTTCAAATATGCTTTTATACAGTCCTGCTGCACTGTGTGGCCATTTAAAGGCTAGTAATTTTAACAAGACAATAAAAAGGGAAACAGGTTCTATTGTGTCTCTCATGTGTGTCTTTGATTTAGTAACTTTATTGCAGGATAATCACATACAGACACTAAAACAAAGACCAAAGACCAGTTTTTTAAAACTATAAATGAAGAAATGAAATGATAAAGAACATTTTGGAACTACCAGCTATGATACATTAAAGGAAAAAATATCAATAAAAGCATATCAATTCAGCTCCTTAAAGTAGCAGAAACCCTTTTGGATTGATCAAAGTACCAAAGATTATTGAAATTAAGTTGCAATTAAGGGCATTATTAATGGTTAATAAATCATTTATAAATCATGTCTAATTCCTCATAAACTCATACGTCAAAAGTGCACTCATTGATGTTATTATTATGGTCCATTAATAACATCATTAGTTGCAATTTTCAAAGCCTTTTTAAAGTAGTCCTGATTACAAAGTGGAACCATACTTCTCTGTGTACAGCATAAATATATATATATATTTTTTTTTTTTCTGTGCTGTACGTATTTGGCATGCTAATATTAAATACGGTATTAATGAAATCTTCAGGGAGCCCAAAGGACGGTGTGTGACCTCATAAAGATCAATGTGAGGCTTTCACAGTGAGAGAAGGAAATGTAACAATGCAACAATCTGATTGTTTTGCACTTCCTCTAACATGAAAGCCGCAGGGACAGAGACGAGTCTATTCTGAGCCATAAAAGGCTCATTTCTTGTCTTATTTTAAATTTGTTTATTTCTCAAAGGAATATTTGGTGTATTTTTAGATTGAATGAAAAGTACTGTTGGAGGTGCAAAGCAGATTTCCTGCCAAAGATTTTACACACACATGCACGTGTGCGCACACAGCATCACACATAGCAACTGTCTGTGCATCATGAAAAATGATGATATCACAACATCCGGCAATGTACTTCGCAACGATAAAGCAACCAACAAAACACCTTGAACCTTGAAGTGATTCAACATGCGATAATGGCTCACAGTGCCCTTCATGTGCTGTGGAGCAAAGTGCAGTGCTTCATTCTGTCATGGCTGCCTGAGGCCAGGTGAGGGCTTTTTCCACCCTCTTTCCTGTTCTTCTTAAAAGCTGGGCAGGTGAGGCAGGCAAAGCCCACTTAAGATAAGTGGATTACATAGCCTGTATGTAAGCCTCGCAGTGACCGTATCAGTCAGCCATGCAGCTACAGCTCGTGCTTTTGTACTAAAATGGTAAAGCACTGGAGACAGTTGTAAGAGATCCAACAAAGATTCTTTCTTTTTTTTTTTTTTTTTTTTTTTTTTTTTTTTACAAATTCTCAATTGCTATCAGACAGAGCAATGAATTGAGACTGACTGCTGATATTCAGTTTTTCTTTTTGCTCTGCTGTTTTGTTCACTCTGGTGAATCCTTGTTTGATTATTGGCAATGCAGCAAGCAAAAGGGCAAATAATCAGTAATGATATTATAGCTTCTTGAGCTTCTCTGCTCAAGTTAAACCCTTATTAAAGTTACTTGTTACTCGTATTGAAGCTGGGAAGAGCACACTCACAGAAAAACGTGCAGGCGTGCGTTGACAAAAACAATCCAATGGAACGCTTTTCACAGATAAAAGGATTGGGAAAGAGGAGAACAGCGTTCATGTATATGACCTCTTCAAACTTAATTTTCGCTGTCATGAGAATAGCAAAATAATTGTGAGAAATGCAAAAATCTTTCTCCAGCTTCTCGACGTGGTGTTAATTTATCCTGTCAGTAAGCTGCAATCCCCCGATGCCTTTCTATAAGTGACAAAGTGAAGAAAGAAAGAGGTTTGTTAAGAGGTAATTTTATACAGATATTACATATTATATTACTGTTTTCATTTTCACATTACAGCTCCCAAACATGTATGAACATTTTTAGTCACTATGTCCCAAACTGTAGAGGAGCACTGTCTGAACATTATAGGTTTTTAAACTATATCCATCAAGTCATCATTTAGTAAAAAAAAAAAAAAAAANAAAAAAAAAAAAAAAAGCATGTTTCCCTTTTGTCATGACCTGGAAATTTTAAAGCTTTTGAGACAAAAGTCAAATGGCATCAAGTGAAAGTCATGTCACATTAAATAAAAGTAAATTAAATTAATTTTATCCAATCTTTTGAAATCTCTGTAGACTTAAGCTGTGTGAAGTGATTTCTATATTGGTGCTGCAATTTCTGTTGAAATAATCATAAAAAAGTTAAAAATAATACTGCTCTGTTCTGACCATAAATTGATAATGATCAGTGAAACCTTATCAGTTTGGGAAAAAGAGGGAAGTAATATGAATGGAATTTGTAATGTGTGTAAACAAATATTTTCTATAATATGATAGTTAAAAGGAAGTAAGGCTGCCAGTGGTTCAAATAACTAAGATTCCATGAAGAAATGTACCATTGAGACGTCGGAAAACATGTCCCAAACTTCCCTTTTCTAATAAGGGAAAGTATGATAGGCATGCATGCTGCCTCCCACACTTTATTTGTTGTCCTTTATTCCCGGGACACGTATTAAAGGGAAAAATGAATGTGATATCTTTTTACATTTCAGTCCTTAATGCTCTCCGGTGGCTAAGGAACCCCCATATTTCCCCTCCTCCCCAAAAAGTTTAAAGCCTCTCACCCAGCTGGGTTCTCCCTTTGTATGGAGAGTGTTCAAAGTATTACACTGTCACTAATCATCCATGTTACAACATCTTGAGCAGCGAGGGCTCCCACTCTGACTCCACCAAACCATTATGGTGCCACAGGGTTGAAGGAAAAGTCCACTTTGATCTCCTCAGAGGAGAGCAATGGAGACATCTTTCAGCCTCTCTGCTCCTCTGCTCACTCCCCTCCGTTCATCCCCTCTGCTCGACTCCCCCTCACTCCCTCTGGTGAGAGACTTTAAACAGTAGGCTGGAGGCTGTTATTTTGGGAGGGCTGAAGGGGCGAGGGGCGAGTGAAGAATAATATCTTGTACTCCAGGGCCTGGACGGCTCCCCCAGCCCATCAAACGAGTAACAAATGCAGTTACAGACCCATAAAGAATAAAGGGAGGGGAGAGAAGAAGAACGAGGGGGCAACATTTTTCTGACACAGTTTTACAGCTCTGCTTATTACAAGGAGCAGCTTAAGCTCTCCCTCAACTCACCGCCTCCTTTATCAGTCATATCTACACATTCCTTTTGGACCTGAGAGGTGCAGGGATAGACGGATGATAGAGTGGATAGTATTTTTGTTTTATATCGTTAATACTGTAGCTGAAATCTCACTTTAAGAGAACAGATGTAAGGATATGAAGAAATTCCTTTCTTCTATCATTTTCCTTCCATTTTGTAGTGTTTCAGAATGTGTTATAGAGTTGTGTATTTCTTTCATTTAAAATGACAAATTTGCATATAATCTGTGGTGTGTCATAGTTTCATGGAATAAAATGTTCTCTGTTATATGAAATAGAATTTTTTTTTTAAGTTACTTAGCTTAACTGCTCCAGTGCAGAGCAATAAAGAAGAAAGTGTATGTCTTTGCCAGGGCATATAGTCCCAAGAGAAGACAGCTTTTTACTGAGAAATTAAAACGACCGTGCTTTCTACATTTGGGCGTAGGTATTAATAGGTGAAACACTGAATTTTAAGGTGGTGTATCACATTAACATTTGATTTTGAAAGATTAGGGAATTTGACAAAGTAGCATGAAAACTTAAATACAGCCTTATGATTTGTAAAATGATCAGCAGTAACATGTATGTAGGATTGGGCTCAAACATGCAAAATCACTGGTAGGGTCCTTTCAATGTCACTTTGCTTCTTATCGACATATTTGTACTGGAATACAAGCCTCATATATTCCATTTATATTTCCAAGTTACAGATATAAATTTGGTAATATGCTTTGCCAAACCCAAAATAAAGAATTTTAAATCTCAGTACGTCTCATTATATTAGATGAATGATAACTGGACATTATTTTCCTAGAGCATAGTTATTACTGAGCCTTGCGGTATAACTGGTGCTGAACTGTCATGCTTCAAACTGCACATGAGTTATGAGGGAAAAATAGCTTTAAAGAAAGTCGCTCCTTATGCTATATCCTATAATTCTGTTGTTCCCATGATGCTCAGAGAAAAAACTTTTTTTTTTTTTTTTTTNTTTTTTTTTTTTTTTTTTAATGGGACACAGGCATTATACAGCCAATCCTTTATGCTTTACACCTGCTACTGAGTCATAAAACCATCCATGAATTCAATCCTGTGCCACATGGGCATGCTCCATCATATGACATCTGATCCTGCTGGGGCAAATAAAAATTCAAAAGGCCCCACTGGACTTTTATCTTAAAGGTGTATCCACATTACAGCATATATCAACAGCCCTTTAATGACATGCTATAATAAATTATGAACTTCAAAGTTTTTGTCCCATTTTTCCTCCACCTTAGAGGCATATAACAATTGTAGATATATTATGTAATAGAAATATTATTGTTTAAACTGATCACAAATGACATTGTGTCTGACAGTACTTGAAAACACACAAAACTACAAAATCAATTAACTGCCCAATAATCAAAGCAATGAACCATAAGCTCTTCTAAATAACTCAGCTTCACTCTCCCTTTCCATGTCCTTTATTTAATTTCCCCCCGACATTTTGCAGGAAAAAAGCAGGCTGAGCTAATGACCTATAGTTCATTGACCAATAAGATGTGGCTGATTAATTTAGAGCCAGACCAGCAGCTCTGTCTCTCTCTCCATTTCTCCGAGGGAAGCAGGGAGGATGGCTAGCCATCCCATCCCTTATCACTCATTTAAGATGGCCTCCCCTCACATTACCTCCTCACTGCACGTCGTTGAACAGCATGCGCTAACTAAAGCTGCGTGAAGTAGTTTTAACCATATGAGCTTTAACAAAGAAGAAATATATTGTTAAGTTATTGTTATAAGTTATTTTAACGTTAAGTTACAGGCTTAATCAGGCAAAGATAGTTTGCAATTTGAGTTTAGAAATGTGTATACACGTTTTGCTTGCTAATTGAGAAACTATAGAATAAAAACTTCATGCATTTTTATGTGGGGAATGCAAATTAAAGGGATTATGATCTTTTGCAACTTTACAGCCATGCAATGCTAAATGGTAAAAAGCAAGATGTGAGAGCTGAATGAGCCAAAGAACCATAGACACTGATACACATCTCTTTATAATTTTTAAATCTTTTTTAATCTTTTAGTCTTTTTTTTTTTTTTTTTTTTTTTTTTACATAGTACTGTCTTTGGTGGACATTTATGAAAACTATTGTTGGTGTCTCAGTAGGAATCTGATTGCTAACCAGAATTTCTTGGGTGAGGACCTGTCAGGGTGGTAGCAGAAGAAGGTGTAAAACATGGTCTGAGGGGAAAAAAATTTAATCTGGGTTCTCATGATGGGATATGACGTCAGCAATATCAAATATTAAACCTCTAATTCCACAAAGCCAACTGATGCTTTGAGGAGATAAAACTGAGGAGGCGATTAGGTTTCATGTTCTTTGTTGGCTAAATGCATCACTAACGGTCGTGCATGACGAAGACGTGTCAGAATACAGTACAGCGAAGAACCCATGGGAGATAAGATTTCCACTCTTCAGGCACTCAATGTCATATGCCACCTTCCCTCACTTCACTCACATTCTCATCCACGACAGCTAACTAATTAAATCTGACCTGTAGTGACCCTGCTGGTCACTCTTCTAGTGTTTTTAGGATTATTGAGTGTCTCTGTCATTGAACTGTAGATGTGTTCAAGTCTGTAAGCATGATAAGAATCTGCTGATGAACCAACCAGCCTTGAGAATAACAGCCTCCCTGCTCCTGTGGTATCTCCTCTCAGCCGTGAGTGGGGGGCAGTCCACTGAGGGCCTGAGACCTCTCACTCCACCCCCCCCCCCCCCNCCCCCCCCCGCCCATTCATCCTTGGTGCGAGTGGGTGTTATCATCATGTGGACATCTCTTTACCTGTGAAATATTATCGCCTGCCTTGCCTCCACACAAGTGCTTTTTCAACAAGGCCTAATAGTTCTCTTGTTTCACACATGGATGCCACGGCTTGCCTGTTATTTATACTCCACGTCTGTCTGTCTGTCTCTACTGATGCATCTGTTTCATAGTGCAGTTACACTCCCAGCCATATACAATGCACAGCTATGGCTTTAGGAAGGTTGTAGCTGCCCTATTTACTGTCAGAGGTCTGGTAGTTTCTTGCAGAGCGGCTGGCAAGCTCGGAGGAGATTGGGAAACCCTAAACCATTTATTAGAAGCACTTTGCACCCTTCAAGCAAAGTGGAGCCACTGTAAATAATGACAAGAGCAGACCAGGCTGGATCAGGGCAGACTGATAATTCAACCAAAATTTTAAGAGGAGCCACGCCTATACATGCATATTAGACTTTTTCTAAACGCACTATTGAAAGTTGTTGACAGTAATGAAATACTATGATGAACAAAATGCATCCAAATTCCAGCCAACTATATATATATATATATATATATATATATTTTTTTTTTTTAATAATTAAATTTGTTTAAATTGCAAAGGAAGATGCAACCCAGATTTGGGGATTTTAAGCTGTTCTAGCTCTACTTAGTATCCAGAAGATCAACATGTATTTTCTTAAGAAGTTCTGCATATCCCCATATGTCTCAGTGTCAGAGTCCATTACATATGGCTAATGCTGAGCTCCTATGAACACTACCTTGGTGATGTAAACACTTCTAAATTTTCAGATTGGTGGAGCTTAATCCGTATCTCAAAAAGTTCAATAATATGCACGGTCTAATGAGCTGCAGTTATCACTCATACATATAAAACAATTGACTGAACACAGTGAAACTTCATAACATTAAATCTGAGTCATACATGTCTGGGCTAAAGTATTTATGAAAAGTCAGGATATTATTACAGCCCAGCTGGGGCCACTACAGATGCTAAGAGTCACCTGCCTGTGGCCCTCAGTGGTACTTTACAGCACTTAAACTGTAGAGCTGAGGTAACAGCCATGACATCATTGTCTCCAGAAATGTCGGGGAGGTACAGTGCCACACAGTTGCCAGACTTCATATCCCACATGAGTAGGAAATGACATCATGCTCTCAGTTTTCACAGAGGGCCTGTTTACCAGTTTTACCCATGGGAGGTGGTCAGTTTGGGGTTGGCATATTCAATCACAGCTCCAGACATTTAACATAAGTAAAGGACACCTCTAAGCTCTCCCACGTCTCCACACCTGTATTTTTGTTACAACATCTGGTTGCCATAGGGACTGTGCCTGTGCTGTAAATGAGGGAAACACTCTACCGTATATTGCATAGACATGATTTTTCATATACATATATCAAATTGCATTCTTGTTTCATTTTGCATTTAGTGAAACTCCTCAAGGACTTTCTGCTCTTCCTGCTCTAGTAGTATACCACTAAAGATGAAATTTAGAAACAAATAACATCCCAAACTGAAGACATGCAATTTATTAATACATCTGGCTAAATGGAATTATGTTCACTGCTGAAAAATAATTTTACAAAGCTGAAACTGAGAAAAGAAGCAAATCAGCAGAGCAAAAGTCTGAATGCATTTTTTTTCTGTACAGCAGGAATTTTATAAAGACTCACAGTTTGTAGGAGTAGTAGTATAGTAGTTACAAGGTACTTGCTTGAATTTAATTTTGCATAGGCCAGTGTGCAGCATAATATGTATCGCTACAGATGACAGAATGTATAAAATGTATTTTTTTAATCATTCAAGTAGAAAGACAAATCAACAGTTTTTGTCAATATCTTACAATAAATAACCAGCCATATTTTTACATTGCAATGTCGGAAGTATTTCACATTGGAATGATTATCAGACTTAGAAGTGAAACAGCGTGACAATCTGCAGCTCATTTGTGTAATAATTTTGACAAAGTACAATAAATAAATGAGCCGCGTCTTCTTTTTAATGTCTGCTGATATCTACAGTCTGAATCATTGACTGCAACATTTTCAATGTTTCTCATACTGAGGCTCACATACAGACTGCAGTCACACACATGTAACCACGCTGAAACTGATACACAGCAGAAACACACACATACCAGAACATACGCACACACATCTACATTTGTTGTTTCTGTTACATCAATGTCCTCCAGCTGTGGTATGTTTTGTTTTCATGTTTTTTTTTACAGTACTTACTACATATATTTCTTTTAAAAAATTGTAAACTCTGGATTGTGTGGATGATTGGTAATTCCTTACAGAGGTTTTCACAGAGGGATCATGGCTCAGTTTCCATATTTTGAGAATCAAATAGCCAAATATACCAGAAACACATGTAGTACAGTAGCCTATGAAAATACATACAAATATGTGTGTTCACCCAATAGACAGACAGATAAAATAATGTACTTATTTCACATTTATAAATCAGTTACATTTTTTAAATATATATATATATTTTAATTTTTTTTTTTAGAATATAAAGTGAAAACCAAGGTAAATAATAATAGTTTTCAATGCTGACTCCAATGCTGAAACATAAATATTTCAAATGTACTGGTTTTGTGTTATATTGAATACACCATATTAAATACAAAATAACCATTTTACCCACTGAATAAGGCTTTTTAATTGCTCATTAAAAATATCAACACTTGACAATAATGTTATATATTTTAAAATTAAATAAATTAAAAAATGGCATTAATTTGTACAAAAAAAATTAAAAAAGTGGGGGAAGTCAAACATTAAGCACTATGCAAATCCAGCAATTATGGTAGTAGTTGTTTTATTTTTTAATCTAAAAAATTGTATTTGGTATTATAAAATAGAAGCAGGTGTATTATTCAAAACAGTTTATTACAAGCAGAAAGTAGTCAAATTAAAAGGACAATGCTCTTTATATATCCAGGAATATCTTTGTTTGGACTTTCAATTAATTAAACTGAAGATTTGATTAATTAATGCAAGCACCATTACAACACCAGAATACTAGCTATAAATATAGAAATGAAAATAATTATTGGATTGATGGAAAATACTCATTAATGTGAATAGTTGTATTTTGTAGTTTATTATTTATTATTTGGTTATTTGTCCACAAACTGAATTTAATTTGGATTTTAGTTATTATTCATTTATTGCAATAACAAAATTTCTGGTTGTTGACATATCTATTCCACCATTTTATTTTTTTTTCCCTCACACCACAAAAGAAAAGGTTACACTTAACAGCCAAAACACTGAAACACCGTAGAAAACAACAATATGTTACTGTCAGTCTAATATGGGGTTTATTGTCACAGTTTGGTTTAGTTTAATCTGCAGAGTTTAGAGCTCTGGCTGCTTGTTTTTCTGGATCAGTGTTTGCTTCTGGACTTTAGATTTTTATTCTAGTATAGACTGTGAGAGTTCAGTCATCGGGTTATTGGCTTGTTATTTTCTGGCCTGCAGGTAGGCTCCAGCAGCCTGAAAGCGAGGGTGGTCTTAACAGGCCTACAGCAATATAGTCCCTGATTTACTCACCACATAACATTCGCCTCGCAAAACCATTTGTGTAACTTCTTTCATTTTTTGTTGATAAACTTAAATTCCATACGATTTTCTTTGGCCACAAGCCCAAACACCAATAGTGACCTTATAAATGATGAGTGTTTTGTAACTGGAGCAGGATCATGGAAGTGAAAATCTATAGCTTTGACTTTTCATGTATGAGGCTTCTGGACTTTCTCTTGCGGTTGGTCCCAGCAATAGGAGATGGGTGCCTGAGACTTCCTTTCAATCTGTTTGTCTGATTTAATTCCCTCCGAAATATTCTGATTCTCATCTGCTGCAAAATTCTTGTTTGGATGTATTTAATGAAAAACAAAATCACTGCAACAGATACGTTTTTGGGAAAACTAATTGAATATCAATATAATCTGAAGCCTTATGTGATATGATCTGGTTACTGTAGCCACCACGTATAGGAAAACTGTCACACAGAACAGCTCATGAGCACGCACACACACACACACACACACACACACACATACACATCCCCATCCTTCACAAGTGCACATACANACGCACACACACACACACACACACACACACACATACACATCCCCATCCTTCACAAGTGCACATACAGTACACGCCCACTTTTAACCACCCAGTGGGAATGTGTTTTTCTAGATCATTTGAAGCCGAAATATTTGAGCTGCATGAGTCCTCTTATGAAGTTCTGCCAAGAGGGAGTACAGAACTGCTGAGACCCTCAGACAACAACTCCAAATTCCCAGAATTCAACTGGGCCAAAAACACCCACTTTTGTTGCAGATAGTAATGCTGCACAGGAAACAAAACTGGTCAGACAAATAGAGAGTTTATGTCAGAGTGTGACAGGAAAAAAATCAAAAAAACATTATATTTCAGACATCAGAGTCTCATTTGTGCTCCTTTTGTCATTGTTGTTTTCATTGTTCTTATAAATTTGTTAAACTTATCTTAAATAAATAGGTCAAAAAGCTACATGAAAGAGCATAAAGCAATTTACTCCTGTCTTATATTGATAATATTCTAATTTAATGACTGGTTTATAGTCTTAAAGTTGTGAATACCTGCAACTCAGTATATGTTTATGTTAGTTTTACCTTCACTGTCTCATAGGTTTCATGCTACATTAGAAAGCAGTGTCTGTTTTTATGGTGGATGGTCGTAGTGGACAGTGTTATGGTTGCTGAATTGGATCTTTGTCTGGCCAAGCATCATTTCATTTCATCTTTCCTCAGTCTCTCATAGCAGACTCAAAACCAGCCCGATGAGATCCCCAGGTAAAAAATTAGTTGGAGCAATATCTATAAAGCAGAACTCTATCTTGGTGACGAAGTACCAAAAAGAAAACAATGATGATTTCATTGTTTTCAGTAATATGAGATATCTATAATCAATAAGCATGTAGCACAATGCATGTCACATATAGACAGTAAATGAATGCATCTTGGGAATTCCTAAACTGTGACTCCCATGATGTTTTAAAGTATCATTTTGCTGCTTGTTCCCTTCAATGCAATTATAGAGCTCAGAGTGATTGAAAAACATTGGTGTAATGTCTCCCATTTCAGGGCCGCCTACATGCTCAACAGTAAATCTGTCTCAGCCATTGGTCCATTCAACCAGATAAGGAGCTATTTCTAGGCTGAGGGGCCCTCGCAGAAGTCTGATCTCAGAGCCACTAATGACTTTGCTGGCTTTCATTGTTTTCACATGGACATATCACAGGAAATCAACTGTTAAATGAACCTGCAGAGTACTGATATTTATATGCTGATATAAGCTGAAAGTACTTAGATTTGTATGGCTTTGACACGTGACCTTCAATTTTACACAAGATGGAAAACTGCTCAATTCATAAATCTTGGAATTTGTTTTTGCTGAAATTCATTCCTTCATGTTATTTAGACTCCACTTAGGATTCTCTCTAGAAAATGTACAGTACATAGCAGTGTACACACCGCACTCACAGCGGTATCACAGGTTATGTGTTTAAGCAGAAATTGTGATTTAGGTTCATTTGTTAGATCTTCATGTTTGTATTATTAATCAGGAATATCTTACATTTGGTGAAAGAAGTACTTAAGGAACATGTGTAGTCTAATGACTGTCAGATGACTCCTATGTGATGAGAAGATTACCTGGCCTAAGTTGTGAATGAGTCTCTGAGGTTAAATGCTGTTTTACTCCACCTTGGATGAGTGGAGAAATATTTTCAAAAGCAACAGAAAGTGCAGTTGCTTTGAACTACTACAACTAGATATCCAACATAATCAAAAGTGGCAGAATAGAAAGTTACAAGTACAAGTTGTTACAAGTAGGTCTTGCATTTAGCATTTCTGCTTAAAAAGTAAAAGGCTCAATGTAATCAATGGTCAGATTGTTAACATATGAAGATCCCTCAATTTGTAGATACCCAGTTGCAGGTATCCCCAGTTGCAGAGATATGGGACAGAAATAATAATAATAATAATAATAATAATAATAATAATAATNCCCAGTTGCAGAGATATGGGACAGAAATAATAATAATAATAATAATAATAATAATAATAATAATAATAATAATAATAATAATAATAAATGAAATAATAAAATATTGGCATATTGTTCAGGCAAAAATCCACAATTTTAGGGTTTTTCAGGCTTTCTGGTCAGTTGAAGGATTGCATACCCCTTCACAGTTGAGTACATTTACCATCATCTTATGAGCTTTAGTCATGATAAATTTCAAGCCAGAATCTGCAAAATAACTGGTTCATATAGCTGTTAAATAAATGTAATGGAGTAAAAAGTACGAGTTTATATGAACTATAATGCAATACAAGTATAAAGTAACCTTCCACCCATAGTATCCCACTGTATTGTAGTTTTCAGGTCAAAGATCACTTAACAGATCTTTACACTCAGTTCATACTGGTTCCCTCCCAGTCTTTACTGAGTCTAAATGCATCTTTTCCCATTTACACTCCAGTCAGGAGAATGGAGAAGCAGAATAGTGAAACAGTCCTGCATGAAACCTGAGCTCCATTTAAGCTGTCGTGCAATAAACCCGGGGCTGTAAAGTGAAAGCCTCCCATGTTGATGGGCAGTTAAAACACGTGGGGTCTCAAGTCTTCACTGTCAAACTGGCTTCAGTTCCAAGCAAGCACCTGGATTATAGGAGAGGAAGACAGATAAAAATCCATCGTTCACATTTACTGCAAAATGAAGATAAAGTGTAAGCCTGTTGTCATTACTGTTATTTCCATGGTTGCTTCTGTTCATCATCATAAAAGCAGAGGGGATATTTGGCTAGTTTTACAAGATTCATGATTACTTTCTGGGCCTTTTCCATCAATATAGTTAAGACCAGTTCAATCCCTCACGAGCAAACTGTCAAGTGATAGCATAGGGTTGAGCATGTCATCTGGAAGTTAGCCATGGGAGTGTTTCAGGCCCCAATAGGTCTTGTCATTGTTTTTTCCAAGGAGGCCTCCCTCGCTGAAAAGTGCTTTTCTCAGCACCGGCCTGTCTGGCTGCACTTCCTGTCCCTCAGCTCTCCCATTCACGTTGTTATTAGGCCCACCAAATGGCCCTGGTTCACCGGTGGTCTCCCCTAATAACCGCCACTGATGGACGGCTCTCGCTGCTTGTGGCCTTGGGCTTCACAAGACATCCAGCAATCCACCAAACGCACTTCACTGTAATATACACAGAAATGTTTAACTGCTGTAACATGAGCATGGAATACATTAGATTATAATGACTTAAAACACATCTAATTAAGAGAAAATATTGTAGGGCCACCAGTTGCTTTGGGATACTGGGGGTGGTTTCCTTAACGGCACTGTTGAGGGACGTTGGGGAAGAAAGAGTAATCTGATCTGCAGAGTTAATCTGGATAAGTAAAGACATGTTTACACCACAAATGAGGTCTGAATATTCTCCAGTGCACTTTGCTGAATTAGAGTTTCAGTGGTATAATGAGGTGTATATGTTTTTTAAATGTGATTTACACAGTTCCTCATGCATGTAAAAATGATCTAAACAGAAATATGATCTGAGCAATTTTAAGGGTACCAGCTATTTGTGCAGCCTGTTACCAAATGAGCACCAGATACTGTGGATGTGTTAATGACAATGGTGATGACAATGAGGTTAAGTATAATGATGATCAGGATGCAGATGTTAATTATGATGATGACAGTGCAGATGGTGATGAAGACAGTGGTAATGAGAAAGATAACAAAGGTAATGAGTAGTGTAAATAAAATTATGCCTCCCTGTGCCCTCTGGCAAAAAACACCCCCTTGCCAATCTTTTTTTCAAGATTCATCCATCCACCATCCATCCATCATACCCACTTATCCCATGCAGGGTCCAATTTGTGTCTCACAATGCCTGCCTTCCAACACTGCCAGGGTGTCAAGATACATTTTAGTAGATGTCTTTAAAATAATCCTTAAAAATCCCCCAAAGGATCCCTTAAATTTGCTGCTAACATTCAGAGTACTCCTGTCATTAATGTCACATGCCCTCACAATCTAAACAAGGTTATTGGAGTAAAAGATTAAACACTTTTTTTTTTTGGCATTTTCTATTTATGAAAAGCACATTCCTTACAGTATTAGCGATTATACGACTATGAAAAGAAGTCTTGCTTAAAAATATGTTCTTAGGGGGTGGCAGACTGAATTCCCCATTTCCCATGGGCGCACTGAAAGTGGCTGTCTCTGGCCTATGTGAGAAGGGGATAGGGAGGGAGCTATGAGTCTGCGGTGCTCAAAAGCCCCAGCCTCGACCTCACAAACAGCCCAAGCTCATTCCACGCTTGGAAAGTCCGCTTAAACTCTGTTTCTCTGTTTCCCCTCTGGCAACCACCGCAGTGCTGGCGGGAAGATTTGGGATAACATGAACCCCGCTGTGTTTTAAACCAAATTTATGAAGCAGCAGTTCAGGCTGTTGCCACTGGGGATGTAGTTTATTCTTTCATTTGTGACCTCTTGTGATTGTGACAGTGAAGTGTATATCCTTTGCTAATTTTAATGTTTTTTTTGTTTTTGGTTTTGGTTTTTTTTTAGCATTCAGACACTAAAAGATGTTGGCAGTAATGTGTCCACACTTTTTAATGTGGGTATTTTCTGTTTCCCCTAAATCCCTGTGGTTCTCTGTCCAGCCAGTCTGTGTCTGGATACTTTAGACAATTTTTACGTAAAATCTCTGGCTTAATTTTTCTAGGACAGGTAGCTTTTTCTATTAATACAAGAAGCAACTTTTGACTTTTACAAACCTTTTACAAAACACTACCTTGTAAATCCTCTGCTGTGAGGGTGTATGGACACTTGGGACATACTATGCTGTTAGCTTTAGCCCTTTTTGCTCTCTGTCTCTTTCTCCATCGTTATGTTGCAGAATTTTTGTGAGCCCAGCAATTCAAGAGCTGTCAAGTCATCACTCAGATTTATACTTTTGCATTCTATTTTCAGAAGTATGGAGTAAGATTCATATCAATATATATTTTGGATCTATTTTTATATTTCAAATTAAGAAATATCAAATATCAATATAAAAATAATGAAAGATATCTCTGTGTATCAAATGATTGGTATTCTGATCCAAAAGCTGACACTCTGCTTTAGTTGTTAAAATATCACTTTTGGTTCCTGAACACAGAATGTCCAGTAGGGAAATTCTGCAGAAATATTACAATGCCTTTAGTTGTCACCTTGTCTGATCTGATTTACTGGCATTTTGACATGACCTTGTTTTCAGACATTTGCAGATAAGGCCGTCTGCGCAACCTCAACCTGTGTGCCAACTCTGTAAACTACAAATTTAAAGGGACCCCAGTTGCTCATAAATAAAGTGATAGGATAATATAACAAGAATTGTTTATAAGAACATGATTGATTTCTCACCTATTTGAGGTATCAGGAATTGAGAACACAAATGCTGAGACGTGGGGAGTGAGTGGCCCTGTAACAACAATGATGTATCCTTGCGCTCCAAGGTATTTTGGGAATTGACGGCTAGACGATAGCGCTAAAAACGCTCATTAATCACTGCTGGATTCAGAGCCAGTCACCAGTAAATTCAACATTTTACAGTTAAGGGTTTTAAGAAGCAAGAAATGTAATGAGCAATCAATACTCCACTCATAAACTTAGGTGTTTGTGCCAGAATTTTACAGTTTTGGTGCTAGCTACCAGTTGTCAATAGCAAAAGCAAAAATACGTCAAGCCATTCCATAAACCTCGATAACCATATTAACGATAAGAAATAATAAATATGCTTTTTAAATATAATGGTTATACAACCCCTTTTTCTTTATACAAAGATAGAAAAGTTTACAAAAAGTTTCTGGGAATTTTAAACTTTTTAAGTTGAATGAGCCTAAATATGAACAAATCAGCAATGTATGACAACACAAAAGTAATTTTGTTCTGCATGGTGAAATTTACTACATTTTTCTTGTAATTTTTAATCAAAAGGAGAACTTCATTTTCTCAACTGTCTAATGATGTAAAAGTTGAGCACCAACTGCCACAAAGTTCTTATCAGAAGGAAGCATGTTGAGGGGCACATGGCAGCATGGCTCATAAAAACTGTCACATATGAGGATGCGACAAGAAATATTGAGTCAGCAATTTCATTTCACACACACACACACACACACACACACACACATCTATNAGAAATATTGAGTCAGCAATTTCATTTCACACACACACACACACACACACACACACACATCTATCACATTCCACACTATTGTTGACCATTTGTGGCTACTTGATGCATGTGTTCGATAATAAAAAGAACATCCTTTTTACATACTGCTGCTGTCTCCACCAAAGACACATGGGGGAGGTGAGAAGGGGGAAGGGATACACTTTCCTGTGTTTTACTGAGTTCAGATGACTGTCATGATTAAGTCAAATGAGCAGAAGAGGATTTACAGTCTCCTGCACAGGGAGATAAGAGAGAGGAGCCTCTGACTGACATGCCTGGGAGGGAACATAGCCCACCTGATGGAGAGAGGTTTTCAACTTCATGCTTTTTGTAATCTCTTTCTCTCTTTTCTCCTTCCATTCATCATCTCTCTCTCCCTCTGTCTCTCGCTCTTACCTACAGTAAAAAAAAGAGCCTCCAGTGCTACGCAACGTCTGCCTTCAAAACAAGCTATTTGCAAAGCCACCGCCTTCTCCGTTCTCTGCACTTTACTCCCTGTCAGTCTGTTACTCACCTTTCTCAATCACGCCAACATCCCCTCAATTTCAGTGTCTCTCCTCTCCCAGTCTAACAGTATGTTTCTGTGTCCACCCCCTCAATCCCCCTACACCCCCCGACTCTCCCGTCTCTTAAGTCTGAAATAAATCATTGCTGGTTGGAGCTCAATTGTAATAAATCAGGTCCTGTCCTGGACTGGAGCCTGCCCAGTCAGCCTGTCACTGCCTGGCCTTCACTCAGGATTAATTAAAGGCCTGATATAAAGCCCAGATGTGCTGGAGCAAGAGAGCCCTGAACCCCTTTGAGCAGCTCTCTCTCTCTCTCTCTCTCTCTCTCTNCTCTTTCTCCCTCCCCCCCTCCCATGTCTCACTCTCACACCAACATGTGCACCCTGCTACTTCCACACATAGACAAACAGCCTACTCAAACATTTCCCTGTCTGTCTGTGTCATTCTTGTCATACGGTCACATTATGTTCATCGCGCCCTTTGCACTTCTCATGTCTTCACTGTCAGCATGGCTTCTTCTGCTCATGATATCCCTTCTTAAAATGAGTAGAGGTGGGGACACAGGACGACAGACAGCAAATATATTCACTCTATATTTTTGGCTACTAAATCTACAATCCAAAGTGTCTGCCTGGACAGTAGCTGGAGATTGCAAAGACCTTCCAGAAGGCAATGGCAATGAAAACTCAATATGCATAATGTATGTTAACATGCAAATTAAAACTTCAATCAAACTCTGATGAATACAATAAATCAAGTCTTCTACAAATGTCATGTAAACACCATAATCATTGAAACTGATATAAAATGGCATTGCGTAGTCTGAGTAATGGACTTTTGGTGAATGATGGAATTGTTCTAAGTGTCATGCCTTGAAGGAACACTATGAAATTTGCAACCACTTGTGGCACTTTATAGAAATGTTTTGATGATCAATTTCCCATGTTGTTCGTATCTCGTTCTCTAACAGCACACAAAGGAGGACACGTGCACCACATACACTGGGGTGATGTGATTGACATCTCTACCAAATGCACAAGGCAATAAAGCAAATGTGTTACATGATATAGAATGAATAAAGCAGCTTTACAAAATGATCCATCTGAACTAATGTTATTAAGATGTGTGATCAACTTTACTGGAAATTAGCTACAGTTTCTGGAAACAGCCAAGCTTCTTATTTTTAAATCTTAAAAAATGTATCAATAATGTTGCCAAGGATAATTTGGGACTGGAAGCATCTCATCAGTTGGTAGTGAGGCCTGCATGTAAAATTGCCATTGTCATTTACATGAAAGGCAGACAATGTCTGTCAAATGACAGTGATGACAACAGTTGTTTCACACGCTTTCACGTAGCAACAGTTGGTGGCAGTAATGCACCATAAAAGGTAGCGAGGATCCAATAAAGGAAGAGAAGAAGAAGACTCATAGCTGATGTAATGCGCGTTTCGAAACATTAAAAATGATTATACAAATGTTTTATGAGGAAGAAAATGCATTTAAAATGTTTGTTAGACCTTTGATGTGCATAAATGTGTAATGGTAATATACAGTGAATGTAAATAAAACCATATTTGTTTACAAGAAAACTCCAGCAGGGCGATTCTAAATGTGTCATTCTACCTTGACAGTGACAATGCTTCTGTGACTGTTATTTATGGGTCCAACCAATCTGGCTTTTCCTTCTTTATAGATTTCTTGTTGGGGGCTGGCAGGGAAGTGGTGATGGTGNGACTTGTGAGGTCAAGGGTTCTAAGACATACTTTATTGCATGATGACTGAGAGGGGGGATTAGATGAGTAAGATATCACTCTGTTTTCTGGTCACGGCTGAGTGAGGTTAACCCATACTGGCCCTGGGGCCTTGCCCTGTGTCCCCGGACCAAGAAGAGAGGGGGGCTGGGAGAGGGTATTGGGAGGGCAGGGGTGGCTTGGGGGACTATTGGGCTGATTTCTGATAGCCACAGTGCAGTCTGGCCTTCCTTATGGCAAATGTTCACACAGGAAATTAGAGGTCTGGGCTTCCCTTTTTCACACAAGCTCCTCTTGCACACAGCCTCCTTCTTTTACTTTCACAGATCAGCTTGACACTTCAGAATGCACAATGTCACAGGGAGACTATTTTGACATTACTGGCTATTGAGATTTCATGAAATATTCCACTTTGTAGACAAACTCTGTGGAGCCATTTTCACATAATTTTCTTGCGGTTGAGTGATCATGTCAGTCCCTGCAAAACCTTTGTCCTGTCCCATACCTCAAACTACACACAGTGGAGCCCATTTATTTGTCTGGTCTGTGGGATGTCGGCACCCACAGCACATTTATTGTTTAAAGTTCAGGACATATAAATGACTATGATCCTTCTCCATATCTGCTAGTAGAGGCCAGTCTGAAGACGTGGGGCCCATGCAGTCAGAGATCATGGCTTAAACAGATTGGGGCCATTCTCTTGTGTCAGATATGATATAGCCGCTTGGTGCCTAACGGGCCTGGAAAAAGAAGTAAACATGTCCTCGACCCTGTGAATTCCATTATATAAAGAGGGTGATTTGCAACTCTGGGTACACTAACTGTAAGACAGAACTGAATTTCCCAGTTCCAGATAAGCGTTGCAGCCCAAACCCAAGGCCAGGGTTCCATAGAAATACTCAGCACTGACAAATAAACAAACTATGGGGATTTTAAATGGTTACCAACATAACATTAACATGTTTCAGTCTATTATCAGATAATCGACAAATGACTCTGCAAAGTGTTCTCGTTTTGACGTTAAGATATAATCAACACCCAGGATGAATGTAAGTTGGTATCCAGGCATTAAAGCAGGAAGAAAAATAAACCCAGAAAGTAATTGCTGATATGTTCCTAATGTGCCCCCTCACCCTTACCTCCCCTTCTTTGTACCTCCTGCTGATAGGCCACCCCTGATGGCTGTCACACTTGGTGTTGAAGATGGTAGGGTGTATTTTATCTGCTCAGGGCCCATTGGGGGGCTATTCGTCTTCCTACAGACTGGTGTTGGGAGGTCAGGGACAATCCCTCTGTTTATCCCCCTGTCCGTCAATGCTGCACACATCCCTGGAGTTTCTCCTGCATCTCTCCCATGAAAGTGAGGCACACTTGTATTGCTGGGTTGGAATGTTCAAGTAGAGCAATCAAGATGCTTGGAAGGAATAATACTAACATATGGCATGTCCAAATATTTCCACTGATTTCCATTAATAAAACTTAGCACTGAAACATAACCTCAAAGAAATACATGTCCTGTCATAGTGTCTAGCTGAATGGTGTAAAAGTTTTGACCCTAATGATTTTCTTAAGATGAGCTAGATGCTTGTATTTGTGTTTGCTTTAGCTATATACTCCTGCAAAGTAGTTAACTTGGCATTGTTTAGATGAGGAGTGTGCCCAGTGGCCAGTAAGAGCAGTGTTTATCTTCTCTGCATTGCACTACTGCTTCTGCCTGCACACGTGTGTCTGGGATTCTGGGATAGGTCCCTTGGGCCAATGGACCACACATGTGGAGAACGTGAACTCAGCACTCAAACCAGTTCCTCCATGACAAAAAGGAAAAACAAGAAAATGCAGCCAGTGGTAGACAATGATACTTTTACTTCAAAAGAATGTTTTTGAACACATATATTTTGAGGAATTGTGCATAAAAACGTGCATCGAGAGAAGAAAATTTGCCTCAGTAGTGCAAGAATAAATGTTCTTTATTTGAAATCACACAGAGATGAGGTAATGTCTTGTCATTAGCCATTTTCAGTGGTACGTCAGGCTTTCTCAAGCTACATTATTTCAGGGTGATTTCTCCTGGTGAACCATGCCGTTTCAGTTACACTAAATAAATCCAGCAAGGATAGGTTTTATTGGGCATTCATTAAACAATGTATTCTGTTTATATTTCCTTTGTTTTCAGGAGGAAAAGAGAGCATTGTTAAAAGTGAAAGAGAAAGTGAGAGAGAGAGAGAGAGATGAGATAGAGTGAGAGGGATGGAAGAAAAGAGAAAATCAGTAAAACTAGAGGTGGGAGGAGTACATATGAGAGAGTGTAGAAGTTGAAATTTGACTCACAAGCTTGCACTCTTGCCTCTCTCTCTGGGACTCCTCTACTTGGCTTCGACTTAATTGCGTCCCCGATATAAACAAGAGAGTTAGTGTGAGAGCAGACCAGCAGCTGAGGGGCTCAAGCAGAGGGCCAGACTGGGGATTGAGTTCAGAGGGGAAGGACTTAACACAGAATCTGATATAAAATATGCAGGGAGCTAAAAGAAGAGGGACAAGGACAGAGGATCAGACACAGAAGGAATTAAAACCTGGGGCAACTGAAATGATAAAATTAGTAGTTGGGGCAGAAGTGTGTGAGTTTTACCATTTCATCTGTCACCACATATTTTGTATCAAAGCCTGCTTGCCAGCTTGACTCACATCAACTGGTAATGCTGCACTATAATGCCAGAACTGGACCACCAGACAGTAGCCCCTCTGGCTCCAGCGAAGTAAAAGCTACCTCTCTGAACATCTCTTT
The DNA here is from genome assembly GCA_014773175.1 of Lucifuga dentata. Lineage (NCBI taxonomy): Eukaryota > Metazoa > Chordata > Actinopteri > Ophidiiformes > Bythitidae > Lucifuga > Lucifuga dentata. Next base: position 141,559 of record VXCM01000526.1, read on the forward strand.
CACAGATGCTCCCCTCTGATCGATTAGTTCCAGTCCTCTCAGATAGACAGCTCAGGATTGGATTCCATTATAAGTGGTCCCTGCTCAGTGTCTTAAGCTTACCAGTCTCTCAGGCTGATGCTACTGAGGTGCACCTCTGGATTATGCTCCTAAACTAACAAAATAGTTCCTGCCAGAAGTAAGGGGCATGTACTGCATACTTTACTGTAGCAGCCCCAAATACCTGTGGGCATGATGCAGGGCAAAGACTGTCGGAATCTAATTACAAAAAAAATCAATACTGTGCAAAATGCATTTTAGTAGAAAAATAATTCCATTAAACATTTTAGTACAAGAATATTAATGGTTGCTAAGCTTCAGCTTTTCTAGCAAAATGTTACTGCCTGCTCTGATGTACCTGTACAGTACTATTAAATGATGTAACTCATAACAAATGAACTGGAAGCCAATTAGGATTGCTGTTATTATGGTGCACTATAACTTACTGTGCTCCAGTGTACGTTTCTTGCAAATTATACCATGCAACCTAGAGAAAGGAGAGGACAGTCTCACTGAAATGACAGACTTATACTGTGTATTAGAAATATAACAGGCTCTCAAGTTTTATACATATGCTGCATTATAATTGAATGTATTCTTCAGAGTCAAAGTCAAATTTATATAACTGTGTAGTGTACATACAAAACAAAAAGGCCAAATTTTGACTTAACATTGTACTTGACACAAAATTTACAAACTTGTCTTGTACTATTTTACATTGCATTTCATTGCATAGCATTATGTGCATGCAGACATTGCACACAAATTCACAATATTCAAGTTTATACTCTGCAGTTTATAGGTTCTAGAGTAACTGACTCTAGTTTCTTATCACACATTTTTATGTAATTACTTGACACTACACATTGTGCATGTATAAGTGTATGCCTCATAAACCCTGAACAATCTTTGACTTATTTTCTGATCTAAGTGGATTTTTAAAGATTGGCTCAGTTCTGTATGACACCACTGGAACAGATTGCACTGATGGAAAGAATAAACTAAACAGTATATGGGTGTTTGGGATATTCTACACCACATTTCAGTATAAACATTGTGCTGTATTGGCTAGAATGATTAATCACTCAGAGCTTCAACTGCTGATTTGATGCAATTTTCTGATGAACAGACAATTTTCTTACCCATGGCTCTATACCAACTGGGCTATAAGAGTTCCCAGGAAATTGGTATTTGACGTGCATGCTATTCTGGCCATGTTGTCCTCTAAACTGCGACAAATTGTGTCTTGGGCAGCTGCCAGGGCATAAAATGCCCAATTTGAGTCCTGGCTATTTAGGTGGCAATCATCCACAAGGTCAGGCCAGTCTCAGCACTTCATTCCTCATCTATTTTGTTTCCACCCTTGACAGCTAAATGACGGTTGACGTTGACTCCCATGATTTTTAAGTTGGCTGTAAAGTTGTAGAGACACAACTGTGTTTCCCGCAGCCCTGATTCCTCTGCTTATGACCTGCAGCGGCTAAGGGAGTAAGACAAATACAAGTGACAGCATATTAAATCCATGGGTAACAGTACTGACCAGGCCATGATTTCTATGTGCATGTCTGTGTCCACATGTTTTTAGATGTTTATGATTAGGAGATTTTGCAAGTCATATTGCTTTTTTCATCAAAATTCCCATGCGCTTTTCCCCCTCAATGCAATCCTATCTCAAAAGATTATCTTTCTGCTCTCTTATTTCATCTCTACTCTTTGTACATGCAGAGTAAGTGTGTTATGGATCAAAATAAAAAAAAACAAAAAAAAAAAAAAAANAAAAAAAAAAAAAACAAAAACTCACTGCATCTGAAAGAACAATGCAATTATTGGTACAATTTAGTGTCCCATTAACAAATTAGTGACAAAACATAATATTGGTTCTTTCACTCATAATGGGAATTAGGGATGCAGTCATTATCTCCATCAGCAAAGAGCCCCTATTGCACCCCGGACACAAAACCTGAGTTTCTGTAACAGATACACTGATGATAGCCACCATGTATCAAAGAGAAGCCCATGAATAGCTCCAGTGTAGATCTGAGCTCAGAGGATACGCTGCTGGACTGCTGCTTTCCTCTGAAGTTGACTTCAGGGGGAGGTAGAGGAGACAGGAAGAGAGCGAGAGAAGGTGTTGGGGTAATGACAGCAGCTGCCCACACCACACACACACACACACACACACACACACACACACACACACACANCACACACACACACACACACACCACAGGCTGCAAGGGTAGGCAGCTTAAGAAGCTCCCTGCTGAGAGTAAGATGAAAGCAGATGCTTGTTTTTCATCCATTGTATAACTTGAAGCTTTTGCATCAATGTGCAAAGAATTCTATTAAGTCCACATGCAAGAAGTCAAATATAAGTACTTATAATACTAGAACTTGAACTTCTAATAGTTGAAAGTAGCTTAAATGTAGAAGTCCTCATATGACAGTTTTCATATAAATTGCTAAACATCACCATGCTTATCACATGTAGTTTGCAACAGTTAACAATGATGATTGAAGTCTTTTTTCTCAAGTTGAGAATACTTAAGGACAAATCTTAAATTCAAGGGTTTTTTTTTAAAGAGTATTTATAAGCCTATGATCATATTCTTTATGCTAGGTCTCCCACAGCCTTATTACTATCCCTATTCCATTTTCCCAGAGGATTGTGGGAGCACCTCTAAACATAAAGTCTGCTGAAAGATGGCATTTACCAACAGCACCAGACACATGATAACCATCAACTACACACCATCCTCAGGGAACAATGCATGCATGAATGCTTGGAAACTGCTCCCTGCAGCTAACTGCTAATACAATGATAAAACTTAGAATGAAGACATCCACATCCATTTCTGGAGAGGATGTTGTATGTATTTTTAAATATAACAATGTCAATGTTACATGTTTTTAAAGAAGTAAGCTGTGCTATCTTTTTTTTTTTTTTTTTTTTTTTGAATCTTGTTCCATATGTGGTTAGACATTGATATTCATTGAGTTTTTCCACTGCATCTCCCAGAGATCAGCTCATAATCGCTATTGCTGATACTATGAAGTAGTTTTTCATTTTATGCTGATGACACTCATTTTAATATAGGTATTAGTCTTTTCTTTGTCTTCATGTTCAGCCTTCCAAACAAGAAACTGCTGATGAAAACATCAAACACATCTCTTCCTGTGCTTCAGATGTGGAGGAAACCCAAGACTGAGTTTCTATAATAGCTATTTTAAATTGCTTCTACTAACTGGCTGGTAAAAGGTAAAATGTGCTTCTCTTACATAAATATGTAAAAGATGTACAACAATGTACAACAAAAAATGTATAACAACAAGAAAAAAGGCAGGAAGGCCAGACAGAATTAAAATTTTTATTTCACGTGAAGTACAAGCCAGAAAGTGAGTTTTATAAGCCTGATAATTCAACTGTGGGCCACATAATCATATTTATTGAGCTTACAACCAAGTACAGCAAGTAATTGTATTAAGGTCATTTTGTGTATACTGTTAGAAAATTCATACAGAAGTAGGATTTTGTTACTATAGAAGCCAAAACAAAAGTTTCTAGTAGTATGTGTAAACCTATTGAAATTTATCCTGAAATATTACACTCAGAGGTTCTGCATCTCAATTCCTTTATGCTTTATGAACTACCAGGCTGTAATGGTTTAACCAGAGGTATTCTCAGGTACTGTCTGAAAGACACTGAGCAAGCAGCTACTCATTGGCTATGATGGTCAGACAGTAGCATAAAATCACCCCATTAAAAGAAGGCTAAATATTGACAGAGGGTTTAGGCTTGGGTTGACTGTAAGTCAAAATTTAACATGTGTGAGCTGTATTAAGACCTTAAGACTTTTCTTTAAAGTGGTTTGGTAACCTTAAAAAGTTATTTGTATTTATTGTATTTTGCAGTCACATTGTGGAAAAAAAAAAACAAAAAAAAAACAAAAAAAAAAAAAANAAAAAAAAAAAAAACACATCATGCCACTTTCTTCTCCTTTCTTCTGCCTCTTTAATATCACAGCTGACTTGAAAACAGTTGACCCCCGTCTTGGGTTGATTATTTAGCTATGCCTTCACTCAACACTCCACCTCTCTCTCTCTCCTCACTGACCAACTCTTTTCCCCAAGGACTCCTATTCTCTGGTCAGATTTACTGCAAAAGGTGTGTGTTCCACCATATTTGTGAAATTTCCCATGTGTCAACCTCCAGCTCCCCTGCGCTGAGCTTTGAACCTGCCCGCTAGATTGAGAGTGGACATAAATCCAGCACACCCAGTGCAGAGGAGTCCACCTCCTTCACATATGAGCCTAATTGTTGAACTTTGCCACAGCTGAGTTTGCTGAGCTGAATGATTTGTCAAAATTCATGTCTCTTTGTAATAAATTACCCAGCCAGCTTTCTGTCGGCAGTTAAATATGTTTGATAAAAATTGGCCCATTTGGATTTGGTTGGTAACAACGTTTAACTTGGGCAAGGTTGCTTGACAACTAAGGAATGTTTTGACATTTTCAACTCTCTATGTTAATATCATTATGAACTGGCACTGCAAAACTGTCATGAAACACAACTCTAAATCTATCATTGTCATTTTGTGAAAATATATAACATGCATCATATATATAGCAAGAAAAGTGGATATTTCATGAAACTAAATTGCATCTGGAACATTTTGATGAGTTTCATGACCACCTAGCTTGTGTGACTATGAATTAAGTTGTTCAACAGAACTGTGGGAAAAACTGAGTGCGCCATCCCATCAGAGGCCAAAGTGACTGTTTGTTTTGACTTGGAGTTCTATTTGCACTTTGACTGACCCTTTGCTAAACTTACTCAGCTCAGTAACAGTTCATTGGCTCAAAACTACACTGTTCTTTTTGTTTGTTTCCATTCTGTCTCCATTGTTACTTAGTCAGCTTTTTTTTAAGCCCATCTATGAATTCTTATTATTTTAGCAAAACATATTCAGTAATTCTGAATTTATAGTTTTTTTTATGGCAACAATTATTTTCAAGAAAATATACATTGTGATTGTACTACATTAATTACTGTACACTGCAAATACTGTAAAAAACAATATTTTCACATGAACGTGAGTAATGTAAATGATTTTGATAATCCACCAGTCCTAATTTAACCATTATGTACATGTTCCATTTCAAATATATTTGTCTTAAAAACTCACGTCCCAACATAAATGTGCACCCTGCCCTGCTAATCCACAGGCCCTCAGCTTTTCCAGCCACATCAAACTAGAAGCCAAAATTCTTCACCCCAGTTCCTTATGAGTGAGCTACTTTGTGCTGTGGGCTCAAAATAGTATGCAGCTCTTAATCACTGGGCAAGGAGCAAACACAGGTGTGGAATCCCAACCAGCACCGCTGGTGCCCCCATCACAGAATAAAGCCGCTCTTGTCCCAGAGAGCCTGACGAGGAAGACCAGATCCATGCCAGGCTTTGAACTCCAGAGACCACTTGGTCTGTTTGGTGCCTGAGCTAAAAGAGACTTTTTAAAGGTGTGGAAATGAAATGTCCCACATCAATCATGCATTTCCACTTCTGAATTATTCAGGAGTTGCTGCTGCTGCTGCCTGCCATTCCTCTTCATACCTGCGCCTTTGTGTACGTGCGTGCGTGTGTGTGTATGTATGTGTGTGTGTGGTGTCAACTTTATCTGGAGAGGTGGAGATAAACTGGTAACTCATAGCACTTATTGTCACAGTCTCCACATCTTGCAACTCCAATTCTGGAGATTTTAATGTTTTAATTTTAATGAAAGAATCATGTGTCCTTCAGGGAAAAATCCCAACCAAAATGACTTTTCAAAGTCAATAAAAACTCAAAAACACGTTATTAATTCATAAACACAGCTATTTCTTTTATTTCCTAAACAGGTGACATTTGGGGGGATAAACCGTTTTCACCTGGCAGTAACGCTGTGCAATAAATCAAAAAGCTCTGAAATGATTCGTTGCAGCTAGCAGCGGTGGAGGACAGCGTGTTTGGAAGTGGGAGGGGGCGACAAAGAGCAGAGCTCACTGGTGTCTGCAACAGACAATGAGCACTCTGTTTGGCTGGCTGTGATATTGCTGCTCTGGATCAGGTGGCCTGTGTTTAATTCGAGGTTCTTGGCTTCTCTCCTGCTGGTCTGCTTTTCTCTTCTCAGCACGTTCTTTGCATTTATTGGGCAGGTTGGCCACTGCTGGGTGTTGGGTTTCGGCAGGCTGACCAGGACTGTGTGCTGATGAATTGCTGACTAATTGGCTCAAATAGATATGAAGCCAATCACGAGCAGGCCAGGTGGTACCAGATAGTCATCTTTGGTGGTTAACTTATTCGCTCGCTCACTCACTCACTCACTCACTCACTCAGGATTTAGCATCTCTTCAGCAGGCAGATGCATTGAGAGAACATAAAATGACATTAATGTGAGCAAGAAGATATATTTTTCCTTTTCCAGTTTCTCAGCTTTCAGTACATTTAATAATAATAATAATAATAATAATAATAATAATAATAATAATAATAATAATAATAATTTCATAATTAGATTTTCATTTTGTAAATCTCATGTAGAAAGAGTGAGGGGAAATAATTTATTAAAAATTTGAAGGGAACATAAGAATAATTATTGCATCATTCCATAAATTATTTTATTAAATATTCATAAATGGAAGGCAAATCCCTTGACTGAAATCTATATTTTTACAGTAAAAATAATTATGATTATGTGTCTTAGTTTCAGGTTGCTGTCTTTAGCCAGAAGAGCTCTGTAGTTGTGTGTGGCCCACACACAGGAAATTAAAAAACCTCTGCAGCTTTGAGCATATTTGTGTCCGAATTATCTTGGAACAGTGGATTTAAACAAAGTGAAAGAGGGTTCAACATGTGCTCATTCTAGTCATGCGTGACCAGGAACTGCACAACGCAGATCTTATTTAACAGAGTTGACAAACCCTGGTTTTAAGATTTGTACATAAATGACTTCAAATGGATAATTTTTTGTTTGTTTGTTTGTTTGCTGTGTATATTCCAAATAATCTAATATTCATGTGGAAGTACAAAGACATATTATTCTTTTTAGATAGTTTTTGTAGTGACCTCTTATGACAAATGCATTATATTATATGGTATTTAGGAGTTTTTTGTTTTTTTAAATTATACAACTTTGTAGGGATATGTTTCAAGCACAAAATCCTTATTTTTCCAAGCTAAACCTTAAAGTTGAATCTTAAAGCCTGATAATAACAATGCAGTAGTCCTGTAGCTTTTATTCTTCATGTGGGATTTAAGCTGCTTGGTGTGCATGTGGTGTGTGTGTGTGTGTGTGTGTGTGTGTGTGTGTGTGTGTGTGTGTGTGACAGTTATAGTGCAAGCAGTTCATATTTACAGTATCAGGATAAACACACACACACACGCACACACACACACACACACACACACACTTACATGTATGATAATAGACCAGTTACGTCAGTGAGTGTGTGTGTGGGTGGGTGGCAAGGGACCCAACAGAAGCAGAACTTATTTATTTTAGGATAGAAGTATAAGAAGGTGAGACAGATCCTATTTTGTGTTTGATGCTTTTGTCTTGAGACATTCATTGTGAGTTCATCATCTTGCTGGAAGATAAATTACAGCGCAGCCACTGAGTGTTCATCCTCTGTGGGCATGAATTTACACAGATGGTTCTTATATCTGTGGATTAGAGAGCATATTTCCTCAATAAGTGAAAAAAACAACGGCTTGACTGAATTTATTATGTCTTTATTGAGGAGACCTACATCGATGTATATTTGTATGTGTATGAACCTGGAGTTTTTGTGTTGTAATTTCTATTAGGGTTTGTTATCAGTGGAGTCTGGACTGGGTCAGACTACTAGAACCAGAATCCATCCAGTCTATCTCCAAAATCATATAATAGACTTTTATTTGTAAAATTGAGGAAGTGGTTGTTATAATGTCAGCAGGATACTTAAGAATAAAGAATAATTATTCCTAAAATACAGCTAAAATGGAAATGTTAGAACTTAGTTACAGGTGCTATTCATTCATATTATGTATGTAAGTTTTATTTGTAACTTTTTAAATTAATTTGTCAGAGAAAATCTATTGCTAAATCATAGCAGGACTGAGAGGGATACTATTTTTCTTTTAAATGATCATCTCAAAACCTATAAATTGTTACATGAATTTTGTTGCAAATTTTACATTTAAAATGTGGCAAATATGACTCACTAGCTTTATTATCTCCATCGAGAGGTTATGTTTTCATCTTTATTTGCATGTCTGTTTATCAGCAGGATATCTCAAAAAGCAACAGCTAGATTTTTTGATTAAAATTTGTTGAGAGATCTGATTTGATTAAATTTTGAGCCAGATCCAAATCCAGATCCAGAATATTTTTTTAAATTTCGTCAACACCCAACATTTAAATAAGACACCAATCTTAATGAAAAAAAAATGCAGGATGCATATTCTATGATGGACTATCAATAGGTGCCCATAATGAAATATATATTTGGACAGGAGTCATGTTTATGGCATTGTTGTACAGCATGGATCTTTTTTTTTTTTGAAATCCCAATCTTTAGTTATACAGTATATTGTATTTTTACTTCAACTAGAATGTACATGTTTTCACTGTTGTTTATTTGTCTGGGTTTATATTGACTATCTAATGTTTCATTCTAATCTAAACTATCTAAGCTAAAGTATACTCTTCAAGCAGGCAAGGTTAATCTACAGACCATTGCAAAAATCATTTAATTTGATTATATTTCACACATTTTGGCTATTTTGGAATCTGGTTTAATCAGTGAATTTTATTTTAAGAAACACAGTAAAAGTTTTGCATTGTGGCTTCCTTTGCTTTTAAAAACGAGTAACAATAAAACAACAACCCAAAGTCATCCATGTGACATTGATGAATTAAGGCTAAAACATCCAACATATTAAAAAAATCCCCACATGTACACCGAAGCAGTACAATTTTAAACAAGTACACAAGTAAAGCTTAATGTATACAAATCAATTTTACATGTGGCCAAGTGTTAACAGTACGGTGTAGCAGACTGTACTCCTGGTGCCCTCCAAGGTGAGCTGTGTCTCCACGAGGCAAAGGGGACCATGGGAAAGCTCGCATGCCGATTAATCACAGCTAATGAGCTGGAACAGTGTAGCTCAAGCTGCACCATGACCATCTAACCTCACAGGCACACACACACACACACACACACACACACACACACACACACCAGNAAAAAAAAAAAAAAAAAGAAAAAAAAAGAACCTGTGGTTTCTGCTATTACATGCAAGGACATTTTATATCAATATAGTGAAAATGCATTTTATTCAAACATATTTATCAGGAAACATTTTATTATTATCAATTAAAAGGCTAATCTATCAGTTATATCAGAGATGGAGGAATTGTGTATTCTGTAAAATTAGGCCGTAGTTAGAGGAAAAACCTCGTCTGACAAATTTCTTTCTTCAATATTGTTAACATAAATTCAGACTCACCATTGTGTATTCACAGTTCTTGGCATCAAAGTGACCCCCGCAACCAGTCGGTTGTAATGAACAGAGTTTAAACAAACAAGAAAGCAGAGCGATGAATGAGACAACAAGTAAAACAGAAATAAGTGATGTCACGCAGAAAGTGACGAATGAGAAACCTGATGTTGATAAATACACTCCAAGTATTTTTCAATGTGGAAAGGCATGCCAGGCTGAAATGTATACGTGTGGCTCCATTATATATCATGATTTTGATGTCTCCATATGCAACACTGTTTAAAGGTAAAGCTATCTTTTTTTTTTTTTTTTTTTTTTTTTCTTTTTTAATATTCTGAATAATACACCGATATCACTGTATAAAGCTAAGTTAATCAAATTGGTGCTGGTCAGAAGAATAATATTAAAAATGTAATTACCTTTAAAGATCTCACGTTGTGCAGCTGTTATTATTTCATATGCTGCATATGGCAAACCATACATAATGTGGTTTCTTAAACCAGCTCTGGCTACTGAGGAAGCTACAGCTGTGAGCTTCTTACTGTAACCGTAATCCTTGTGGCACATATATCTTATGTGACGCTTGTGAGTGCACATTTCAGTTATCATCCCTGGATGCACATATATCTTTATTCAGACTTACATTGCAGTTTCCCCTGACCTTTAACCCTGGCAGGTGAGGCAACAGCGGAATTGTGGAAGGTGGTTGTCATTCAAGTACCTGCTGTTCGGAAAATAGATCCATTTGTTATGTGATTATTGTCTCTATGGGTGGAGGTCAACAGGGTGGGGTTATTTCTGCATTACAGAGAGGATAGCAAGCCATTCTATAGCTGCAAATCATCATGGGTAATCTGTTTGACGATGGGAGAGGCAGTAAGACGACGGGTGTGGCCTTTTGTATGCCACAAAATAATTTCATTACAGTTCACCGCCTTCTTGGATCGCATGTTTAGATTGTAGCCTGATGCCCTGATGTTATATCAGGACTCTGGAGGCAGCACCGTGGAATTTATACCTGAGCAATGTCACACACAAGCACGTATAGATACACATGCTCCTGCAGACGTGCTCTCGTTTACAGACACACACCTGTCTGCAGTTTAAGAAGAAACAAATGGAAACTTAAGCAAGTGGTCTCTGGCAGAAATTTGTGGTACGGGTGTTCGTGTATATGTCATCCAAATAAAGAGAGGTTTCGCCAATTCCGCCAACTGCTTATGGCACATATTCCACCGTGAGGCATCCAAGCCATAGGAAACCTCCCACCATAACATGCTGCAGTTAAGATGTTATTCTGAGAGTTACAGCTGCAGGAACTCTGTATTCTTAATATGTTGTAAATCAGTTTAGGGAGTGAAGGTCTGATTAAAAGCGTTAAAGTTTGGTACATCAATTAATGATAAATATCTGTTGTGGAAGAAGGACTCAAAATCTGTTATATGCCACAATATAGAAATATTTCAATACAAGTAGTAAACACATTAGTAACAATAAAAGTAAACATGTTTTATGAAGAATTAGTTAATATAATATAGTTATAAAAAACAGAGTTGGATATACATGTTTTTTACTCAACAAGATGCAAAAAAAAAAATCTTAACTTAACTTAATGTAACTTGTAACTACAACCACCAGCTAAATGTAACGAAGAAAAAGTAAAGTACAAAGTCTCTACTTAAGTACAGTACTTGAATAAATAAATACACTTTCCACCTATGATACTTCCACCTAAAATATGATACTTTCCACCTAAAATACTTTCCACCTATGATTAAAAAAAAGTCGTTTAAGTAAGTAATTGATTGCTCACAATTCAAAATTTGTTGATTATCATAACAGATTTGACTGAAAACAGAAAGTCTTCTCCACCCTTTCTAATATGCAATTCTCAAATCAACTCATGCCGTTGGTTCCATCAGTGTGGGAAGAAGGGAGGGTGGGGTGACCTCTCTGGTGTGTTTCTAATATCTCCCCAAAAATCCCTGTGGGCAGGATCAACTTGGGTGTTCCAGGGTAGATTCTGGTGTTGTTATATTTAACGGGTTCCCAGTGCAGAAAGAAGGGGATAGAAAGAGGAGGAAAAGAGAGGGAGAAAGAGAGCTGTGTGATGGTGATCTGACTGCAGCTTCACTGCCTGACCTGGAGGAAAAAGCAAACTCTGTTCGCTGCTTGAGGTAAGATCTATTTTGCCCTTTCTCATCCCCTCTCACTCTCCTCTTTCTTTTTCTCTTTCTTTGTGGGGAGGAGGGATGTAGGTAATGAAGCTTAAGTGAGCCTGGTGTCTGGTAATGTAATATACACAAAGCCTTTGTCAGGTCTGGATCCAATAATGTGTCATTTACCACGTCTGGAACAGATTGGCCCAGATGATCGGAGTAAACCTTGCCCGGGTGAAGAACACTCAGCATCCCTAGGTCCCCGTGTTGGAGGCCTTACAAGCAGGTCCTCACCTCGCACCATCTCCCTTGCACCATGTACCTTCTCCCACCCATCCCTTATACTGTAAAAGTTGCATGGATAGATTATCTTCGGACAGTCAGTCATATATTTTCTAAACTACAGTAGATAAACTAAAAGTTGGGGTGAAATGATCCACTAAAGAATGGAATGGGATTACAAAGGCAAGGCAGATGAGAGCAAGAATTCCAATTCAATTAGATATTGTGAACATTTAAAGAATGCAGCACCATTCAAAACAAACTCTACCAAGGGAACTATATCCAAATGGATCACTAAACCTTGACGTAATTCCTCATATAGCAGAATGAACAGGTGCATCTTAAAGATGCTGTGTAATTCTCCAGATCGTTATTATCCAAAGACACCAGCACTATTCTCTTAACGATTAATTACAACTAGCAATACTGATGGAGAAGGTACATATGCAATATACCTTCCAGCCATCATTGGCAGTACTGAGTGCAATGTAACACAAATCACCAATACGCCATCAGCTTAAGTTCTTTACATATGATGCCCAGTAGATTTTAATTATCAGCACTAAATTTCAAAGAATAGGTTGTCTCTTGTATGACAGCTTTGCCTCAGAGCTAAAAAATATTCATAGCTAGAAGAAATATCTGCATGCGAATGAATGGCCATGCATGCATACTCTGATTACTTGTTTATTTTCTCATTATTCTACATCACATTCTATGCACGATACTTGTCATCTACTGGAATTTTCTCTTATGATTACTGGTATATTACAAATGAATATTTGGAACATTTGAAGGTGTCATCCTTCTGGCAGTACAGTGTATGTGGCATAGCATGTGCAACCAATACTGTTTCTTGAAGATTTTAAGAGCATACTTTTTTTTTTTAAATAGTCACTTATAAAACCAATCAGTTGAGTGAATGCAATTCTGACTTGTTTGATAAAATGTGATTAATATCTTCTACTGTCTCATACAGGTCAAGAAATATCTTTTTCAGAAGTCTCCATCAGTGTGTGTGCTTTCAGAAGTAGCACGGCGGGCATACAGCATGAAGACATGTTGCTAATGACTGGTAGTAGCAGACTAAGTTTTAGAAAAGCAGCTTATCAGCAATTTGTAGTTGAGGGAGAGAGCAGCAGTAATTACAAACACAAGGGTCAATGAAGGTGCAGAAGGGCAGGAAGTGTGGAGCTAGAGGGCCATGTGTGTGAATTTAGTTTGTTCCCTGAGCCTGGCCCTGGGGCCCACACATAGAGTTTGGGCTTCTAGAGCTCCGTGGCTGTGGGTTAGGATGAGGGAAAAGGAGTGAAAGAAGGAGAGTAAGAGAGATGTAGAAGGATGGAGGGGTACAGTTTTCCCCTTTTGGCTTTTGCTCACTGTAGGGGCCCATGCACCATTTTCCTTCACTGTCTCCAATCTTTAAAAAAAAAAAAAAAAAAAAAACTGTCCTGGGCTGTGGGAAAGTGAACAAGAATTAGACAGAAGGAACGAGAGAAAGGCTGCAGCTTTTTATACCATTCCACCTTCCTCTACTCTGAGAGGAAATTCCTAAAATGAACATGTTCTTAACCAGCTGACCAAGGAAGGACAAAGAATGAAAGGTGAAAGGAGGGAATACAGAAAAGATTTCAGACTTCTAAACTGCCACCCCTCTCATAACACAGTCCCAAAATGCAATGGTGTGTTCACCCAGATAGAGTAATTCTGGAAGCTTTTTGGGAGAATTGCATCTTCCCCCATAGTCCGGTCTCCTGATTTAGGACTGTTAATAACCATGATGTGGTGCACAGTGATTGCTCAGACAGGAATGTTTCTTTTTTTTTACTTCTCTTTTTCATGCCTCCGCTACAGTTTTTACATTTGCATGCAGTGCTGAGAGAGAAGAAGAAATCATGTAACTGCATGGTTTATTTCAGACTCTTACTGCTTTAATTATTTAAACAGAGAACATAGGAAAACTCTTTTGGGGAAAGTGCCATGCCATTTCCCAGAATTGTTACGGGGTTCAAATTTTGCCCTGAACACTAGAGTGATAATGTTCACACTTTACTTGCTTTGTCCATTATAATTCTGTGGTGTTATTATTGTGAGAAACTTATGACAATAATTCTTCACCATATATATTTGCAGTACACACTGTATTTTGTTGTTAAATATTTGTCAGGTGGATTGAGTTTCTGCAAACATCCATAATTCCTACTATACTTAACGGGTTTGAAGGAAGGAAAGCGCTTGCTCTCCTTTATGTGCTTGATTCATGTGTTTACAGCAAATGCATTGCTCTGAATGTGTGCCGCAGGGAGAGGTTTTCCTCTAATCAAAATGCAATTTGCTTGTTTCGAACCTCCTCAAAAGCAACAAGCTGGATTTATGATGTGCCTGCCAGCTTCTCCCTGGTGCAAATCTTCCAGCAGCATGCGCCCAGAGCAGAGCCCACATGGCCATCCACAGCTGGCTCTTATTACAAACCTATACAGTAGCCATTCTTTTTCACTTACCCCCCTCTTCCCTATTTGGTGACGCTTATTAGAAATGTAACATGCTAGTCTGGGAGTTTGTTACAGATTTATGTGTCACAGGTGCTCTCTTTAAAAAGCGTGCAAGGGTTACCGTGCATTCTGCGCCAAGACAACATATATGTAGGGGGGGAGCTAACATTGATTTTTAATATGCTGGCTTGTAAATAAATGTATGTGCACTGAAACTGAAACTCAGCTTCTGAACTGTGCCCAAGGGTGGTAAGAAATATGTATTTAATTTTGCAAATAGTTGCAATTTTTCTTATGAAAACCAGCTTAACTGTAAACCTAGAGATATTTTTCAAAACCTTCCTTAGCTCATGAAGCTCAAAATGTGCCTGACATGCAATAAATAGTAATTTTTATTGCATAGGCAAGAAAAACATTAACATTATTCTACTTTAAGTGGTACATTTAAATCTAGATGGTAGTACTCAGATGAGTCAGCAATGCCTGTGTGTAGTGAAAGATAGCCTGCACCAAAAAAAAAAAAAAACNAAAAAAAAAAAAAAACCCTGCATGTTTGTGAAGTATTTCTGAAAAAGTTTTATTATAGCACCATAACTTTTATTAATAAAATTAAAAAAAAACACGTCACACATGTAATTATCTCTAATTACCAAGATTTTTCTAACATCATCATTTTCCTTAAAAGAGCACATAATTAGCAATATCAAATATAAGACCCTATTCCGGGCGAGGTGGCTCTTTCCTTATTAGCGTCTATCATGAAGGAGATTGTGAATTGCTCTTTGTCTTTGAAAGAAAGAACATAATATAAATATATATATATATATATATAAAACACCCTTGTTTAAATCCATTTTTGAGAATGCTATCATAGTAAATGTTCAGGCTCGCTTCGCTTTCAACATTGTAAAGAAGTCTATATTCAAATTAATTTCCAGAACTGCCTCTTGATGAATTTTGACTGGTACCTGGTGTGTCTGTTGCCTGTCTGTCAACACCAGATATGCTGAGCGTGAGTCTGTGTGCCGGCAGACCAGTTCACTCAGGGTCTATAACTCCTGCCAACACGTAAAGGTGGACACTCCTGCCCAGAACACTGGAGGAGTCATAACGGGGTTCTAAAATTGCTCCTGACTGCCTCCTGGCTCAGAGAAAGCATGGATACATTTAAGAGAAGCAAAATAGAAAGTATTCTAGTCCAAGCTACACAGTGTGCGACCTAAGGTGATGAGTTCAAGGACTAAGCTTTAAGTTGTAAGCCAGGATTCTGACGATGTCTGTCTCTTTCCATCTTTGCCTTGTCCAGGCAAGCTTCAAGTTTCACAGGGCTGTTCTCCCTTAGAAGTGTCCCTCCCCTGTCCCTGTCTCAGCTCCTCTTTGTCTCCATGTTCAAGTACACCTCTCCAGTTACGTGGCACCACACCTCCTGGTTGTTATCCCCTCAGTCTCTCTCCTTTGACTGCATCCCCACCCTCGCACACTAAGGGGGGGGGACACTCAATGCCTTTAATGTGGCCTTGGCCCCATGTTTCTCCTGCCTGTCGGACTGATCCGTTAGCTGTGGATCCCAGCTCCACCCTGGGTGATTGATGGCAGGGATGCCCTCTCCTCTCACCCTCTATGTCCCACCCCCAGCTAGGCGGACAGCATAGCGTTTCATGAGCTCATCTGCGTGGCGCCCAGGAGCTGCACCTCAAACGAAGGCACCACTCTTGTCTAGCCCCACATGGCTCCCTGGGGGACACAAAGCATGTGTGACCTCCCTTTACCCAGCCTGGAACCCTCCCTGTCTACACGACCCTCCAGTACCCTCACTGTATCATCACTGTCGCCATGCTGAATCCCTCTGACAGCCCGGCTTTACTAAAGATCACACTGCAAAGGAAGGAATTCAAGAAAGTCCCAATGTCTTGATTAAGATGATTCAATTTTATTTTTAATTGGAAAATAATTTATTTTTCAGCAACAGCTGACCAGAAACAAATCTCAAAAGTGGCCTGGGCAGTTGACACATAAATATCTTTGAATTCTATCAAGACATTTTGTCCTCTCTGTGGTGTGAATTGTGATGATGAGGCCCCCTTTAGTTTCACTTGGATCACAGATTGTAACTTTAAAAGGCAAATATTTCTCACTCTGACAAAATGGCATAAAACTCTCCTAATCTTCCACAGCAACTCACCCTCAGCCAGTTGTCCACCTTACCTTAACCTCCCCTCAGGAAGTTTGGAGAGGCCTGTCCTGCTCTACATGTAGGACATTCCAAGTGGGAAGGAATCTGAGGACACGGATCACCTAATCTCCCTGGCTGAAGCAGCACCTGTTGGGACAGCACTGGAGCAAAGGGAAAAAATCCAGATCAGCGGCAGCTCTGCGTTGACCTGATACATCTCTCTCTGTATCAGATGATCTTAGCTGCTTATTGGATTTCTGAATCAATTAAACAATTGGTTTTAATGAGATGCTGTCCCAAATTCGTAGATTGCTGGTAATTGTATTTGTGAGGATTTATTTTACCATTGTGTCATCAAACCTTTCTTTTATATCCTTCAGTCACTCCATCATCAATATTGGAAGGAATTATTTTGCTGAGGAAATACTGTAGTTTTCTGGAAACATTAGAGCAACCCAATTGCTATGAAAGCATAGCTGAGGGAGCCATCTGACCCAGATGAAACTAGATCATTCATGTAAGAATAGATCACCAATGAAAAGGCATACAATACAGTGTACAAGTCATGCCTGACAACCAATCAGATATCTTTTGGCCAGCTGTTCATAAGCCTGAGAGGTGACCATGTGCCGAGAAGGACCCTGAGACTGGGACTCTGGACATAAATCACAGAAGAAGACATTGCAGTTGCTGCTTGTGTCTGTCGGTGAAGACTTACTGAGATATTCGCCAGAGCTGGTTTTGAAAACTTGTCATTAGAAGTGTTTGTGTTATTGTTCTGTTAATATTCAGGTTTTGTAAATGTGCCTCGATCACAGGACAATCAAGTTTGGAAAACCAAGTGAAAGAAAATGTTCTGGGATCAAGAATTTTGTTTTTTACCCAGATTACCACCCCCCCC
>VXCM01000526.1:159237-232703 GCA_014773175.1 Lucifuga dentata
TTTTTTTTTTTTTTTTTTTTTTTTTTTTTTTTTTTTTTTTTTTTTTTTTTTTTTTTTTTTGTGGAGGGGATTCATTTTAAATTAAACAAGAAGAAATATAAAAGAAACTTTGAATAATCAAGTTTAAGATTTTTTTTTTAAGAACAGTGTCTTTTTCTTTATTCTAATGCAAGGATCTGCCTTATTCTGTGTTGTTTTCAGATTCTGACACTCATCTCTAGAAAATTCAGAAAATTCCTGAAAGTGTTGATTTCTATTGGATTGACTTTTTTTTTTTTTTTTTNTTTAGCATATTTTTGTCACTATTACACAGTAAACAGTTGTTTTTTTTTAATTAAAAAAAAAAAAATTGCTTCAGATTCCAGAAGGTTACATTCATCTGACTAATACACAATCACATTAAAAGCCTGTGAACAGTTTTCGCATTATTTCTAAATCCCTGATTATTGTAGTGTTGTCCTCTGCAAAGTGATTATACATTATCTGTGTAGAATACTTGATATGAGAACTCCATGCTTCATGCCAACATGCATTTTTTTTTTTTTTTTTTTTTTTTTTTTTTTTTTGTGTAGACTACATGTCTTGGTCCACCTCAATAAATGTTCTGGATTGCTCTTGGATTGAGTTTGTTAATGTGGCCAGAGGAGGTCTAGTTTTCCTCTTGTCCAAGGTTATTTAAACTAAACCAACCATTCCTTTAAACGTCTCAAATCCTTTACAGCATGGGCCACAGCCTAATGCCTGACAGAGGAACGCTGCTTTGCATGTAGCCTGATTATTATCTGCTACACAAATTGCTAGCAGCTGGGTTATTCATGGCTGACAGTCCCAAAGTTTATGTATTGAAACTGTTGGAATGTGGACAATTACCACTTTCACTTTCTCACAAAAACCCTAATACAGTTTACATAAACTATTCTCTTGAAAATCCTAGTTAAAAGGGCTTTACGAGCCTCCAGGGCTGGTTTGAGCAGAAAAAGAATTTGCTTCAGTGGTCCCCTTTCATATAGTCCTCTGGTAGCAAGGACAAACAAAAAAGCAGACTATTTTCATTCATTATGAAGGAATAAAAATCTGCTTTTTCACAAAATTTCACTTAAACTGGGCAAGTTTGTGCATAACAGATTTTTAACAAGGCTCCATGTAGGCAAAATGTGTTGTACCACCCACCTCTAAGGTCTGCTGAAGGTTAAATTGTACCAGACTCAAAGCTGGACTACTATATCTCTGTTGTGATTTAGGGGTCACAGAAGGAGGAAACCACAAGGAGGTAAACAGTTGAACTCCCAAAACCTTCTTCTCAGAGTTTTTGCTGCACTATTATATGCTTATTTGTCACAGTATAAGCTCATGTAGGTAAACAAATGATTGCTCTTTAAAGTACAAAACTACTAAATTTAAAATTCTCTAACACTGTAATCCAACTTTTAAAATAGCATAATTAATGTACCTATTGTAATTATAATTTTGATTCTGAGTGGGTATCTGTTCTTTTCAGACACGGAAAAAAGAAGTAATAAAAGAGAAGACAAATGGACTGGAAGGAGTCAAGTTGTCTTCTTGTCAAAAGCTGCTGAGCACCTTGCAAGTGGTTGAGCAGTTTAACCTATAATTACAACAATTAAAATAATACTCATATTAACAAAGAAAAATTGCTTCCAAATGGCCTTTCACATGCACAAGAAAGAAAAATAAAAACATATGGCATAGTTGGTTTCAGAATTTTGGCACCAGAGCATGACATGTCAAATCTAAATTAGTCTTGCATATAAATGAGTAACTTTAGCTGGTTTTATGGTACCACACACCGTACAGGAATGATTTCCACTGTTTCACTGTCGTAGGGCTTACAATTTCAAGTTCCAGGAGCTGAATTCATGCTTCTCTCTTGTTTTGGTGATAGAGATACATATCCATTTTGTTGCTGATGCAGACTCTCACAATGCATGCTGGGAATTCCCCATATGCTTTGTTGGGCATGACTCCAAACTCTGCAGGCAACAATTCTAATGTTTCTGAAACCACTGAGAGGATTTAGAAAGTTGTTCATGGACCAGATAATTAAAAGGTCAAGGAAGGGAGTGGAAGAAGAGACAGGGTGTGAACACGATAGAATTTTCTGTAAGGTGTGTGTGATTGTGTCAGTTTAGGTACAGTACTTCAGTGATTAATAACAATTTCCATTTTAATCTCTTACCCTCTCTCAGGATGATGAGTAAGGTACATTGAGGCAAATACAATAAACACTTCACATACCTCCCTGACATGTCACAACCTTTTTGTGGGGAAATTTGCAGGGGTTGAGATCAAAGTCAAAAGTACACTGCAGAAATCAAAATGTCAGCCGTATGCCCTATAAAAATCATTGGACCCCTCACTCCTGTGATGAAGAGAAACAAGGGAGACTCCAAAGTCAACACAATTTTCCCCCTTCTTTCAAACAAAAAAAAAAAAAAAATCCCATTCTCATGTTTTGCCCCTTTGTTGCTCATGAGTAGCACTGTTAAAAAGACCTCCAGCACTATTATTGCTTCTTCTGGCAATAACGACCTGATGTCCAGTAAGTGCCCTCCCAGTGAAGCATTGATGTATAGGTCTGTTTTGGTGAGGAGTATGAGGGAGTGATCAGAGGCGTCATGCAGACAGTATCACACTGTTGACCCCGAACATCAGTGATTGATGTCAAATGTGACCGTGAAACCCAACAGGGGTTGTTGTACTTTTGATTTTATTGGCCACCATCACAGGCTGTCTGTTCTCTGTGATAAAAAGACATTTTATATTAGTACAGTGTGAAGCTTTCTACATGAACACCATGGGCACTGCTGAATAACAGTATAATAATATGCTAGGGTTAAGTAATTGAATTTTTCTCCTATTTGTAGACAAAACAATAGAGCAATATCCATATGACTGCCATCTAACCACAATGATATGTTAAACCCCATGTAGTGTTATTAAAAAAAAAAAAAAAAAAAAAAAAAAAGTCACTCTGACAGCACATTACTTTGCTTTTTAGCAGAGGATACATAATTGTCCTGGTTGGCTTTACATATACAGAAGCACTGCAGAGATTGTGCAAGTATTTACAGTTGCAAAACATCTTAAATTGATTTTTAAAGCTGTTGTCAAACTTATTTTAATGAACATCTTGCAATGTTATATCATCCATAAGGCAGATATTATTAGACTATACTGACATAATAGTGACAAACTGACTTCTTGCTCTCTGTACGCTGTTATGGAATTCTCATTTCTCTTGTGGCAGCTTGTTACCTTCTGGCTGACAATGCCAACAAAGTTCTGTTCAAATTAGACCTGGTGCATAGAAAGTAATTTTCCTGCATAATGTGCAAAATGTAAAAGGGGAAACATGCATTCAAAGGAAATGGGCAGAAAATTTCCCAAGTTAAGATGAGTGTAAATGAATGTTTATGAAGCCTTTGCATACTGGAAAAAATAAATAAAAAAGGAAGGTAATGGACTCAAAAAATAATGTGGCTTCTTCTGGACAGGTACTAGTTAATAAAGTATGCACCAAGCCACTAACTATAAGTGTGTAAAATGTGTTTAAATTTAATTTTTATTATTCAGTACATTTATATGCAATTTAAAACTTGCTATAATCTGACAAAGGCAAAAAATCAATTTTTTTCAAAAGGGAATTAACATAAATCAGTATATTTATATACTGAGTAACAGATCTGCTCTGCCATTTTTGTTGTATTTTGAATCTGTTCAAATATCATTTCAATTACCATTGCACCATTCATAATTAGCAGAGGTGACAAGAGAGAAACTTAGGATTGCAGCTTTAAAAATAAGTGATACAATTGCTTTTATGTATCCAAATAAATTTCTTGTTTTTGACAATTATCTGTCAAAATGAAGTGATCTTTTCCAACTTAATACCAAATTACACTTCATCTAAACTCTAGCATGAAACAGCAGCATTCTGTGAGAGATGGCTGAACTCACTCAAATGGTATAATGATCACAGACTGACCAGGGTGGTCAACATGAGCTTGCAGAATGAAATTTACTGACATCATGTTACACAATTTCTGGGATCCAAAGTTCATATTCAAGTTCAAAGTTACTTCTTGCTGTTATGCAATGCTTCTAATGTGTGAAGTTGATATTGTTGGCAGGTGGTCTTCTTGTTCATGGCTGACTAGTGAGTGAGCCTCAGCAGGCGGGTGGTTTGACCAAAGGGACCAACAAACTTGGCTCAGCTGGGGTGGGATCCTGACAAATGCTGTGTGAGGGAAAACTGTCTTTTGTCTGACAAATGGACTTGTTCTTGTTGGAGAAAGACATACTGGGATATGATTCCCACATGTCATCATCCAAAATTCCACACTAATCCTCTACTTCAGCCTGTTTATGCAAGCAAGTACTTGTAGATGGGTGTATAATGAATACATGAATACTTGATAAAGTAATTTGTTCTATGAATTATCATAATTATATTGGCTATTTAAATTAAGCAGTACAAAAGGTCTGTTGTTGTGTTGAATCTGAAATTTGCAAAAACATGACAAAATACGTATATATATCTATATATATAGATATATATATAGATATATATATATAGATATCTGTATGGTGAGACTATTTCATCCTCTTTTTAAATAAAACCTGAGTTGCTCCAAGAATTTACCAGAAATTTGAGTCTACTGAAATGATGCAATAAAGCAGATTGCTGCAGTAGAATTATAAAAGGCACCTGTTTCTAGAAGATTAATGAAACAAGTTCATTTATACTAGGAACAGGCTGGAATAACTTCACTAAACTGGCAGATTTTGGCCATTTAAAAAAAGATTAAATAAGGATTTATGGATGTAATTATAAACAAAAATCACTTGGAGATTTTTCAGTAGACTGGGTGCTTGGTGAATTCTTGTATGCATTGGAAAATGGTTCTTAAGTGTATGTGGGAGAGATTAGTAGAGCCTCGATGTGTAGAGAAATCCAGTGATGTAGAACACCCTCCTCTCAGTGTCCAGAGAGAGCACTCAGAGCACTCAGGGAGATGTAAAACACTGGCTGTATTTTTCTCTACATTTATGCATACTCAGAGAGGAGAAAAGTAGGCCCATGGTTTATAATTCCCTGATTTCTCTGGAACATGCACTGAAATGTAAACGAGTACAATAAATTCACTTTTAACTGCCTTCCTGGGAATTAGGTACATAGTCTGGACTTAAGGAACTCTCATACTTTCATTAAAAGCCACATCATTTCTCATTAAAGTAACAATGTCCATCACACAGAGTCCATAACATCTGTGCTCAGGAACATTATAGCTTAAAACATGGTGTAGGGAGCGAGTGAGTAGGGTTTTCATCAGTATCTCTTCACACTTTCCAAAATTAGTCTTTTTATAGCTACGGTGTTGGTGTTGCACCATATTGATTATTTTTCATATAGTTCTCCTTGTTTATGTAGTGTTGTACCTGCTGAGGGTCTGCTCGCTGAAAGATGATGACAATGGCTGGACAGAAAGCTTCCAGTAATGAAGTTTTAATATGCATCTCTAGGGAGTCTTGCTGGGCTAGGTCAGACAGAGAAGCGGATTTCTATTATGGATGTATAAATTAACTCTGACTTCACCGTTAAGGCCTCAGTAGTTTGACACAGGAACAAGAGCTCTTTTGGGAAATGCAGGATGCAAGTCAGGCGGGGAGAGGAAAAAGGAAGGAGCTGTCTCTTTCCCGCTGGAAACCTCAAAATTTACAATTTTTTTTTTTTTTTTCCACAAAAAATGCATTATGCATACTATCATTCTTGGGCTCTTTTGTTTCTATCAAGTTACATATTTTTATTATTTATGTTTTGTGAAAGAGTCTCGGCAAGAATGAAAGGAAAGGTGTACAAAACGGTGGTGAGACCAGCGATGTTGTATGGCTTAGAGACAGTGGCACTGAGGAAAAGACAGGAGGCAGAGCTAGAGGTAGCAGAGACTAAAATGCTGAGGTTCTCTTTGGGAGTGACGAGGATGGATAGGATCAGGAACGAGTACATCAGAGGGACAGCGCATGTTAGATGTTTTGGAGATAAAGTCAGAGAGGCCAGACTGAGATGGTTTGGACATGTACAGAGGAGGGATAGTGAACATATCGGTAGAAGGATGCTGAGGTTGGAACTGCCAGGCAGGAGGCCTAGAGGAAGACCAAAGAGGAGATTTATGGATGTAGTGAAAGAGGACATGAAGTTAGTTGGTGTGAGAGAAGAGGAGGCAGAGGATAGGGTTAGATGGAGGCAGATGATTCGCTGTGGTGACCCCTGAAGGGAAAGCCGAAAGGAAAAGAAGATGTTTTGTGAAATCAATGAGGGTTATAATCTTCATTAGACTTTTAATATCTGTATCTGGCTTCAGTCCACTGATTTGATCTTTATCAGCTGAGTTCTGGGGTTTGCAAGGCACCAATCAGAAATGTACCCTATTAGCATCTTCTGGTCTTTTCAGAAAAGCACAGTTTGTGATCCAGCTGGAGCCAATGGAGAGAGAGAGAGAGAGAGAGAGAGAGAGAGAGAGAGAGAAGCTATGTGCAGGGGAACATGGGAGGCACTGGGGCGTAATTTAAACAGGCGACGGCTGTTGCACAGACAGGAAATGAGAGGAAGCCCAGTTCCTGGGACGGGACTGAATTGGATGTTTCAGGCCCAGACCAGTATCAGAAAGAGAAGACTTATATGGCGTTGTTAAGGGTAACAGTAAGGTCATTGAGAGCAGCATTTCCTTTTCTGATCATGGGCTCGCTTGTCAGCACCGCTATCTCAGTTCCCACATCCCTCTCAAATCATTTCAATGGACTGAATTCAAAGTCTGAAATTCAGGCCGGAGCTGAATAAGACCTCCTGTGGATGCTCCTGTTTATAAGATCTACTCCAGTCTTATATGCTGACTGCTTTGATTTGAAGTTTTGGGCAGTTTCATCCGATGGAAGGAAGTCAAGTTGAAAAGGCAAGAAAGATTTCAATATTACATCAAAAAAAACAGGATAAAAAATATGCTTAGGACCTGTCTGAGAATGCCCATGTGACCGGCTCTTTTTCAGTCTGGGGTTTTGATTTAAAACAGACCCTTACACAATACCATAGTCTGCATCCCACTCTACCTAACCTTGCAATTGAGGAGCAGGCAGGCAAGCTGTTCTGGACTGTGTAATACCAGGCCATCTTGTGAGTTCTCACTACTCAGCCAAATATAGTGCAGAGTCCAGTGCCAGTCCACCAGATTACTGCTCCTAATCAATCTGATTAGCCTGTGAGGGTGGACACCTCGGCTCACATCTGGACTGCATGCTCTGGCTTCCTACAGTTTAGTCTGACAGCAACAGAGTCAAGACACTCAGCTACACAGGAAGCTGATTCAGATCATTCAGTAACATTGGTGGCAGCAGTGTGTGTGTCTGTGTGTGTGTGAATTCAAGAGTGTGGGTATGCATTGTATACTTTGTGTTAGAGACATTTAAGCCAAATTCTATATAAATGATGCATGGGATATAATCACTGGAGGAATTTCTCACATACATTAAAACTTAGGAGCTGATATAAGTCTCATATGATGACAGATGGCATGTGAAAAAAAATCTCAGGAACATATGGGAACAGAGGTATCTACACATTCAATATGATCCCAATCTAGCTGTTCAAATGAATTAATTCGACAGTAAAATTTCATAGCACTCCCTTGTGAACTCATTTCAACCAAGCTCTAGTGATGGTGAAATACAAGGCCACATGTATCAGCCCATTTTCCCTCACTTTCTCTGCTCATTCTGTGTTCAGGCTAGAATAACAGAGACATAAGTCATTCCAGGCCTCCTATTATAAACAGGTGTCACTTTGGTGATAAAAAATGACATCTTAATTTGGAGGCGAGACGCTTTGTCAGAGTGGATTAACACATCATCTTCAACGATTTATTTTTATTGTGCCAGCATCATTTGGGTGGAGGTCGACCATGTCAGTAGTTCTGGCCTCACCTTCTCCCAGGGGAGCATGGGAGTGACGGGTTCAGCCATGATGACTCCCTGTGAGAGAAATCTCCTGACAGGAGATAGATACTGTAAAGTAGCTCCTCAGAACAGACAGGGGAGTTTAGGATGTAGGGTAAAAAAAAAATTAAAACAGTTTTTCAAGATTGCTCGTCATTGGATTTTAACTTTTTGTGGGTACTTTTATGTTATGCGATAGTTCAATTTCTATCTGATTTGTACATCAATTGTTAAGAATCAGAACTTGCTCATCTACTGTTTCAGGCAAAGTTGCATATCCTTGTAGCTCCATTAAGAATCAATCAGAAAACATCAGAAAACAGTGAGGTGCAGACCTTCATCTCAACAAACCAATAATTCATGGAGTGGCAGATGTTTAATTATCAGTTTAAAGTTCAAATTCCATCAGATGCAACATACATTTTTCTCATAGAATATAACTTCTACTTTTTTTAATGTTAACACTATACATAAGTGCTCCATAATAATAAAAGTGTTATAACTCTATCCTTCACGGTCTAATAGAATAGGGGGAACTG
Organism: Lucifuga dentata; assembly: GCA_014773175.1. Taxonomy (NCBI): domain Eukaryota; kingdom Metazoa; phylum Chordata; class Actinopteri; order Ophidiiformes; family Bythitidae; genus Lucifuga; species Lucifuga dentata. Next base: position 167,784 of record VXCM01000526.1, read on the forward strand.
ACAGGCTGTGGTCTCTACTGGCTTGTGCTTGCTGTGTTTATGGACACGCCCGGCACTTACCGTCTGTTTCTTATAAAGGATATCAAACAGGGAGAGCTGAGCCACAAAGCACCTGTTTCCGACACTTCCACTACACATGTTTGCTGCTGTGTTCAAAGACTCTTCAGAGGATGGAGACACCAGTCGTGCTGCCTTTGGAACTACTGTACATCTAAGTCTTAATCAAGGACCTTTTGTCAACTTTGGCTTGGAGTTAGTTGAAAGCAGTAGTGATATCTTGTGATTATTCCCTACATTTTAGCAATTGAATTTGCTGACAAATATTAATAGAAACATGCATTTATTTAACATTTGGAAATGCAATTTTTATACATAATCTGATTAAAATGGACATATTTCATTTGCCATAGAAAGCAATGGATTTTTGTTATCTTTACTGTTATCTGTAAGTTTACCACTTGATATTTTTTTCTCAAAATGACAAATGCAGATAACAAAGGTTTGGATAAGATTATTCACACACATTCCACAGGTTATTGAAGGGAACCACTTTTTAAAAAAACACACAGAACTGGACGTTACATATTTTGATGACAGTGATGAACAGGCGATGTTGTGGTTGTGACAGGAGATGAGCCGTGTGTGATAAGGACGCAGGACAAATATTTTCAGGAAGACATCTCCTGCTGTATGAACAGATACCAGTAATCTAAAAGATACATGTGACGTGATGAAACCAAGCCCATTGGAAAGAGAGGAAACTCGTGTTATATCTCATAACAGCAGGGTGCTCCAGGTAGAAGCATCCTGCTGTTTGTTTGTGTGTGTGTGTGTGTGTGTGTGTGTGTGTGTGTGTGTGCGTGTGTGTGTGTGTGCTGTTTATACAGACTCACACTCTACAAGTCTTTCTGTACTTATAAAGTCCTTTATTAAATGATCTGATGGCTTCTGCCCTAATGACAAAATATCTACAGTAATAGTAACTGTATAAACAATAAGACTAACTTTTAGGCTGATGAGTATCAAAGATTGTACTAAAATCAGGCAAAAAGCAGATGTTCAGCCACTGGTCACTGCCTCTTTTTGCATGATCCCCATTTCTATGTAGACTACAGTGTATCTCCACTGATACACCTGTCAGTAAGGAGCTTTGCCAAGAGAACAGAATAGAGAACACCCAACCAACTACCTGTAGCCCTCACGATACTGTCTCCCCTAAACAACCTAACCCAGAAAAACCTTGTCCCAGACTCTTCCAAATACTAAGTATTTAAGCTGAATTCCCTTCTATTGTGTATATAGAAGTTCTTGTGATACATTCTGTCACCATATAAAACCACTTAAAGTGAGCTCCATCCATTTATTTTAGGCACATTGATGACTGAAGAAAAAGTGGCGACATAAGATATTCTTAAAAAGCTGAAATATCACACAAGTGTTCTTAAACTGAACTGGAAGTGGAAAGTTTGCATATTTTCAAAGAGAAGATGTGTGGGTGTGTTACTGCTACTCAGTGACAGCCTATACTCCACCAGAAAACTCCCCCCAAAATAAAATAAAAATGAAGGGGACATCCATTATGTCATGTTACAATAACATCCCAGGCTGAATTTGGTTGGGGAAGCCTTTTTGCATGTCATTACCTACTCTTTCCTTAGCACAGAATGGCATAAATATCACACAGTGTGGATACACAAGACTTTAGAAAAGCAGAAACAGCAATGAAAATGCATTAATGAAAAAAAAAAAAAAATTCATTTCTACAATTCTTTGATAATAGTGGATGTTGATATCACCTGTATCATCAGGTTTTTATTCTGTTTTTATCCTCATTGACTCTCCCCACAGGCTGATGGCATCAGTGGCTCTGTGGGTTACTACGCTACATATTTACTGTACACACACACATACACAGGAAAAATAGGTTTACACTCAGACAAACACACACATTAAACTGCTACCTCCTTTCCTCCTCCCTCTTCCTCCTCCTGCCTCTGCCCTCCTCCCACCCCTGACCCCCAGTAATGAAAACAAGATGTTTTATTCTCCCAGGACACAGAATAACAGCAGCCCAACTCAAGTTAGGACTCCCACCCCCCTCCTCACAGTGGACGCTCTATAAATACTCTTACGACTTTCTTAAATATGTGACAAAAATACATAAACAGATGTTTATGGGCACACATTTGGCTGGTGAAAATAAAAGTTGTGTAATGCAACACACTTCCACCAGGTAGGAAACAAAAGGGCCAGCTGAGCCCTGGACCTACAGAGGATTTTAGATGGTTTATAATGAACTGAGATGACACTTCACAAAAAGGGACAAATGAGAAAATTGGAGCGGTGATGTGTATGTGTGAGATGATACACTCAGACATAATATACCCATACAGGCAATCTCAATAATCTCAATAATATATTAAAACTATTATTAACTTTTATGTCAGTGACCATGCTCAGTTTATATTCTGGACTACTGCCATTGATGTGAATGAGAATATTTAATTTTGCATAAGTAATTAAACAAAAAACTTATTTTTTTGAGTGTGATAATGATTCTAATATTGCATATTCTATGCAATATTAGATCAAACACAAAGTCATCAGTTCCTGCAGGTGATTCACAATAAAAGCATTCCAACAACGAAAACCTATTAAACCCTTTGGCACAAAGTCTTAAGGTAAAGTCACTCACTGCTCTGTTTGCAACCATTTGGTCTCCACATTTGGACATTATTATTATTATTTTGTTTGATTTTTATCACACACACACACACACACACACACACACACACACACACACACACACACACACACACACATGCATATACATCACTGAGATCACTGAGTACTGCAGCAGTCTTTATGCAAGTTAATATCACGATACTGTATATGAAACAGCGGTATGTTTCAACTTCAGCCATTACTGTGTGTTGCAAGTAGTGTGTGTGTGTATGTTTTTTGTCAGGGTGCACATGTTTGTGTATGTACTGCAGGCATTGCATGTGCAATTTAAATAAAGGAGGTGAGTATTACTTCCAGGCTCTGCAGCTGATCTTCATTTTTCAATTTGTAACCAATCTTCTCACAATTGGACACCAAATTAAAACATAAACATGCCAGATATTCATCTTGTTTACATCAAAGCCCCAAAGGCCCATCACTATACCCACCCTCCTCCACCTCCTTCACTTCAGCCCCCATCAGCAGCATCCCACCCAAGCAAAATTCTGCCTCAGTCTGTTACTGCTTCTTTTCCCATTATACATTAGTCCTAATCAAGGTCAAGTCCTTCTGTGCCTGCTTATGAAGCAGCTATCTGTTGCCTGTCTGAGTGTGTGATGAGGATAAATGGATCCTGTGGTGTCACTTCTGCTGTATACTCTCATAACCAAAGCTTTTGGCTGCTTTCTAGAAACATCTGCGCCACACTACACAGTGGTTCAGTGTTTTACATGTGTCTGCATATTCAGTTTTTTTCCCACTCAAACAAAAAAGCAAGCAATTTAAAACTCGTGCGATTCACAACCATGTACGATTACAAAATATTATGAGGCTACATAAGAACATGTTCATGTTCAGTTACAGCTCTTTGACTTATCTTATGTTTCACAACAGCTATGTTTCCAGTAGTTATTGGTGAATTCACGGAAAGACAAAAGCAGCGCTATTGTAAAACACTTCCACACATCTACACAAACTGTGAATACTACCCAAACCAAGGTGTTTCTCTGCTGCATGTTAATCTTACAATATTTTATATTATCCCAACATGGAAGCCTTGCTTTTTTTTCATATGATTTCACTTTAACAGAGGTTTCCCCAAGAGAACCACTACCACCATGTGAGAACAGTCTGTGCCTTATGGAGGAAACCTGGGTTAGTAATTAAAGCAAAAATCCCTGCCTGACAGAAATGTGTACCCCCTAAACAACAGCCACCCTTTATAATACTGCAGAGAAACATGCAGACAGACTGTGTGCCAGACTTACAAACATTATTAAAAGTGTCCTCTGCCAGGGAAAACTGGCATAGTGCCTCCACCATAAAAGGACACCAAGTGAATCATAATTACATATTTTGAGCTCCTACATGTTCAGAATTGTTTTGCATCAGCTTGAGCCATTGTTTTTCCTATAGAAATTGTAATGACACAGAATCTCATGATTGCAGCACCTTGACTGTCTTGTATATCTTGGAATTTATGACTGGGAGAATTCACGACTTATGGAGGAATCAACCCAAGAGTTGATCTATTTAAATTTTACTACAAATGAAAAAAAAAAAAAAAANGAGAGAGAGAGAGAGAGAGAGAGAGAGAGAGAGAGCAGACAAGTTTGAGTTTTCATGCTGCTATACAGCTAACCATGACCATGTTTGAGCTATAATGTTTAATGCTTTAAAGCAGATCAGTGCTTTGGCTGCACTCTGATGACACTCAAGCTTTAAACTATTCATAATATTATATTTTAGGCATCTTGATTTTTGAATAAAATAAGAGTATTTGTTTTCTTCAACATACATTTTAGCAGTTCTTACATAGAGAGCATATACCTGATGATGTATCAGTGTTTAGTTAAGTTTTCTGCTCTGACTTTGCACCCTACTCTGCAGCATGCAAAAACCAGGCTACAGGCCAGAAGTTTGAGGCCACCGTCAGATTTAACATAACCAGACTGTGTACTGTAATAAGTTAATCCCAAAATGATCTGGGAGAAGGCAGACAGCAGGCTATTGAATAGAATGTTAAAACACATAAGCAAGGGAGTTTGGGCAAGCAAGTTGGAGCACAACTGGAGTGCCAGCAGTAATAAAGACTGGGCATGCCTTCCTTAAAAATCAATTGTTAAGGCATAGTGGCTACATAATGTGCAAATTATTCTTGAAAACTAATTAGTTACATTTATTTTATATATTTTTGTCATTTCCTGTGCAATAANTTTTTTTTTTTTTTTTTTTTTTTTTTAATCTGGGGATGGCCTCAAACTTCTGGCCTGTAGTGTATGTATGGATGTGTATCCCAGGCTGTTTATTTTTTATAAAACAGGGTCAATGTTCTTGCGTAATTAGTCTACAGAGAAAATAGAAAATTGACAGTCTGAATAAATATTCAATCTGAATAAAAACATAGTAATTGTATTTGCATATGCAGTAGAATAAGTCTTATCACATTTGATTCTGAAGTATTTTTATAGTTAAAAGGAGCCTCATTTGTCTGGAGTATTTGTGGATGTGCATGTGTGCACGCTTGTCTGTCTTCCTGTTTGTGAGCTCTCAAGCATGCAAGCGTGATCATGTGCATGTGTGCTGTGATTGACACTGTTTTGAAAGCTGTCTCTCTACACATTTTAGAACAAATGGGCATCTCAGTTACTTCATGTTGCCCATTGTTCATCACTTCTAGACATTTTCGTATTTTCATCTTAGAGAGTTCATTCATTGCTGCTTCACTCCACTTCTGCGTTTGTGAAAGTAACTGATCTCAATCAGCAGTCCATTATCTTTAGCAGGCAATTATCCACATTGTCACTTTTGCATTTAGCCTTGTGGCTCAAAGGTCACAGGGGTCTGGTGTAACTCAAGCCGTATGGACGACTCCCCGGCCTCTCATATACAGAGTCTTCCAGGGTAAAGCACCCCCAAGGGGCTCTTGTGCACAGGCACACAGAAAAGCCAGTTTGGCTCACTCCTTCTTTAGACCTTCCACAGGAATGTTTCACAGTTTAGTTCATCCAAGCAGCAAAGTGAGTTACAATACTAATAGAAGCTACAACTTATCATTCTTCATGAAAATGCATGGCTTCCCTGTAAGATGGTGTGATGGTGATGTTGAAATGCTTCAGATGACATTCAATCAGTGAGACAGATAGAGGCAATGATAGAGTTCTAGGAGTGGGCAGTTTCTTATTCTGTTTAAATACTTAACTTGGCATGTGAACCGGTTTACCGGTTGTTAGAGCCAACTCTTTGTGATCTTTGCAACTACAAATTAGTTGTTTTTAGGTTTGGTTAGTTCCACTTTTATGTTGAAATGAGTGTCAGTGAATTTATATTGCTTTCTTTCACTGCAACCTAGAAATAAAACAGCACATCAATGAAAGTTACATCTTTTTATTTGGCTAAAGCAATCTACAGTTTGTCTCAGCAGCTACCACCAATTGTGTGAGGAGGCCTTTGTTTATGTAGTGTCTGTGATTATCCACCGGTGGCTCCAGTAGCTTGCATACTCACAAAGACTGACTTTATAGGGCTGAATCGGTGTTAACCTGAGATGCCAGTTCATTGAATCACCCTTGACTTACTCAGCATTGCTGTTCAATGGATGGAATTTGCAGAAACTGAAAGACTTACTACTCACCAGGGCTGTACCTGTGTAAACCTAAGATGCTATAGTTTGTTGAATCACAAACCTATGACTCAGGCTAGCCTACATAAGGAAGCATAATGTGAATGGTTACTCGAGCGAGTGTAAATCTGTGGAACTTTCGGAAACCAAAAGACTTACTTACCGAGATAGTTTGGAATTGTTACCTACATTTGCAAGCATTACTGAATGGTATTACACTGCTTCATGTTAGCAGCAGTTCAAGTACAGCCTGGTCCAGGTACTGCACATACACAAGCAAGTTAAGCATTTTTACCATATATGCAAATTTTTAGCTAATTTTATTTAATACTACAAAGTTATGGCTTGTTCTTAATCCAGTGTGTGCTAGCTAAGTCAGTAGCCTAAGAAATGAGGGATATGACTTGCTGTTGTTGTGCTGTATGCTTCATTTTACAGACAAAATACATAGGCAAGTGACATCTTACCCACTGTAATTGGTTACAGCAAAATTAATGAATCGATGTTAAGCAACTTGTTGGCCATAGTTTTCCCTTTCAGTAAATTTTCAATTCAGTGGGTTCAAGATTAAACTATAGTAGGGTATGCTTTAGGAGAAAAATGTTAAGTTGTAAAATGATAGTATAATATGTAGGGTGTTGAATGATGCCTAGTCATGCAGTATGGTATGGCATAATGTAATGCACTCTCAGATGCCATGGTTAGATTTCACAAATACTATTCAGAGGGATATTCTAGAGAAAGTCAATCCAGCACAAATATGAATGGCTGACTTTAAACACCTTAATGGCCGTCAGACCAGGACTTGGCAGTGGCTGAAGTTATGAGTAATTTCCGTCTGTAGGCAGCTAGTTCATTTAAGAGACAAGCAGAAAATTTTGTGTTCGGTTCCAGGATGGAAATCATAAGTAACAAATAATAGCCAATATTTTGTGGTTCTGTATTTAGTGTGGCATAATAAGGCTGCAGTAACAAATAAGTCATAACAGAATAACTACATCCAGATTTTAGGTCATTAGTTCATTGATGTATCTCTTTTTGAAGTCCTACTAACAAACTTTGACCTTTGAACAACTCCACCCTCAAGCTATTTAAAAGTCCCTATGTTGATGCACATGCAATCAGTACTGAATATATTCGTTAACATCTTCACTGCAGTGACACATTTGAAACAGCATTTGTTCATTACTTTTTTACCCATAGGAAAAGCCCCTGTAATCTCCATGCTTCCTCTTTTAAGCCAGTCCTCATGTTTTCCCTAGCATTGCCTGTCCCAACCTTGGGAAAAAAAAAGTCCACTTCCTCCTTGCTCCAAGTTCTCCCACTGAGGGAAGAAGTGTGTCCCTAAGTTCAAGCAGCACCCCAGGCAAATGAGGGGTGAGGAGAACAAGAGGTGGACTAGTGTTGGAGTCAGGCAGTACTAACCAGTGTGTGGAGAAAATTGCAAGGTTGCTGACCTTATAGCAACAAGTCAAACAAGCCTGAGAAAATACACAACAAACATGAGGCAGATGACAGTCATCTTTAGATCATGGTGCTGTATGAAGTGCCTTAAAGATCACCTTGGGTCGGCATGAGTATAAAACTAGTCTGTTTTCAGTTCCTGGTTTCTGTTTTAAATATGACAATAAGATGTTTCTGAAGTTCTGAAGAAAGACATACAATAAAATGAAGATGATAATGTTGTTGTCAATGTGACAATGTTGACAATGTCAGTCTTAATTAGACGCCCACTTCATTATTACCATTATTGTCATTCAAGCCAGAGCCTTCAAAAATTTGTGATATTGCAGTTGCTTTCCCCTCAGAATCTTTTTCGGGTCTTCTGGGGTTTAATATCTAACAGCTGATCAATAACGCTAGCAAAACAGCTATCAGGAATCAAACAGCTGGTCGTGGCATTAGAATAGTCCAAAATGTAGATTGGAGTACAAGATATTGTTCAAGTGATAGGTTCAGATGTAGGTAGTCCAAGTATGAACCAAAGCAAAGGGGCACACAACTGGAATATTGACACTTTCTAAAGTATCACCTTACACAACAGTATGTATATGCTTTGCTATACACAATATAATTACATTTTGGAAACGCTATAAATGCATAGATTAAACAGACTGCACATATGAGAACTGGAAAATATCAGAAATGCGAGCCAACACTGTGGTCTACTGTAACAACAGATGTCTAGATGGTAATATTGCCCAATAACAGTTTAGCAACAGAGATTCCATCAGGGTACAAGAGTGCGAGCAAGGAGGACAGGGGGTGAGAGACAAATTTTACCACAGGCTAAGATTAGACAGTAGTGTGATGGATGTTCCTCTGCTTCTAATGAAGCTCCTGCCTCCTATTAGCCCAGGGTGAAGGAAACAACAAGGGAGGGAAGGAAAAGAGGCTGCAATAAGGGGGCCAGGAGCACAGAGTTATCTCATGCTAACTTAGTTAGCTGATAGGCTCCAGGGATACAGGAGGAGAAAGGTCAAAACCCCTACCAACGTCCCCCTAGGGACCCAGGCACAGAGAAGTCAACATTCCTGAGAAACTCTGAGACCTTCCTCCCCTAGAGAGATGGAGAGATGAGGGAAAGAATGATGGAAAGAAGAAAGAGCCAAGAGAGAAAAAGAATGAGAGACCATGCATGTTCTTTCCATTTACCCTCTTCAGAGAACAATATACATACAAGCACACAAAAATACACACATAGTTCTGTAGATGTACTGCACAATATACTTCTTTTCCTTCTACAATCTAATAGTAACTCAAACTCACACTGACCTATGTACACTCATTCCTGTCATTATTTATGAAATATTTTTAGCTAAACTCCCAAAATAGTTTTCTTCTCTACTCCCCTTGGCCAAGTAATTTCCAGTCCAATAGTGGCTGGCGCCTGCATAAGTATGTGGAGCAGAAGGAATTCTTACAAATCATTTGGCAGAGAGCCATCATTCTAATGCATAAGCATGTCAGGTTTGTCACTTACATGCAAAAACCACTTGCATAATTTGTACCTGTATTTGTTTTTGGCAGCAGTTTGATAAAAAAATATGTCTTCACAGTTATCTCACAATATATTTCAACTGTGGTTGTTGGTGGTTGAAATTCTGAATTTACTGTGGGTGCAAGACCTTGATAATCACATTAGCCATCAACTCCTCTCCTGTATTATCTTGTTTGCTAGATACTGCTCTGACAGAGCAACTGCACAAGAGTAAGTTTGGCATACTGGTCTATGCTAAATTGCCACTGAGCAACTCTAGGTAGCAATATGTCCCAGGGTGATCCATATGGAAGAAACAGAAAATATCAACAACCAGTCAGCAGGACCTTTAGATTTTCAGGTGTAATAATCATTCATTTGATATACTGTGAGGGCACTTTGCAAATGGTTGTCTGACCTTCCAACTGAATCCCCATCACTCCCCCTACTGTACAGAGAACTCAAGGCTCAAAGGAAACTCAATCTATTGCACCAGTGTTTTTTTTTTTTTTTTTTNTTTTTTTTTTTTTTTTTCATCTGAGTTGTGAAATCATATAATTACAATGCAGAGAAAAGAAAGATTGCACACATGATGTGGTTGTTTGCAACATATAATCCCTGTATATTAAAGATAATTGTCAATGACCACATGCAACTTTAAGCACAAAAGCAGGTCAGAGAGGCAGTGCAGAATTACACAAAAACATTGTTTTGGTTTCCAAACCATTTCCCTATTCAAAAGGAGTGCTAGCACCAAAAACAATGTTCTGTGCTGCAGACTTTTTTTTTTTTCATCTTGTCTGTAAGCATTTGTCTGNCACCAAAAACAATGTTCTGTGCTGCAGACTTTTTTTTTTTTCATCTTGTCTGTAAGCATTTGTCTGTTTTCATCAGATCTAATACAGCAAAGCTTTGACAGCCCTCATTCTGGTCTCAATCCCAGCTTGTCATCCAAATCTTGCTCTTGACAGCCCACACTGCAGAAATACCCCCTTAAAGAAGTAGGAATGTATGGGAAATATAGCTTCTTGGAATGCCACTGGCAATCACTCCCAGCTAACAAAGGAACAAGAAGACAAATAGTTACAAGCCTTCACAAAGCTCCAACCCAATGCAGCGGGTCTGAGTGTTATCAATCACTCATCAATAGCTCCTTTCCCTAACGCTTTGCATTCAACTGTGGGTTATCTGCAGTGACATAAAGTTAATGTAGCATTGCCTGTAATGGCAGAGTGCTGTCTCACTGCTCTGAATGGGAGCCGTGCCCTCCAGACACCCCTTGTCTGGGCTAAAACCCTGCAGTATCTGGCAGTGGTAGTGTGCTCAGGCGATGGAAGGATATTCAAACTTTCGTTAGTTAAAAATAGTCCACCCCCTCTCTTAAGACAAAAAAAGAGGGCCCTGTTAATAATCGCAGCTCTGTACAGGCTGCCTGAAGCATCTGGTCTGAGAATGTGTCATTTTTTAGGAGGGGCCTGGGAAACTGTAGACACCATGCTTGCTGCCCAGAATAAGAATCATGGGAATGATTGAAGGAGTCTTTTTTGTGCGGGCCATTAAACTAAAACTAGCCTGGCTCAAGGAATAGACTGCCTTCCTTCTCCTGTGGGCTGCCTAGCCAGGCATAAGTCACTCAGCAGCTGGATTACCAGAAATGGATGATTTTATGCTAACATACTAGTGACAGGGGTCGTGATGAGGTCAAGGAATCATGGACATGGGAGATCCCATCTCTCTAGGGTCAGGGTCAGTTTTAAATCTCATGTCTTCAAGTGAGAAAGCATGAGTGCTTTGTGACATGCCTTTTTGCTTGCTTGCATGGCTGTATGTTTTCAGTAAAACCAAAAGAGCATGGCCCTACCACAATGGCCAAAAGCCTAAAACAATAATGGTATAGCTGGGATTTAAAGAAAGAAAGAAAGAAAAGCAAGTACTTGAGTGTACAAAAGCAATGAAATTAAAACATCAGACCTTCATTGGTGATTACAGAGCTCAGCTTTCAGGGCACTTAAATATACAAGACACAGGTGTAATCAATGAGCAATCACTTCAGTTAGGTAGCAAAAGGACTAAAACTGGACAGGTGGAAAACATAATTACAATAATTAAACATTAAAGGGCCATACCTATGATTGGGCATGTTTGAGCCCAATATATCCTCTACATGTGACATTACTGACAACTTTTTCCCAAAATATACTACTTTAGTGGTAAATTTAAGAATTTTTCCCCCCTATCTTCCAGACTGCCATTGGCTTCAGATCATTCCAGTGCGTTATTAAAATCAACTTGAAGAGTCTTGGTTGGTTGTTGATATGTTCAGCTGGAGATATGTAATCCATCACAATAAACATCTATTACTATTATTTAACCAATGCAACACGAAGATGCACAGAAGGTGGGTGTAACATTTGACTTTGAAAGATTAGAAGATTTGAAAAAAAAAAAAAAAAAANAAAAAAAAAAAAAAAACAGGAAAATTAAAATACGGTTTTATGTTTTGGAAATTTGGTTGTCAGTAACATACTATATAGGGGGATTGTGTGGGCATGCATGCATGATCGCCAGTATAGTCCTTCAAATATCAAATAGTAACTTAATGAATACTAAAGATGTAAGTAGAAATTACAGAGACTACAATGGGACTTAAAATTATCAGAGACTCCTGGGTTTCTGTGTTAACTAACATTGAGTTTTGTCCTTTTTTTTTTTTAAGAAAACTTTCAAATATAAATTTATAATGAGCAAAAATGCCCAGGGCCCAGCCTACTTCACTGCCATATTGCTATGCCACATAATTAACTGAACTGACTGGGTCATTGATTGCACCTGTGCCTTCTATATTTAAGTGTCCTGAAACCCCCTGTAAGCACTGATGTAGGTCTGAAGGAAAGAAACATTTGCTGCTGATTTAAGATCACTTTTTTACAATATTTTTAGCCCACTTTTTTGTTAACCTCTTCAGTTTCCTTTACTTACACACCAAAGAGTTTGTGTTTGTGCAATATCCCCTATCTTATAAGAACTTGTCCATTAAATTGCATTTAGTTTTCAAATAAACTGAACAGGACCCTACTGTCATCTTTAATTCCTCCAGACCAAAATGTTGCCTGAACCATAAACCAGGACTGAGCATTCACACTTAAAATTTTTGTGGCACCACAATTTGGATGCCTGCTATACACTGAAAACAGTGCAGAAACAGTCTGCTATTTCCTAGATGAGATAACATGAAATCCTGATAGAAAGTCACAATAGCCACAATGCTAACAGTTACACTGAACACAAAACATGTTGCTAAAATTATACAGCAGGGTTTTTTCTTACACTAATTATCCTATGTTACCAGCAGTTGAGAAACACACATGCTCATGCACAGAACTGTGCTTATTTTAAATTTTGTTCTAAAAGGACCATACTGGCTATTTTGCATGTTTGCAAGGAAAAGAATTGATATAAAGATAATGGTGTGAATCACTCTTAAAAAGACTTTTTCCCATTTATAATATTGAAAGTAGTTATAACATTATAAAGTGTTATGTTTGCTCTATACACCTAGAGAAATATGTTATTAACTATTACTAAGATATTCAATTTTCATACAGGTAATGTTACTGACAATTATTTCCCAAAGCATACTACTGGAATGGTGAATTTAAATTTTTTTTTTCTTATCTTCCAGACCGCCATCATTTTCAGTTCATTCTGGAATGCTATTAAAATCAACTTGTTGATACTTGAAATGTTCTTGGGATAGGTAATCCGTCATCGCGAACAAGNTATTAAAATCAACTTGTTGATACTTGAAATGTTCTTGGGATAGGTAATCCGTCATCGCGAACAAGACATATATTCAGTTTTTTATTTTTTTTAAAGTTATGTAATTTTAGTGTTTAAGCAATAAATAAATAACCAATAAAAAGTGTGGAGTGATCAGAAGATGCTTCCAGTTGTCAGTTCTTCACTACAGCACTTGAATGCATCACTAGGAAGCATTTTCAGATCACTCCACACTTTTTATTGCNTCTTCACTACAGCACTTGAATGCATCACTAGGAAGCATTTTCAGATCACTCCACACTTTTTATTGCGCTTAAATGCTAAATTTACATAACTTTGAAAAAAATCCCCGAATATACAGTACGTCTGTTCACGATGATGGATTACCTATTCCAAGAACGTTTCAAGTATCAACAAGTTGATTTTAATAGTGTACCAGCATGAACTGAAACCAATGGCAGCATGGAAGGTAGGAAAAAAAAAAAGAAATCACCATTCCAGTAGTATGTGTTGGGAAATGATTGTCAGTGACCTTACATGTATGAAAATTTAATATATTAGGCTCAAACATCCAAAATGGATGGTATGGTCCTTTAATGTAACTTTCCTCCTCAATCAATTATTGTAATTGAATATTTTGAAAAAGCGCATATATTGTGAAATCAAGCTATAGGCACAATACTGACTGAAATATAAAATACTGTGCATTTGCTCAATTGATGTGTGACAGTCCCCTGAGTTTGTGTCTATGGGGCTCTCTGCTTCTGTATATTTGCTCTGTTTGCTGTGTTTCAGGGAGCTTAATTGGAGGCAGTCTGGAAGCACTTGGGCCTGGTGTTCTCTCCCACTGCTTTTAAGCCTTGCATTCATCAGTGGATTCTGAGATCTTCTCCTACAACATGCATATGCACTGACATCCCATTCTCCACACATCCAAGCCTACACCACTATTATCATTTTCCTTCCTCACTCTGGGTCTGTGGTTTTCACGTGCTAAATGGAAATAAAATAACTCTTTCTCTTTCTTGTTTAAACTGTTGCATCCTCCCTACTTTTTGTCACGGCCCTGAGCCAGGTCGTGACAGATGTAGTAAAGTGTCATGACAATGAAAGTGTCAAGAGTATAGCTTGAACTTATTAGTAGCACTATTTCTATAGCACATGGAATGTGACAGGTGCAGTGGTGTGAATTGTCTCAAGCAAAAATGTGGACAGCTATAAATCAGCTGGCTGAGGAAGAGAAGGTGCTGCTGCCGTTAACTTGGCTAACAATTACCCTTTATAACAGACAGAGGTGTTCATGGGAGACAAACTGGTTAATGAGTGCTGTCAGACAAGGGCTTGGGAAGCCCATGGGAATCTAGCCTAACAGAAGTGAAATCCAGCATCATAGTACACAATGTTTGCAATCGTTTTTATATCATACAATCCTAACTTATGCCATGCTGTAAAAAAACTGAATAACAGTACTATGGAAGCTCACTTGCATTATGCACATGCCTCATTTGTTCTTACACAGTCTTTCCTATTTCTTCCTAATGTGTGTTTTCCATACTGGATGCAGTCCAGTATGGAAAACATGTATCTACCGATGCAATCAATTTGTTTATGAAAATGTACTGTATATATTTGTTGAAAGGCCACCATGTGCTGTTCTGTCTAACTGTTGATCTTGTTCCACTTGCACTCTATCTATGAACTAAAGCAAGAAGAAAAGCAAGGAAAAAAATGCTTCAAATTGGAGAGAGTTGCTGCTGTTCATCATTAACTATACCATTTAATCCTCAAACTTTGCTTTGTTGACAAATACTTTGACATAACTTTGAACAGTGTCTAAAAAACAATCAGCTCAGATGCTTTGTTAGCCTAGTTTGTCTGTCCTCAGATTGAGTGCTAGTCTTCAGTCATGTGTGTCACACCTGTCTGACCTTTATTGCAATAGAAATAAATCACATATAAAGTCTAAATGTGCCACTGCCGGGTTAGTGTATAACCACCATCAGAGAATGCAGATGAATGAGAAACTACAAATCCATTCCTAAGAATAATAGTTTGTAGGACTGATAATACAGTATGTTCAGGTTCGGTGAGCATAAGAATATAAGAAATAAACTCTAATTTCTTTAGAAATTTTGGATGGTATTATATATTCTCACCTAGTGAATCGATAGCCTCCAGCCCCCTGACAGATGATGAAAATATGTAGTCGCTCCATTGGAGGTCATAAAGATTGCAATACAGTGAAGGAACTCCATCTGTGTGTGCATGTGTGTGCGTGTGTGCACCATCGTGTATCCACTTACTACCAATCAAAGCCCCATAACTACTGTGTTATAAGGAATTAGAGATGTCAACATTGTTAAGGCATTTGTATTGTTTTCTCAGTCAAGGAAAATTAGAAAATGAATTCCTTTGGGCTAAAGCAGAGTGTGTTCTTGGGAGGGGGGAGTGAGAGCAGCATGCATGTGGGGATCTGAGGGTGGGTGTCTGTGTGTTGTGGTAGAGGGATGCCAAATTGTGCTCAGTCACTCACTGGCAGGCCATTTTCACTGAGACAGCTGAATTGTGGGAAAAAAGGAAGAATTGTGGCTCTGCCATTTGTTTTGCTTATGGCGGCCTCCCACCCAGACCTGCTGAATACATACTGATTAAAGATGGTAACACACACTGTTCTGTCACACACAATTGTTGCTGTTGCTGGACAAAATCTTGAAAATTGTGGCATTTGGCAAGTTTGCGGTTCACAGCTCTGACAGGATGTGGTATAAAGGGAAAGGGCAAGCTGGGGAAAGCCCATCCAGCAGAAACAGGAATTTAAGAAAATATCAAGTGTGTTTTAAGATGATTCAGCTTTACTTTCTTTTTATCAAAGGAAAAATTCTCAAACATCATATGCACTGGCTTATTAGATTTTAGATTAGATTTTCAATATAACTGGTCTTGATTTATCTGGAAAGTAGATTGCATGGTTGAAACATTAATATCCTGAATCTCTTTTATGAAAATACAGGATAAGCTTGCTTATTTTGAGAATCAGGCCAATTGTAAGCATTCTTACTATGCCATTTTTATCTCTTATAGTCCTGAAACTCTTTTCTTAAAAGAAGTGGAAGAAAAAAACATCAGTGCAATAGAATTCACCTGTTTAAAAAATGTCTAATCCAGTGTGACTCCTAAATGAGCTGAATGAAATGACAAATATTCTTGTTTCAGGCACCTTTAACTTGAATTTTTAAAGGTCTGCTGCTTAAATGAAGCTATAAGCTCAAATTAAATTCTATGTTGCTAGTTTTAAAGGTCAGATAGTGTTTTGTGAATAGAGCTAGTTTCAAGGTAACTAGATTATAAAATAATGTGCTTCTAAAAGGGGATGTTTTGCAGTCTGGTACTTTCTTGTATACCATACACTGTGTGTTCATGCTAGCTCTCTCTCTCTCTCTCTCTCTCTCTCTCTCTCTCTCTCTCTCTTATNCCCCCCAGTCCATCCTTGGTGAGGAAATGGAAGCCCGAGCACAGTTGAGAGCAGTTAGAGCATTAGGACAACAGAGGCGTGGCTGGCCTTAAATGAGGGGACAAATTGTAGTGCAAGGAGGAGGGCCAGAAGCCAGCAGTGGCACATGGGAGGTGGCCCCTGAGCAGCTCTGTGGGGTCAGGCCAGCCTCCCTGCCATGTGAGCAGGAAAGGTGTGCGAGCATGAACTTTTGCCTTATCCCACTCAGTCCATCATCCAGCAAATGGAGCACATCAGCCACACAGCTGGGGAGAGAGCTGGGCTGGGGTGGGATTGGTGGTGGAGGGCTGAACACCTCACACAGGCTCTCTTTGTGTTCTGGGTGGGGGTTTGCATTACGATGGATGGGGGAGTAGGGGTGGGGGGGTAAAGTGAAGTTAGGGAGATGGGCGGGGTATATTTGAGGAATATAAGGAGAGAAACATACAGTTGGAGCAATTACCACTTTGTCATTATCATGCCCAAACAGAGGATCATCTATCTTCTCATTCATGGTGTCACCTGGCCTTGATTTTCTTCTCAATAACCTTCCTTTAAGTAGTGAACTGGTTCAAATTAGATGCATCCTTTTCTCTCAGTGAAGGTGTCTCAGCTAATGTAAATACAACTGTACTAAAGTAGGCAGATGTGCATTTCTGGAACTCAGCCTGTGCTGCTTTGGTGTTTACCATGAAAATAGAACAAGTGTGTTGGTGGATGTGTATTTTTATGCTCTATGTAAATGTGTAGGTATTTTCTGTGCATTTCTTTTTTATAGGGTTTGTTTTTTGTGCACGAGTTTACATGTATTTACACATAAAGCAAGCCAGACTATAATGTATATATAAATCAAAACACCACAATAATATGTATTAGTATGGTTATATACTGTGTATTCAAATACACTACCTTTGCTAAATATGACTCCATGTTAAAGGTTTACCTGATTCTCTTGGACAGAGGGTCTGGGATTGTGTGGGAAGAAATGTCTCTGAATCGGACCATTCCTGTGGAGGTCTTCCTGGACGTGCTGTCCAATCCAGAAAGAACTTTACATTCATATGCAACACACATACACACAGTCACAGTTTGCTTGGTAATTTATCATTACAACTGTCTGGGCCTATTCTGAGACTTTTGAGTAAATATAGCAGATCAGCTTATTTTACTTCCTCCCAATGGGAATTGAGTAGGAATTCAAAATGATTTAGAGGGACATTTTAAATGTGAATATTATGTTTATTATTAGATTGCAGCAGGCTTCCTCTTATGAGCAGCTTCAGCAGGAGGTGTGGCTGCTTATACTTTGAATTTCTGACATTCTTAATGTTTGACTTCCTGTCCAGTAAAATTGTTGATGCTTCTTAGTAAATTTGGCCGCCTGATCAATTAATACTATACCAATTAAAAAAAAAAAAAAAAAAAANAAAAAAAAAAAAAAAAAAAGTTAATACAAATAAAATAAAATAATATATCCAACACAAAAATACACACTAATATACTTTTATTCATAATTATCAGATAAAATGAGAAAAAAAAAATAAAACACTTGGAGGTTAATAGTATAAATCTTTTAAACAAAACATTTTATAGTCAGATCTTGGGGAGAGAAAAGATCCTGGCATTCTTACAAAACTTGCCTGTGAAATATAGTCATATAATCTAATTAAGATGTTACTAAGTGGATGGAATATTGAAGGAAAGAAGCCACAGATTTTGTCAATCTCTACAATTGATTTAATTAACTGCAAATCTCTTGCTGTGACCCCTGTAATCCTGTTTTTTTTTGCCTTTTTTCACCCAGTAAAAATTAAAGTTTAACTATAAATAGAGGTGGATAATGCAGTTGACCTGAGAGGTTAATTCTCAGGCTTTTGGATGCTTTCATCCCCTGGAGGCCCACAGTCCATGCTCTCCTCAGGTTACATTACTATGAACTCGAGAACCACCACAAGGAAATGAGTTCATACGGAGAAATGAAGCCAGGATTTGGTCTGCTCGGGCACCTTTGTAGGCACTCCCAAGATGAGAGGCCGGGAACAGGCTGGGTTTAAGTCCTGATTAATACCCTGATTCCACGCTACATCATGAGGTCAGTGGGACTTCAAATAAAGAGAGAAATCATGAAATAAGGGACTGTGGCAGGCATGATTACTTTGTTAGAATGTATGGTAGCTTTTCTGTTTCAGCACCTGTCAGAAAGATAGACAAACGTACACGAGAGAGGAGAGAGACTTAAATGAAATGTTCCATTAATACCAGATGAAAGGACTTGTTGAGTGCAGCCGTACTCAGCTGTGTCTGTGCATGCAGGGGAGTCAGGCAGCTTCACTGACTAATTACTCCTTCACATAATCCTAAAATGTTTTTACATAATCTCAAATACTGTTTACATATGAAAACGCGACGGGATTAGTGTTATAAAGTACTTCACAGTGCCAGGTTAAATATACATCTTATGCGACACACCCAATCATTTCAGCATTCATCATTTAACCTCTACATTTGTCCACCTAATCAAAATACAGTTAGATAAATAGATATATGTGTGGTCTGAGTACACACACAGAAGTCAAATAGCTGATGACATGTCAGTCAGTCGAGGTCTTTACTTCCAGTATTTATTTACTCATGTTGGTGACACTTAGGACCTGTGGCCATGAAATTTGTGTCACATTGATATGACATATGCAGCACAGCACAGCAAAATACATCCACTTCACACCAGCTACTGCTAACTACTACAAACACTAGACAAACTTCCAGTGTACAAACAAACACACGTGCACAGCCACACGTACACCCAAATGAAAAAAAGATTGCTGATTGCCTCAGCAGCTGAGCTAAGCTGAGGGCTGGAAGCCGCATTGAAGGGATCCCGTGGTGGACCTGAAGCTAAAGGTGCCTCTTTGGGTGTTGGGCTCTTGGAAAAGGGTCACTGAAGATTTGTTATGGGAGGTATCAGGTAACACAGGGCCATAGTTTCTAAGTAGACATTATTGAAAACTAGGTACCCTGCAGAATGTGAGAGACAACATAGAATGTAAAAATAGGTATCAGTGGTTGAAATTGATACATGTACATGCACACTGTACTCCAATTTTTGACTTTATTGTGGTTAAGACAAAAATGTGGAGTGAGACATATCCATGGATGAAATTATTAAGATTCCATCATTCACAGACTCATTGCTTAATCAGTTTACAGGAGAAAACACTACAGGTGTGGACATGAATGAGGCAATTGCTTGTGCCAATTATAAATTGATGGATAATCTTGTTCAGTTCTTGAGTACACAACACTGATTAATGCCAATTTCATTCTAATTCTGTTAAATGCAATTGGAAGAAAAAAGAAAAAGATTTGTTGCCTTAATTGGAGCAGAATCAAAGTTTTAATGTGTAAACATATTGAATGGTAGCAGTTTTTCAATAATGACCTATCACACTCTACACTCATCTTATTTTGTCCTACATGATGTCATGTGTGAGGCCATGTATAGAATGTGTGCTGCTGTCCTGAACCACTCTTCTTCCAGCTCCACATGCCCCAAAAGCCTCCCCACTGTCTGAACAATCCAAAACCCCAACGCATGCATCAATCTTGTACACCTGGGAGGGGGATATTCAGCAGCTGCCAATGTAGTCCCACCCAGAAAGCTCTGTCCCAAGAGTTCTACTAATTCCAAGGTCATGTGGATGCCTCGGGCCTCTTCCTCTCACCCTGTCTGCTTACCTCAGCTGCAAGTGAAGCGGAGGAAGTGAGAGAGAAGAGGCAGAAGAGGAAGGGGAATATGAAGCATTTAAAAGTAGCTCTGTCACACAGACATTAGAGTGTGAAGTGAGAGGTTCCTTCATGCAGTACATCTCAGAGCACAGATTACTGAGGTGTGATGGCGCATGTATTTCTGGAGGTGGGAGGACAGGGGAGGCCTGGTGCTGTCTTCTGAGCTCTCTCCATCTTTAGTGATGGAATATTTCATTAGTGGCGCCTTGTCTGGTACCAGACATTCTTAAAACTCCCTCCTCTCTGTGACCCCCTCTCAGGTGGTGGAAGCAGCTAGAGGAGGTCACAAGGCCTCTATTAATCTGATTCCACTGTAAATCCACTGGAGACATGGAGGTTCGCCCAACAATCTGTCTTGCATTTGCAGGTGTGTGAGAAACAATTAAAAAAAAGCAACATGTTTTTATCTTCACAGTTGTGATGACTATATTCCAAAATATGGAAGCAACTGGCAATAAAAAAATAAGAAAAATAATAATAAGATAACACCACCCTTGCTATGAATCTACTTAATTTCACATGATTCTGCCATGATTTAGAATTTAAAAAATTAAGAAAAAAATGTCATTGATGTAAATGCAACAACTGAGGGAATCATTCCTGATATTGTACTAGGAAATCACAAATCCCTCTGTAAACCTAACTGGCAATGGTATATCTCTTTAATCCTGCTTGTATTAGAGCTGCCTATGGTAAATATTAAAGACACACATGCATGTGCATAAGCAAACACAGAGATCACAATAGAAGTTCAATAATGGGTTTAGTCATGTGTTCACATCTTAATGGAAAAATATAAAATATCACAAAAAACAGCTCATGTAAGAATCTAGGAAGACTTAGGTATTAGTTCTCTTATAAGTGTGTAGATAATGTCAATGTATCTGTGTGGACATTTTTTGAACATTAGTGCCTGCTTTTTACAGATGCAAATATAAATACACTGATATTGGCTAAGAGAATGCTGTTACAATGAAAATGTTGTTTTCATGATCATAATCAAGTTCACTTTATCAGTTGCTGCTTGAATGATGATCAGTGTGTGTGAGTGTTGTGAACCCACACTAGTGCAGCTGATGTTGAAGTCAACCAGTGTTAGCACATTGGTTAGTGGGTATAATCCTAAATCTGCATCATCACTATTAAGGTTACTGTTTGTGATGTCATTGTTAAATTAAATGTTTTCTAGGTCACTTCTGGACTGCAATTCTGTTTCTGTGCCAGTTGCTTAGTTTTAAAGTATCACATATTTTTCTTTGAATAAATAGCCAACAGTCCTCTTGGTATTACTGTAGTTGGTTGTTTCATTTTTTTTTTTTTTTTTTTTTTTTTTTCTCATTGTCTCATTGTCACACAAACTCAAAACTTTCTAATGGAATCAGTCAACAGACAGTATAGTCAATGCTGAAATCACTGAAACTAACATGGTTATGAAGTTTTTAGCACTGGCTCAACCATGAAGACGCTTCCCTCACCTGCCAAATTACCTGACTAACATCTCCATTTATCTCTGTTCTATCAGCAAGCCTTTCTACCAGGGGGGATCTTCCCCTTCAGACTATCACATCTCTGCTTATTCATGTCTTATGTCACTGCAGTCTGCACTTTCTTTCCTCCTTCCTTCCACCACAAGCATCCAGGTCCCACTGAGCTCTGCCATGATTGATGCTATTGACTTCACAAGCACAGTTCCATCCAGACATTAATTTGCCTTATGTGATGGTTAAATAAAAACCATCTTTACACTGCTAATCCCTAGTTTCTTTCCTGAGTGAGTTGCTGATTATTATTCTTGACCCCATGTGGCTTTTCTCCAAAGTTTCTCAGACTATAACTACAAAGACAACAAATCTAGCTTGCATACATGTAACTATGAATCCCACTTATTCCATTTCACTCATGTCTGTTCAATAAAGGGTTATCCTAATAATTGCACTGATATTTTAGGCTGCATGTGGCTAAACTTGAGTCACTCAAATTTAGATTGCTTATTAAACACTTACAGCACTTTATCCAAGACCAGTCAAGTCTTCAAGCTCTGACCATGTCTCATAGGGTCTAAGCACATGTAAGGCACATAAACCTTTCAACTACATGAAACTGTTTACCAAAATGACCCTCAAGGCAATAACCATTATTACTCACAATGTAAACAAATGACAAAAGCTATCCTATGTGCTCTGTTTGCTGAGGATTAAAATCTACAAAACAAAATAATGCTATCGATGAATTAAGGGTGAAGAGTTGATCTATCATGGGTAGTCAAAACCAAGAAGTGCAATAAGTGAGAGCCAATCAATGGGGAAAATGTCTGTATTTTCATAAAGCAAACTCATATTTTACATCCTGCATACATCTTTCCTACTTTCATTGTTTAGTCACACTTACAAATGTATGTTCAACATGTATGACTCAATATTAATTTAAGTTCTGCAGGAGTTAACTCTTAACTCTTTTAGTCCTGTTGTACACTTTACTTTCAGTACAGAAACCTTGTTGAAAGGATGCCTTTTTTTTTTTTAATGCTCTAAATGAGCCACTCACTGTAATAAATGGAAACTCCTGTCAGCAGCATGAAGTTTTAGTGAACCACAGATGTGCAGTGAATCTTTTGGACAATGGGAAATAATGTATTAGTCAACAATTCTAACAGTTTTCCAAAAACTTGAATGGAAATAACATGTATTAATTCACATGTTGCAGCTAAACTCTAGCTTTCCCAGGTAATCAGGTTCTCTTTTCCCCATTTCCCAGACCCATTGTTAAATTCTAATTCAATCAGCAAGCCCATATGTTGCAAGCCATTTTTTTCTTTAACCATGAGACTTATCAGGCCATTGCATTAATCATTCCTTTAAGCCAGCTCTCCCACCAGTGTCCAACAGACTCATTAGCTGAACCTGAGATGTGGTAGTCATAAATCCTGGTGGGGGTAGGCAATGGTATGTGACAACCATGGGAGAAATTATCAGCTAGGTGATCCACCATGTTGGTCATTGCTAAGAAACAGTGGGGGGTTGCCTACCAGGGAGTTAGTGCAGGGACTTAGGAGAAAGGAGTTAGGTGTCAACAGGTCTCAGCATCCAGTCCTCACTGCAAGTTGGTGGATAGTGGGACCCTGACAGTGGGAGATGAATGGGAGGGAATTATCTACTCACTCGGCCAGATAATTGCTCCATTTGGCCCTGAGTTGGAGAATAGCTTCTAATTAGCTCCCTGCAGTCCGCTAGACCTTCACTCCTCCCCCAAAAGAAAACACTCTCACACATGTTGGAGGTTTAACCAACTGGGTCACTTTGATGACACCTAAAACGTAGCAAACTCCTTGGCCAGTTGGCAACACAGCTGATTTGAATGATTTTCCACTTTAAAAGAAACAAAAAGAGTTCTTAGTTCAGTGTCAATAAACCTTTGTTCGATTACCATTTTGGTGCAAGTTGGCTTTCACACCATATCTGTCCCTTGTGAGGGAATAATTAGCAGATCTGCACTGTCCTCTCCTTACCCTCTCACAGCATGGTTGTATTTCATATGCAAATGATTTTGAAATTACCTAAATAGTTTGGTAATAAACTAAAGGACATATGATGTGGGGAAAATATTCTGCTCTGATGATAATTCTTAACTGTGTGTGTGTGTGTGTGTGTGTGTGTGTTTGTGTGTGTGTGTGTGAAAGGTGCAGTGAAAGCATTATCTTATTACTTATCTAATATTCAAAGCAAACAATAAGGTTAATCAATATTACATTGTACTAACTGTAATATTGTTCTACTAAATAATTAAGTGTATCTACTTTGTGTTTAGCTTTTAAGAAGGAAATTTTAAGCAAAGTTACTTTATTAACTTTGTTCATAAGCTGTGGCATGACGAAGGGGAACTTTTGAGGCAGTATTGGCCAGTAGCCAGACAGTATTCTCTTCTGATTGGCAGTTGTCACCATCAATGGGAGGATATTTATGGCTCAACTTTTCTAATTAGCATTCTGTTTATTTATTCTTACAGTTCAAGAGCAACAAACATCACCCATTTCCTCCTAATAGTCTCCATAAAACCAAATATCCATCAGCAGTCTGGCCTGGTAGCACAGCAGGAATTAAACTGATGAATATATTGGAGCCAAGTTTCCAGTTAGCTTTTGCTGTAAGTTACGTGCACAGAATTGTTGCATCAAACTTCATTGTTTGTAATGTCCTTATGTCACAAATCCAGACCTCTTGTAAAACTCAAGTCTCATCTGAAATGCAAAGACAGTGAAAAGTGCAAAGTTACTCAGCTGTATTTAAGATCAAAGAGCCATGCAGATGGCCAGGACTTCTGCAGGGAAGATAACCTCCTGCACTGCCAGCAGTAGAAGGCGGTGACAGCTTTAGTGCACATGCCTGTGTCCCTGCAAGTGGACTTCATAGGGACCTCTGACACATGGAAGCCTGCTGAGAGTGGCTCAGCTCAGGCCTCCTTTAGGGTTGAGTGGGGTTAAAGTGGGTGATGATGTTTAGAAGGATAGGAGTGTAAGGAAAGGTTTAATGAATTGTGATAACCACCCGACGCCAACTCCTCATTCTGGAAGCCTCCTATGTGATGAGGGCAGCAGGCCACAGGAGACATGGCATGAATGTGACATGGCATGAAGTGTAGATACATCTGTTTAACATGGAGCAGGCAGGCTAAATCTTTATGAAGCAATTTGAGTGGGAGATGATGACAGACACAAACAGTTAGTTGACAGTGATGGCTTTATACCAACCTGTCAGTGAAATATCATTTGGACCAGAATGGAATCATAATGTTTAAAACCAGTAATAACATTTGCTTCTTGTCCTCGCCAAGTACACATACAGTTTTCACGGTAGACTCCATTTCAGGTTCATATCTTAATATTTGTGGAATTCCATCTCATCCATCATCTGTATGTTTGAAGTGATTTGAGATATCCCAATGTAACCACAGGAACTGGGGGCTAAGGGCTATGAAGATTTCACTGGCAAGGGGTAGGGATAATGGGAAAAGCACCCTGGGAAAATAGACTGCACTCACTAATCCCTGCATGCAACATAATATGCTCTTAAACTTTCCTGTTTATTCATATTGGGATTTCTATCTGCAAGTGTGACATTATTCTCATCCAGATCACATGCCCACCAAAATGAATAAAGGTTGTATTTGGTAGACTAAATGCTCTGGCTATTAAAGCCAATGTTTTGTTGGGTTTTTTTGGGTTTTTTTTTTTTTTTTTGTGACTCATTGGTTCTTACATATTCAAAGACGGTCAAATGCATATAGAAAAGACATATGCTCACACGCAAGATCACATACATACATTATCTGATGAAGGATCAGCAGTCATCTTCAGCAACAGCAATATATCATTGAGACTGCCATTATTGGTGTTTGACAAACAGGGATTTAGCCCTTAAGCAGTCAAAATTAGATTATGGTAGTCTATAGTTTTAGTGATTAGGGTTATTATAAATTGGCAATGTGGTTGTGTTATACTCAATAGAGTATCCCCAGCATATACTCCAGTTAAGGTGATTTCAATATAAATCATCCTGTAAAGGCAGTATTGGTGAGTTGAGAATGTGTCACAGAGCACGTGTGGGAGAATGAGTGTAGCCGAGCTCAACGAAGTGGATGGAGCTGATAAAGCTGGATTGTCTGGTTGTAATCACAGCCAGATGTGGTCAGGCCCTCGCCATGGTGGTCCAACCACATCTGCTGTGTCAGGGAGAGAAGGAGAGGGGAGGGGCCACAGCTGGATGACTTCTGACCTAAAGGAGGGAACCACGAGCCAAGGCTGACAGCTGTCATCAATGAGGCAGGCGACCTGCTATCAGCTCCTTTGCTCACATGGTTTATGACTCTACTAAGAACTTTCAGATTAGCTCTGTTCTACAGTTTTGATCTCACAAACGTCTTCATGACATGTTTTGTAACAGTCTTTATTCTCAAGCAGGGAAGTTAAATCCTCGGCGATAACAGCATCTCTTGACATCAAATTGTCACAGGCATTTCAGAGATGGGTGAAATATTGAGCAAGAATATCACCACCATACTGCTTTTAGAACTGATCTGTTGGTTTATTATTATTTTATTTTCAGACTCTTTCATATTGCTTTCACTCAGCATTATTCCACATCTAAAAACATAGGATTTTCTGTCTGTAAAGGAAGTAGAAGAAGCTTTATTCCAAATTCCACCACCTGACAATAAATAACTAAATTAATAAATAAATAATTTAATTTGTAAAATCATGCTTAAGGTATGGCAAGTTGAAAATTTTGCAAATATCTAAACTGACTGGATGTTTTATATTGTAGAGAATTAATTATTATTCATGACATCTGAACTTTAAGTTGTCTTCTGCATCTTCATAGATGACAGGAATTGTAAGCAACTCTCAGAAAAAAAAAAAAAAAAAANAAAAAAAAAAAAAAAAACACCTCTTTGCAAAGAGCTACAGTAAATCAAAATATTTGAGAACCTGTCAGAAAAAGGTAGAAGCAAAGAGCTCCAGTAAAGCTGTCAGTGCATCAGGTAAACTGACTGACATTATCTGCACGTTCATTATTAACCTGAAGGCAGGAACTGTAGCTTGATGATGGACAACGCTGTGGTTGAAGCTTGCCCGGGGCTGTTAGTAGATCATTTGAGGAGTTGCTTTTTCCGTCATATCTTCTACTCTCCTTGGGGGAAAAAATATATTGACATTATGCAGCTGTTAAACAGGAAAAGAGGATGGCTACTGATGAGGATGAGGTTATCCAGGTGTAATCTCAGTGACGTCAGATTCCTACTTTTGAAAGTATAAAATGGCAGCTCCACTGGATATTTCACAATGGCTTTATGAGAGGGAGTCGTATGCTTCTGCACAATCCTGACACAGACATCTGAAAGAGCTAAATCACTCCCTCTGCACATTCCCTACAGGTGAGGAAATGTGTCATGTTGTATTGTGTCAGGAGAGGTCACAGCACTTCTCCAGGAGTCTTTCTGTCCTTTGAGATAAGGTAATTGCCAACATGAGTGACTTTCGAGATCTTTGGAGAGCACAATCCAAAGCCATTCTATGCATGTCCTTGTCACTGACTATAACAAAATATGTTTGATGCATTAGCCAGGCATATTTTTATGAACATTGCCAGAGACAATATTACTATGTGGCCAACAGTTTTCCATATTAAAGCACTCTGTAAAGCAGATGTATGCTTCATTCAATCAGGCCCATCCGACTTGGTGTGTGCCTTTGCTTTTGTCGTCTCAATGTGATTATAAAATGGATAATGACACACAGTTTCACTTTAGGAGCAGAGTCTTTCTGGGGAATTCTGTGTATTATTGTGATCTCCACTCCACACCTGGCCAATCGCTATATGAAGCTGTCACATTTGACCGGTGGAAAAAGGAGTTTCTGCCACCTTGATGCCTATCTATGAATTGTCTTGCATGTTTGTTTGTTTTTTTTGTTTGTTTGTTTTTTGGGTTTTTTTGTTTTTGTTTTTTTTGTGTGTGTTTTGTCATACCTTCAGTTGCCACAAGGGGTATTTATGTCAGACTTGGGGTCACAAATCTTCCTTGTGAGATTTAAGTTTGTTCATTGTATTCATTCATTGTGAATCAGTCATTTTTAAGTGCATTGTCTTGTTTTGTCTGCGTGAAAAATTATTAATTTGGACTTGAGGGCTGGAGTTTGGCTTACAATCCTGCACATTGGACCTTACATTTCTTAATTCTCCCCTTACAGAAAACACTTCTTAAATGTGTTTTACATGTTTCATCAGTAGTCCAGCGTAACAGCCTATTTCAGCCAAAAGGCAATATTCTTTATCACAGAGTCCTTTCATATGTGGTCTTGATGGATAAGGGGGAGAAGGGCAGGCAGTCAAACATAACTCCCTGTACTTCAGATCTGTGTGGTGCACTGATAGGGGTTAGTCGTCATCACCATGGCAGTGAGTGCTCTATCTCCTGTGCCTGATGATGGAGTTGCCATAAAAAAAGAGATTTATCTGTCTTCACAACCTCAGAGACGAACGAGGTGCTGCATGAAGTATCACCACAACGACGTATCTCTTTGGTTTCACTGCTTCAGGTGCCTCATATTTCCTTCCCTGCACCCCCTCATTTTACTACAGTGAAGGTATGCATTTATCAAGGGAAAGAAACCTAAATCATTTCATACACCCAAGCTAGGGGTTGGAATGCCAAGGCTGATATGGCTGAACACTTGTGCTTGAGTGTGCATGCCTGTGCCTATGCACAGCATTTTATGGCTTTTTGGTGTTCAAGTTCTCTTTTTAGTTTATTCTCATGGATGCAAGCATTTCTGAAACCAGATCATATAAGGTAAGGAAACCATAATTATCCCTTTGCATAATACTTTTGGCAACACTTAATGTGTTTGGGGTTATTTCAGGCACCTCTCTAGATGACTGTCTTATTTAAAGAAGAGAAACTCTATAAATCTCTTCCTTTGTACACTGATTGGTATGTCCGAGACAAAGAAAATTATTACTTGGGCATATTTATTGCTCACTATTATTTGCCACCCAGAATTAATCCATCAACACTTTGAATGAATCCTGTTTTGAGTTACTCTGTCTTGAAAAACAGGTTTGTTTGAAATGGAGCATTTGAGTTCTGAGATACTGCTGTAAACAATTTGTTCATGTATGCAATTTAGATTCAAGAGAGAGGATTATGTTTTACAATGGTGAACATTAAATGTTTGGAGAAATGAAACTACACATCTTTCGAGCAAAACAAGCACAAAAATCCTCTCTTCAGCAGCTTTATTGATAGCACTTGCAATTGGAGATGCCAAAGATATCAGTGATTGCTGACTATGGTGTAATTGAAGGATATAATTACTTCTGACATCTTGTTATCAGCATCCAGCACTCCATTACATAACAGTGATAACATTATGGTAAAAGAAATGGAAAGAAAAAGATAGTAGACAAGTACCTCCTTTAGAGCTCAGGCATTTCCTGCTGGGATATCCCCTTCTTATGACCTCTGAAGGAAAAAGGAGAGATGGTGGAGAGGAAAAAGTGAGTGTAAAACTGGCATGGCTCATTAGGGTGTGTCCTCCTGTGGGGAGTTTGGGTTGGAGGGTAGCGAGCTGAAGTGACCTATAATGGATTTGAGTGGCAGGCAGTCGGTGCTGGATCAGTCGGTGAGGAGTGGCTGGAAAGAGGCCCTCTCTCTATTGTTCTCTCTGTTACATTCCCTGCTATGCTTCAGTGAGGGCAGGTGCTTTAGGGTGTCAAAATAGGAAAACCCACGGACAGGCTTGGCTGCTGTCCATGCTCCTCTGACATATGACAAAACTCTACTCTCACCTTAGTACAAAAGGGAGACCAAAAGCAAAAGCAGGTCATTTACAAAGAGCTGCGAGAGACTTTGTGCTTTACTTAAACGGAAAAGAGTGGACTAACCTTTGGACCCAAATGAATGTGTTCTGGAAAGATTTGGTCATCTCCTTTTTCTTGTTTTGGGAGTTTGTCATAGCACGGATATCACACTGATAATCCTTTTACAATGAGAGTTGATCTGATCACAATCAACTGAAGTGCACTAGATTTTTTTTTTTTTTTTTTTTTTTTTTTTTTTACTTGACAAAACCAATTTGTCAAAGCTTCATCTGAGATTCAGTAATCAGACAGGTCAGAGATAAAAAAATAAAAAATAAAAAAAAGGCCAAGTAGAAGAGAACCCTGTCCAAATGAGGAGCAAAGGAAGATACCAAGTTTTTTTTTTTTTTTTTCAAAGCTCATGTGATTATCTTCCACAAGATTTTCCTGTCAGGATGTTATGATTGTCTCCATGTTCAACAATCGTGATAAATGATGTGGCTCCTTATGTGCTGATGTCATACAACAGCCTTAAGGCCCGATTTCCCCTTTGGCAAGTGTGAGCTGAAGGACGCATGCACTGTGTCCTGTCCAAGAAGGTGTGTGTGTGTGTGTGTGTGTGTGTGTNTTTTTTTTTTTTTTTTGGGTGGAGGGAAGGGGGTATTTTAACCATTAGTAACCCATATGTTCCCCCTTTTCAAGTTTCAGAAGCATGAACACATATTGCTGTACAGAAGCAATTAGATCTATCATCATTACAGCCATGCACTCTTCCCCCAAGCTTTTATGTAGTTACTGCATTACTGAATTTTGTCCCCTGTATATGTAATGTGAGGGTGGAATGTATTTTTGTTGGCAGTATAAAATGTTTTGCCTGCAAAAGTGCATGTTGTGGCATTAAATCAACAAGACTCTATGCTTTGTTTGTTTTTACAGCATATCTACCCTTCACTTCCCAGTTGGTTGATTGGGGTTAAATTTCCTGCAGCAAAGAAAGCCGTAGCAGGATTGTATATATTTCACTGATGAAATGTAGATTTTTAAGTATATTGGAGGAGATATAAGCATGTCACTCATATTACTGATTAATAACAAACACTGACAAATATAGTAGACATGCAGAAAGTTTCCCCAATGATGTTCTCATATAGTAATTTCATTTATGTACATATATGGACATATCATACATGTCGTAAATGTATATACTACATGGGAATAAAGTATATTTCCCATTTCAATATTGGAGCATTTTATGGACTTACAGTACTGGCCCAATCATATACATACTGGATCAAAACATGACTTTATATAGCATACACTGTATGCCATTGTGCCACATACATATGTGGCATATATAAGTTGCAAATATATGCAAAAAATATAGTTACACATATGGGTCCAACATACAGTATATAAACCTATTTTTACATTGATCACTGATACATATAACAAAAGTTTCATATCTGTGGGTTTCAGATTTATGAACATAACAGCTATGTTAAGTCTACAAAAGACCATATGTGTAATACATATGTTTGCCTTGCTCTGGTGAATGTCCATTGTCTGGTGGAATGAAATGAATGGATTGATTAAATTGCTCTAGATATGATGGAATTGTTACAATTGAAGTTTTATTAACATTAATTTATATGCTTTTAATATTATTTAATGCTTTTTCATGCTTTTTATCCATGGTGTATCAGGATAACATCTGTGCAAAGGGATCTAGGTGTAAAGGGTTAATTGCTTGACTCATGAATAGAATTTTCCAACCCACGTCCATTAGTTCTGTCCTGAGTGTTTGTAATCTTGATTGAGGTATTCATCAGTTAAAAAAAGAGAGTGGTGTGTGTGTGTGTGTGTGTGTGTGAGAGAGAGAGAGAGAGAGAGAGAGAGAGAGAGAGAGAGAGTGAAAATGTGTAAATGTAATTTTTGCTTTGCTCTCTCTTTTTCCTCTTTGCTTTATCTCTTCTGTCAGTGCTTGTGAGATTGTGAGCTGACTAAGTTTTCCCGATGCCAGCAGAGTGTGTGGCCATTGTTCTGCCCTCTGACGGCATTCAGCAGAGCTCTCGCTGACGGACAACACCACTGATTCAACTGTGCTTCCTGTACAGACTCAGACAGAGCTCACGGTTTGCTTCTCTGCTCTTATCGTGCTTGTCACTGACAGAGCCAAGAGAGCACAGAAAAAAAGAGGGGTATAGGCTGGGGGGGGGGAGTTTGAGTAGGAGCGAGAAAGTTAAGAGGGTTGTTCCTCTATGCTCTTTTGCTTGACAAAAAGCTAATATCCATTCTAAGTCGATAGCTGGGAAGCCTCATTTCAGTATGTGTATTATTTGTGAAAGAGGTGGGAGCTAAAATACCAGTTTCATTTTGTTTCTCGTTATCCCTGTTTGGGCACGACAACATGCCAGATTGCTGCTTACTGATAAGATAAGAATGTAGCAGTCGCCTGCTCTGGTTGCTGGTGCAGAAGGAGGAAATGCCTATCTGATGGGATTTTCATATTGGATTCTAAATGACAAGACAAGCAAGGAGAAACTGACATCTTCAGGATGGGAATTTGGAAGAATGGCCTCTGTATTCTGCCACTGATCCACTGTGGTGCCTTAAACAGCCACATTAATAATAATAATAGGACATAAGGTCACAAGATTGGAATGTGTGTGGATTCAAACTAAACTGAACATATTGGTAGTCTATCATGGAATACATAGAGCTGTTTTTCATTGGGATTGGTTTATTATTTTTGAAGAAATTGACAAAAAATATCAGAAAACATGTCAATTCTTGCAATGTTAAGAAATCATTTTAAAAACTCCTGGATCTGCCTCTGGACCTGGATCAGCAGCAAGGTTTAATGGGTTCTTCTCTGGACCCGACCCTTCCACGAAGTTTCCTCCACATCAGGTTATAACATTTTGTGTAAGAATACTGACAGTATCACTTTATTTAGATACCTCCAACCCTGCTACCATTTTTAAGCTGAAACATTATTTTTTGCATTTCCAGATTTGGTGAGGCCACTATTTACTCCTATTTGAATCTGCATATATCTCCAGACTACTTTTTAAATAACAACACTGGACTGTCCAAATATAATGTGAACCATTTGAAATGGTAATATTATAAACATAACTGGTACATTAGTCATACAAACATTAACATTAGGACTATTTTAGGTCAGTTCCCAGCATGGCAGTGATGTTAGTCAGCTGAAGTGAAAATGACATAGTGGATGGAAGCAGATCTGTTGATGAGAGGAAAATGTTTCTGAATTCCTTCTCCCTCTGTTATTAATGCCATGTCTTCATTTAGAGTGAAAATCAAACACATAAACTCATTGTTGGTTAGAATAAACATTTTTACTTGAAAAGGAGCAAAGATTTGGCAAGAAAACAGGTCCTTTGACAATTTTTGAAATCTTATATTCAAAGATTTTATAGTGAGCCATAAACTGTAATGGAAACAGGAAGACAACACACAGAGTTATTACATTTTCACTGCCCACATAAGAGCCCTGCAGCTGAATACTTCCACATCAGGCTGAGATAAGGGCCTTGTCTCTTTGTTTACACACACAGACCTAATATAAGTATTTCTGATTACATTTACAGTTATAATAAAATATATTTGGGTCACAGTAAGGTGAGGTTCATGGAAGAAAGAGTTTAAATGCATACATTTGTATTGACCACATACCAATAAAGGAAACCAATATGACACAATTGCATAATGCATAAGGATATCAAATATTTAAATCACCCATACAAAGTTACTGTTTTATTTTAGCAGCAACAGCATTTCCTGTATGCAGCAACTGGGACTGTCTGAGCTCTTCTCATTTGCTCAGCTAAATACCAGAACCCCACCAACAGAAGCTGGATCCAAGACCTTTCAACATGGACTGACTTGCTAGACTCCTGCCCTCACTGTCAAGCAGTTGTCAGACCCCATAAGTTTGCCCTCCTATATGCCAAAAGCAAGTCAGTTATTGAGAAAGTGCATGAACAGAGGGTCAATGTGTTTTTCCTAAGGTTAAATCGAATGTGTAACCTCTGCATTGCAGATTGATGGCTGCCTCTAGACATCCAGCCTGAGTTCTTTGTAAACTTCTGAGGAGCCAGCAGCCTTGGCTCTCATTTTGCAGGAGGTGCTGTGCCAGGTGGCTGAAGTACAGAATTGTTTATTTCTGTGCACTGCTGGGGGACGCGCAGCTCTGCAAGCAGTTCCATTGCTTTCATGTTTCCCCATACGGTATGCCCCATGCAATCCACTCGCCTCTTATGAGCATGAAGTAAACAAAACATTAGGTCATCATTAATCACCAGCCAGTGAAATGTCTGGGGCTGAGATTAGACAACCAGAGTAGAGCATGGAGCACAGGGCAGAGATCCCAGTCTCTCCTCCTGCAGCCTGCAAGACCTTCTCTCCTCCTTGGTCCCAATGTGTAAGATCATTATTGAAATTGCAGCCCAATTAAGATAAGACTAAATTACTTTCTCTGTCTCCCCCTTTGATGTGCTGGGGATTTTTCTCCATTCTACAACTGAAAAAAAAGAGAACTTTAAAAAGAAAGGGGGGAGACATTCGTGCTGAGTGTGCTTTGATCTTGGAGTATAGCACTGTGTGTGATTTGGTTTGATTGGAAATGTGCATGATTTTTTGTAAGATTAATTTCAGGCAAAGTTTAATTATCAAAACTGAATGCTACATCTCATTTGCTCCATTGAAAACACAATTTAATTTTGGCAGAACAAGTAAAGACTATGTGTGGGCGTGTGTGTGTGTGTGTGTGTGTGTGTGTGTGTGTGTGTGTGTGTGTGTGTGTGTGTGTGTGTGTGTNNNNTGTGTGTGTGTGTGTGTGTGTGTGTGTGTGTGTGTGTGTGTGTGTGTGTGTGTATTGCATTCCAGTTTTCTTGAACTCTTCAGTTTGGTTGCCACAGGCCCTGAGTGCTGAAACGTGACTTCTTTTGTCTGGTTCTGCCCACATCTCTGCTGAATCAGTGTAACTGAACGTGTTTCCCTCAGTCTGCAGTGTACAGTGTGTGTATGAAAACCGCTGCAGGGCCTTTAACTAAATGATGTTGTTAAATCACATTACAAGACATGAGAATATGGAATAGAAATGCAAGGGAACATAATGCTAACATGCAGAAGAAGCAATACAAAATACTAAAACTATTCTGTTTTGATGACACAGATATTTGACAAAAGTAACATCAGATCATGTCATAGCCACAATGTCCATTAATCGTCCTTTTTGTCTTTAAGTTCACGTATTTGCCTGACTTCTCTCTGTAAACACAATGGCAAAAACATCAGAGGCCCATGGACTGGGGATGTTTATACGAGCAGAGAGCCTGGAGATGGAACAGAGATATGAGTACTGATCTGTGAAAGGAACCACCGCTGTATCGCTGCTGCTCGCCATCACACACAAACACCATCTGGCTGCCTCTCACCAGACGGAGAAGACCTCACACCTGCACTCCTCACAGAAAGCCAGGAAGAATCACGGATATAATGTATACTTGTCAAAGCAGATAGGCAGTAACACCACAATATAAAGTCCCCATCTTTGTCTGTCTGTGATTTGTGTGAAGTGAACTCCATTCAGTTGTTTTCCAAGTGTTAAAGTGTATTTTTAGCTCTGCGAAAACTGACGGTAGGGAGCATATTGCCTGAGTTAACATTAATACTTGAGGTTTTAAAATGGCCATGCAATATTTCATTCAAAGTGCAACTGATCACCACCACATCTGAGCACGGAGCAGTGGAGGCATTTAACTCGAGCATGCACTGTTGTGATGTGGATTTGAGGATCCTGACCATCATTTCTACCAAAGCTAATTTATGAGCCAAAATCAAGGCACTTTGGAGAGGAGTGTAAAAGAGGATAATTGCTCAAATGTTCAATTTTGATATGTTATCTGTTGTCTTGGAACAAAAGATTAAAAGCTTACTGGCAGTGTCTTCTGCCACTCTGACATTTTATTGTACTATTTGTCTCCATTGGTGTTTTTTCATTCTCCATTGTTACCTTGTTTTGTTTTTGTTTTTTTTCTTTTTTTTTTTTTTTTANTTTTTTTTTTTTTTTTTACAATCCAACCAAGTGTGAAAATGGAGAAAGGAGGAAAATTTCTAAAAAATTTGTTAACTGGCTGAAAAGTAAACAACGGGCTGCCAAAAAAGACCATCAGGAGGGAGGGTTTTCCTTGCAGAGGTCAAAGGTTAGATTGTCCATTGACACAAGCACTGACAACTGACACTCGAGATACATTTCGGATCACTGAGCTATTTATGTTGTACTGCGGATTGCAGTTTTGTTTTCTTTGTGTATAGGAATTTTGTAAGGATGCCTCAGAATAATGTTTCCATTTTAACATATTTTGGATCATTTTTTCCCCCGTTGCATATTTCGTTATTGTAACAATCTCATATGTTCATACATTTTATCAAATTACATTTATTAAACATATTATGTGTCCATAGAGTAAATAGACACCATGTGATGGTGTCAGATGTTGTCCCATCTGCACATGGTTTCTGCTGAATTATTAACTTGTATCTCCACAGAATTTTTAAACAATAAAAATTTTAATAATTACAGCATAAGTGCATGTTGTTCTTTTAAGCTTAAGCTCTGTTGTTTTACCCCATCTTCAACATTATCAACATTTATTATTCAGGACTTCAGCATTGTAATTATTCATCAGCTTGTGTGTGTGTGTGTGTGGGGNGGCAGCTGTGAGCAGGTAAATCCCTGTTTTGCTGCTATTCTGGTTGCAGGGACTGATCATAATCTAGGTGTTGCGATGCTGTCACTACAACATAGCCCCCGACACACACACACACACACACACACATACACACACACGCATATGCATTCATGTTGCACGCACTCATAGGCACGTGCATTCTTTTAATGTGGCTACAATAGCAGCAACATCGAAATCACTCATAATGTTATGTCACTGAATATTAGCTGTGAAACAAAGTCAAAACATGTTTAAATACTTGATCATGTTGCTAACTTAAATTAATGTTAAATAATCTTTAATAATGATACCAATGATCCTCGTGTAAATGTTATGACCAACATTCTATTGTAGCTCCTCCTGTTCAGCACAGTTTCATCTGCTTTCATGTTCTACTGACTCCTTGTATGTTTGACAGAGTTAATATGGGATCGTATTTTTCATCTGGAGCTGGAAAAATAGCAGAGGTATCCCTTTCCTATAAATCAGCTGTTTATTAGAATCTCTATGTGTGTGTGTGTGTGTGTGTGTGTGTGTGTGTGTGTGTGTGTGTGTGTGTGTGTGTGTGTTCCATTTTCCCAAAAGACACAGTAATCATAACCACTGCTGACTTCAAAATGCACCAAAATGAACATGACTGCAAGAGAGAGATGTGGGAAAATATGGTTCAGTAGTCTACATTTACACACTCACTCACACACACACACACATACACAATCTCTGCTATTAAACTTTGATTTCATGTTTATTTCTGTCAGCGATCTACCTCTTGTGAAGTCTCTCAGACTTTTATTGTTTCTATGTCAGGGTAGGACAGAGTTTACACTATGTCTGCACTCTCTGCTGCCTATAGGAGTGATCGCCTGCAGTAACAAGATGTGAGGAACAGTAGGGATGGTGGAAAATCTGGCAAAGAAGGGATGAATATGATGTGTGTGCATGCATAGATAACCTTATCAGTGAAATTTGAAATGTGTTCCCTTTACTGAAAAATATTTAGAATATGCAAATTACATATTTGGGATTTTTTTTTTTTGTTTTTTTTTTTTTTGCATTTATTACACTGTAATTCTGTTTCTAGTGTGTAGTGTAAATTATCAATTTGAACTCCAGAATTCTAAGAAAAATACCACAGTATCTTCACTTAAAGAAGAGAAAACACAATCCATTTTTATTGGAAGTCCATTTAAATAAGTGTTCTGATTTTTTTTTTTTTTTACTCCAGGAAAACGGATTACTAAACTTGTGAAAAATAATATGTCTAAAGCTTTTTCTTATATCTGACATTAATTTATTACATTAAAAGAACAGACAGTTTACCTGGACTATGTCATGGCAGCTTTTGCTGACAGCAGCTTTAGTCTGCTGTTGATGTTTTCATAGCCTAGTGACTGCCTTGCACCATAAAATAAGATGAGACCCACGAAAGACACAGACAACTGCTACTGAGGCTCAAATAGCAGTAGCTGGAGAGCTTTGAAGTGACTCTGCACGTCAGAGCAGAGTTCAACTTTGTTCACTTTGCTCCTCCTGCACTGAAAACTTCATAGACCCATGAATTCCCGTGTGTTTGTACACATGTATATATAGCCTCTGTGCGCATTTATAATTATGTAGTCTATGCATATGTGTTTCTAAAATATGCATACTTGTGTGTATATGTGTGCAAGTTGCTATTTAAAACGAGCTTTCATTATATATTCAGGAAATTTACCATTTTTAATTTTAGTAGGCAAAACAAAAATGAAGTTGTCTTTTTCCAATTTTTCTGTTAAACTGTCAATGTTCAATTCTAATTCTTTCTAGTTTGATTTTATTATGAGCTCAAATGTGTTTTACAAATGCTGAAACAAAATAAGGTCAGTAAATCCACGGAACATTCGATAAATCAGTCACTGTTTTTTCTGTTACTGTGGTATCAATAAAAGGGATAATGTAAAATGATATATATAAAACTGTAAATACAGAAATATAACAATACCATATTACACAGGTCAGAATGAGGATTTATTCCAGCCTGGCCATTAAAATCTGGCAAAAAGAAGAAAAAAAAAGCCAATAATGTTTGATTACGCGGACCTATACAGTATATTCATCAAATTAAACTAGACCTGACAGTAAATTACTGAATGTCATGCTTGTATAATTGGGACATTCAAGTCCTCGGTGCGTAAAAAGGTGCTATAATTAGAAACCGCAGGCCGCAGCGGCAGAAAAGCAGGTTCTGTGGACCTTGAAGGCAGCTCAGTGTTCGTTTTGGAGGTATCATGCCAAAGCTGTGGGGTTATCCGGAGGTCGGCCGTTTCCCCTCGGTCTGAATTCACACTACCCCATTATCCCACCACCCCACTTACAGGAGTTTGCATTTGTTCATTTCTTTTGGTTTGAAGATGGTGGATGATTTTAAGATCATAATTCACCCCCAAAAGGCTTGTTTCCTATACCCGCTCTGCCTGTATGGGCAAACCCAAGTGAATCATTTCTTTGAATCTGGTCATTTGTCTTGAAACTATGATGAGACATGCAGAATAAGAGGCTGCGTGAAGCGGATTTATTTTTCCTTTTGAGACAAGTGTTGGACATCCAACCTTTCACTCGTTTGGGCTGCAGAGCACGCACAGTTTGTGTCTATGGGTTTGTAATTAGAAACAGATGGCGCTGTGCGGGCGACTTGTGCGTTTTAACTGAGAGCTAAAACAGCATTTTCCTCTGGGCTGAGCTGGTCAGTCAGCCATATACAGGTGCATACAGTCTGCGGGGGCCCTTGTGTGGATCTCCCCTCTCTTTCTCCTCCCTCTCCTCCGAACAGGGGATGAGTTACAAAGGGCGCACGCGCATCTGCAATTACGCAGTTCCATGCTGTCTACAGGTAGAAAGAGATAGGGGGAAAGGCCGGTTCCTCGATCACCAAAAATATCCCAGAGATCATAAAATCACCGTGTGAAAAGAAATAAAACTTCTATTGTATACCCAGCTGTCTGTGATATTAAACAGAAATAAACGGAAGTACAGCATTTACTTTAGCAAACGATCTATAGTGTAACTTTGCTGAAATTAAAAAAAAAAATTACTCATGCTTTGAGGTAACAAAATGCACTGAAGGTTGCACGGTAAAGTTTTACCTTTAATCTCCAACCTTAAAGTTTTAATAGGCCTATTATATCTTAAATTCTGAAATGATATGGTTTTATATATAGCTCAATCAAACTACCGTATTCCTTACAAATAATAGAAGTAGTTATGCTGATTTCTTTTCTTTTCTTTTTTATATTTCTAATTTCCTTGAACCTTGACCATACCTGTCACGTTTTTACTGTCATTCTGAGTAGGTTTTATGTTAATAAGTGTGGAGATAGATGTTTCTGTTTTCCAAAATGTAGCCTGATCTCTTTATATTTCAGAATAAATCAGGCTGTGATGTGGACTCAAAGAAGGTCAGTTTAGTTGAAAATCACTGTGTGTCTATTTGAGACATATGTGGGGTAATGATTAAACATGCAGCTTTGATATGTTCGATATCAAAGCCACATCTGACACAGACGTGTTTATTTTTGGTATTTGACCCAGCAGCAAGGGAAGCTGTGCGTTTTCAGGAATGTAGCGGAACGTTTCTAGAAAATAATAGATTTAAGACCTTTTTCAGGTCAAAACCAGGGTTCCAAAATGTTTTTGTGCTAAAGAACCCTAATATTTGGACTATTGACGCATTTTAATGAGATTTAGCTGTAAGGAGTATCCGAGGCGATTATTTTGTTGTGGGAAATTGCATAAGTGGGCGCATAATTGTAATAGCAAAACTCTTCAATAATATCAATCCTATTCATTCATTGCTCCGTAAGGGAAATTAAAATGAAATTAAACTTGTACTTATTGCTGTGAGACCTCTGGGACCCCTCAGGGTCCCTGAGCCCCACTTAGTAAAATATTAAAGTATGAAGACCCACAGCAAATACACTACCGGTGATTATCTAAAAACTACCAGTTATCATTATCTTCTTCCTTTTGTTATCCTTATTTAAATTCTTAGCATATTTCATACTTAATTTTTGGTTTATTTTGGAAATATTTTCTTCCTTCGTTTTATCATTTGCAGCTTTCTAAAGATTTAAAATCACACAAGCTGTGTTCTCTCTCTCTCTCTCTCTCTCTCTCTCTCTGTCCTGTTGTATTGTTGACGGTGCTCTGGCGGCCGACATCCTCCTCATTGACCTCCGTCTGCCTCTCTGCCTTTTCCCGTCTCATGAAAAACGATTCCAGCGCTCTGATTGAATTTTATTCCTTCCTGACCTGCTCTATTCTGTGAGGGCGCCATCAATCTTTTGGCTAACACGACGTTTGTTTATTAGGCCTTTACTTGGGAAAGTATCTAATGACTTTTATGAGCCTGATTATACTTGCTGAAATCGGAGAGGGCAAAGAAACAAAAGCAGTATTTAACTGTGTAAAACATGAATATATTTCTTTTTTGGTTACATTATTGTTATTGTTTTTCACATTTCCAAACATGGCCTGCAGCCACTCAAAGACGTTTTGTTTTGATGCGTTGTCCCTTTGCAATCGTTCCTGCTGTTCGTCTGCAGGCTGAAAGTTGCTGAAATTAATATAAAGAATAATTTCAGAAAGGACAGTTTGCAGATCAGCGGTTCCCTTTTTGGACTTACATTTATTTTATATATATTTTTTATTTTATTTTTTTTTTTAAAGGCCATATTCATGCAGAAAAGCTATATTAGTAATATAGCTTTTTAGTAATTAACGCTGGTGAAATAAGTTCGTAATTTAATCACACATTGTATTTTAACAGGATAAGTGGGAGGTGAAATGACGTGTCACAGTCTCTGTTGCCGTCCCCTGACTGTATCTAAAATAATAAACTGTTTAGTAATTTAAAAAAAATAAATATATAAATAGTCTAATGTTCAGTTAGCATATTTAACTGAATATATTCAGTATTTAAATTAATACTTATTCATTGATTTAAATATGCTAAATGCTATTTAAATACGCTAACGTAATATTAATATTTTCATATTTATCACATATTATCTGTTATTTTGTTCATGTTAGAATAAATAAAAAGATTAAACACTCGTTAAAGTAGTATAATGAATATACTCAAAATTATTGTTATTATTATAATTATTACAATTGCTATTATTATTCAGCCATACACAATTTACGCACACGTTACGCACGGGCCTATCCCAGCAAAAATCATACTTTTTTTTTTTTCCTTCATGCTGTATGCATTCACTATATTTAACCTAAATGTCTAAATCAATATTTGTAATTCTTTCTCAACCAAAAATTAAAATAAAATAAAATAAAATTGAAATAAAAAGACCATATTGTTTAGCCTATTTAAATAATATAATAATATGATGATAATAACAATGACAAACGATGTGGCGTTATTATGACGTAATATAGAAGCGTCATTTAACATGCATAAAAGCGGCTGATTCCCTTTAGTAAACATTATTAAAGGAAAGCAACAGATAAAACACGAATAAATGTTTTCTGCATAAAAATAACCTTAATATGAATCTTATATTTCTGTATTACAGAATTTGTTCACTCCTACATTTAAATATCTACATACTGCTAACTAAAAAGAAGAGTTAACCCATAACGTATCCGTTCATTAAAATATTAAATAATTGTGTCTATTCGTGAATTATAGTGAAAAATCAGAGAGCTGAGAATTTAGACATCAAAACTGACGTGACAAGGCGACTATCTTTGGCATGTGTGGTATGATATTAAGTAAGCACTGGTATGCGCCAGTAAACACACAACTCAATCCAAAACAAAGTTGTGCTGTGAGCAGGATGTTTCCAAGTGTGAAGCATCAAGTCAACACCATCTCTAATCATCTGTTTAAGCCTGTCTTATATGACCATAAAAATTTTGAGGAGAACGTTTAACGGTGTTTAATGAAAGTCAGCCCTTTCTGGTGTCAACTGTTTGAACTTGCGAACGGTGTTGCGTTCAAATCTGCTTGTGGCCTCAAAAATTCTGTCATTGGTCGTCAGGGATTTTTCCAATTTATGAGCAGCAAAATAAAGACTTCTAGAATATTTTCACAAGTAAACACATATTACATTAATTGATGGGATTTGATGAAGTGAAAATATTTCATGTGCAGTATGTTACACACTCCAAACATTCTTAATTTCTATCAAAATATTTTGATGTAGCTAGATTTCACGACACTAATGAATAGGACTTAAATCTCTCATCGAACTGTACTGAGTCAGACGGTCAAATCAGATTGATAACGAGATCTGTTTACTTCTCACATTAAACTAACACGGGCCAGACGAAGTGTGACACATTCAAGTCTGGAAGAAACGAGGCGTAACTTTAACTCACTTAAAATGACAATTTATTAAACAAACAAACAAAATCCTTCAAAATACTTTTCAACAAATGAATTTGAAATAGTACGGCGATATACACGTTCCTTTTTTTTCTTTTTTTCTTTTCTTTTTTTTTTTTTTAACTTTTGTAATGGAACATTTTCGGACAATTAAGGCAGTTCGATTTAGAAACACTTTTTTGGTGTTTGGTCCATAATATCCGGCTACAGTTTAGAAATAAATTACTATATGCAATTTACACGTCCAGGAAAACTGACAAAACTTTCCGG
This sequence comes from Lucifuga dentata, assembly GCA_014773175.1. Classification (NCBI taxonomy): domain Eukaryota; kingdom Metazoa; phylum Chordata; class Actinopteri; order Ophidiiformes; family Bythitidae; genus Lucifuga; species Lucifuga dentata. The sequence continues at coordinate 210,932 of VXCM01000526.1, forward strand.
CGTACAACATATCACATAAAGCCACAAAAGCAAAGAGAGACTTACGTGTTATTTGCGGTAACACTGTTCTTTATGAACCAAGATCAAGTCTTTCTGTCTTTTGAATATTCTGTCTCATATTAGTCCACGGTATGGGCTGGTAAGTGGGGGGAAAAACACGGTGGGTTTTACTCAGAGTCTGAACACTGTGGAAAATATTTCGCCTGTTTTGGTCAGAATTTGCTGCAGTCATATACAAAAGCTCCCGAAGTGCGATAGATGGATTGGCTGGGTGGGAATGACATCTGACAGCTGTTATTCCCATTCACCGGCGAATTATTCAAGCCAATTCTCTGGGATTCAAACATCTCTCGGACAGAATGGAAGTTCTGCTGCTGTGTTGGGTAAGCTGCTCCCAGATGGCCCAGGTCTCCGGCCTGATTGAGGTACCATGAGGTCAGCCTCCCTTGGTGAGGATGGTGTCCCTCCTGCCCAGAGTTTAGATTACCGTGGGTCAGAGAGGATGAGGTGGTAGTGACTGAGTAATCTGGCAACGTTTCGTCCACGGTGGTGTTCGGTGCCAGATGACTAGATCTGTCCCCGGCGTACAAGCTCATGGCTTGCATGTTACAATGATAGGTTGCATTGGAGGTAGTGGAGATGGAGTTTTGGTTACAGGGTGAGCTATACACAGATGTCTGACTCGGAGAATAGTTTAGGGACAAAGACGGTGTTATACCTGTCCTGGTTGAGGCGACGAGGCTGGGAGTGAGCTCAGTGGCCCCTTGGGGAGACCCACGGAGCGAAGTCATGATATTGTCTACGCTGAAGCCCTGCGTTGAGGCCTGGCCGTGGTGGTGGTGGTGCTCGGAGCTGTCCATTCCGATGGACCTGTTGGAGGGGATGCTGTGCGGGCTTCCGCTGGACATGTTGCTACTGCTGTCCGGGCTCTCAATTTTAGGCACAGTGCTCAGTGAGGGAGAATCGGCCTGCGGTGGCGTCACGGTCCCGTTCTCAGTCTTAATATCCTGGATCCTCACAGGCTGAGAGCCCTGCACCGGCTGCTCCTGCTCCCGGCCTTGCTGCCTCGACGGCATGTCTTTCTGCTGCCGTTCTTCTTTCTCTTTCAACACGTCCTTCTTTTTGAACCGTCGTCTCCTTCTCAAGAAGCTCCCATTTTCAAACATGTTGTAAGAGTCCGGGTCCAGGGTCCAGTAGCTGCCCTTACCGGGTTTTTTATCATCACGGGGCACTTTGACAAAACACTCATTCAGAGACAGGTTGTGTCTGATGCTATTCTGCCAGCCCTGCTTATTATCTCGGTAGAATGGAAACCTTTCCATAATAAACTGGTAAATCCCATTCAGGGTCACCTTCTTGTCAGGCGAGTTTTGGATAGCCATAGTAATGAGCGCAATGTAACTATAAGGGGGTTTGACCATATCCTTGGGCTGGGGTTGGGGAGTGTACGGTCCATACGCCCGGGCCATGCTCGCAGGATACTGGTCATGGGCCGCATGAGAGTACATATTCATAGGTGCTGGCATCCCGGTGTATCCTCCACCGGCAGCGGCCCGGTAGTAGCTCGGGTCGCTGCTGATATAAGGCACGACGCCTAGGGAGTTGGGACTGGAAACGGAGTAGCGAGCCTGCATGTCTTCACTGTGATCCGGCGAAAATAAAGCTCCAAAATACGCAGTCGGAGAGCTCCACTTCTGCGTCCTCTGAATGCTGAGAGGCTCAAATCACGGTTCCCGGTGGCTCACTTCAAAAGAAAAAAAAAAGTCTTACAGCAGTGCAATGTGCAGGATCTCAGCTGTGATTAAGCCATCCCTATCTCTGCGACTCTGTGAAACACTCTGAAAAAGTTCTGAACTTTGGACGTCCGTCACCACACAGGACTTTTCCGAAGTTAAATTCTTTCCTCCTTTTTGCTGGCAGTGAAGCTCCTCCCCAAGTAGTGCACAAGTCATCCAATGGGAAGCAGGCAGTACCATGAGAGCAGGAATGGAGCAAGTTCCTGGCTACGCTCATGGCTTTAGAAAACCGAGAGTAGGTGTCGGTAACTCCCATTTCACTCCAGCCAGGACTTCAGACACGAGAGCGCAACTCACATGTGCGCAATCAGACAGTCAGATAGAAAAGATACCGTTTATCAGACCTAAAGCAACAGACAGCATCATTCAATCATGACCTAAATTAAATAAATTTAATTGCAAAAGCAAACTGACAATGTGACATTTATGTTCAAATCTCAGTAGTATCCCTTCTTTTGGCTGCCTTTAAGAAGAAAATGATTTGCTTTGATTTTCCATTTTTATTTCCATATTTAAAACAAATACCTTGGTTTAGGTTTAGTCTGTAAAATTGAGTTTTTATTATCACCCACTACTTAAAAGACACCAGGAGCAGATCGCTGTAAGATCAAAGCAGGACAGTGTTGCACATCAGTGGCTGTAGGCGGTGAGTGCGAGTTCATTACAACGGGAATTAAGGAAGTTTGAGTTGCGAGTGCGCAAAGGTGTGAGAGTTTATTCAAGAAAAGGATTTAAAGAGGAGAAACCAAATGGGGCGATCGCGCCGCCACATGTGTCCATTTTCATCAAAATGCTTGAATATGTGTTGTGGTCTTTGGGGTCCACCATGAAGAATTTAACTTAAAGTGGACTATTTTTCTAAAGTAGTCTTTCAGAATAATTGTTTTGTAATCTGAGAAAGTTTCGAGAGAATTTCAGTTATTTTTGATAAACTGATTATTAATTTTAAAGGTTAAGATTTGAACACTTAGAGGCATTTGACAGCAGCTATTTCAGGAGCATGTGATGAAGGCCTCTGTGTAGGCGACTATGCATGAAGTTGTTAATGGTCATTGTGAGGCAAAGTTACAGACCCAATATGGGTGTAATCCTCTGCAGGTCTTCTTAATTAAATGTCCGTGCAGTGGCCTGTGCTCCGCCGGTTTCTCCTTACATGGACCCGGGCATGAACTTTTTCCGCAGCCCTGGGCTGTTTACACAATCCACGATGGGCCTTTTACTTATACCACGGCCTGCCCTCTTTACGCTATATTAAAGGTATCCATGAATAAAACACACTGAAAAACATGACCGAGTGGCAAAACAATATACAACACAATACCAATGTCAGGATATAAGCTAATAGCCTATTTTTTTTTTTTTTNTTTTTTTTTTTTTTGTCATTGTAAATAAACATAACGAATATTGGGACAAGATTATTATTACATTGCAGCCTATTAGACATTAGCTCTAATATTGTCTAAGTTTTTATTTTATTTTTTGTCAATTTGTATCAAGAAACTAAATCATCCCTTTTAAAATAAAGTTTTTCACTAAATGAAAAAAGAGGTCGCGGTAATAAAGGTAAATCATTAGAAAATAATTATACTCATACTAATATTATGGTATTTTAAGCATGTTAAAATTGTATAATACCGGCGTATGTTTTACTGAATCAGACTCATCAGTCTCAAGTACTGGTTTTAAAAAAAATTACCAAAACGTGATTTGTTAATCCAACTGATAGAGGGCTAGAGAGAGAGAGAGAGAGAGAACGAGAGAGAGAGAGAGAGAGAGAGAGAGAGNGGGGGGGGGGGAACTACATTTAAAGGGTTGTTATGTGAACGTGGCGCCCTCTGGCGTTCATAAATGGCAAAATGTAGTTTCTATGAACTTCCATGATGCTTCGGGGATTTTTGATGGGAGGAGAGAAAGCGTGAAAGGTTTCGATATATTTACTAGACGCTATTGCCATCTAACGGTTTATCTGAATAATGCATTCTTGTAAATAATATACACAGTGTTTCATCTTCCATAAACTGCACAGCCAGGTCTTGTCAACTACAGTCCGCTGTATTTTCAAATGTATGAATACACACTGTATGGTCCATTTTGTTATGCACATACATGTCAGAACAGTTATAGGCAATGTGGCTGCTTGTAATGTCAAATTAAAAAAAAAAAAAAAAAAANAAAAAAAAAAAAAAAAAAACATCATCCATAATCATCATCCACTATGGTCAGATTCCTCCGCCAGGGGGCCTCACAGCAAAGTCTATTCCTCCACTCCACCCCTTTACTCACCCCCAGTGATCAGCATTGGCTCCATATGTTGTGCACTTGAGAGAGCTTCATGTTATATAGTTGAATTAGAGACCAAAATGATTCCAACACTATAAACACACACATTATGAACGATTTTTTTTACTGTGTATTTTGGAATAATTAATTTTCAAAGTCGCTTGCACAGATATGTAATTGTATAAATTTGTCATATTTGATAAGCATTAAAAGTTGAAATTTATATAAATAGTTGATAAAAATGGCACCGTTAGATTCAGCACTTCCAGGACTATAAACACACACATTATGAACAATTTTTACTGTAGCATTTTGGAGTAATTCATTTCCAAATTCCCTTGTACAGACAAGTGATTGGATAAATTTCTTGTGTTTGACAAACACAGAAAATTTAAATTTACATAAAACTTTTATGGTTCAAATCAACACTTCCAGAACTATAAACAGATACATTTTGAACTCTACAGGCTGTATAAATGGGCTGTTGTTCTGTAAGCAGGCATCCACAAAGTCAACAAATTCAAACATTTCCTGTTTGCTCATAGAACTATGGTTATAATGCATAACCAATACTTTTTCCCACAAACTAAGCAGACACTGACGAAACCTTACTTTACCAAAATAACTAAAGTTTTTTAGTTGCAGTTTTGTACAAAAAATAGGGTCATCACTTTTTTTTTTTTAATTTAAAAAGTTTTTTGTGCTTTGAACATGTGAGCTATTGTAATTACAGACTTTTATGTTTCTTCTTTTGTTGTGGGGCCCTAGGGCTTTTTTTATTTTATAGTATCCACATGGGCACATATTGTAATTTTAAATTATTATTAATTATGATGTTGCAAATTTATCCACGGTATTGACTTTTGGGCTGGGGTGGCCCTAGAAATCCTTAATCCTTGGAATGGGGCACCTGCACAGCTTTGGGCCCCCTAAATCATTCAGGTTTTCTTTTATTTTGCACCCCTTCTTTTACATCATCAGTTTCATGCATATCAGGAAAAGATAATTCCTTGAATAGAAAAAACATAATCATGTCATGTTGCATTGGCTCACTAGCTTTATAACACAAATGTATTACATAAGCTAATTTGTTAGGGTTTGATCCATCAGCAGATGGATATATCAGAAGAAAAAAAAAACAGCTGAGGAAGACACTTCAGGTCATGGTTTTCATCTGATGACAATAATCACATAATCAAAATTCATGAGATTATGCATTCCTGCTGCCTGTGAAACTTTATTTCATACTGTTATGTTAGGAGAAGTGGTCCTGGGTCCCTTGGTGCCCTATAACATTTAAATATGTTCCATCACTTACAGACTATTGATGGACTGATTTAATATAATAGATATCAAAGCATGTGATCCATTCCAACCGTTCTTGGTTGGACTCTCAATGCCAGTGTTTTTCTTCTTTTTTTCTTTTTTTTTAAACAATAGGATGCAAATGTTATGTGCATGATAATACACTTGTTACAGACCACCATGAAAATCATATGTCAGAAAGATCATCACAGTCTTCAGTCTCTTTAAGAACAATGTATATTATAACAAACAAGGAGTATTCTGAATGATCCTTTTCATATTTTGTATTCACAACATGAACTGTTACCTTGTGGCAAAAGATATAGAGTTCCATACTGTAAACTTAAAAGGTTTAAGAACTCATTTGTGCCTTTATCAGTCAAAGTTTTTAATAGCAGTCTACAGTGAGGTCACATGTCAAAGTCGCGGGGTTTGTGCAATACAATATTTAGATTTGATGTTTAGATTTGATGTTGATGTCATTTGTGGTATATGTTATGTGTTACTCATGCATTGTGTTGTGATTTTGCTTCAAACTATGTGTAGTGGCTGTAATGTGGATGTTTTGTGTGGCAACTTGGAGTCCAGAACAAATTCCCCATGGGGACAATAAAGTACATTCTATTCTAAATGACAAAACATAAAAGCTTTGAGGAGATTTGAATTTACAATCTCAGTATGATAAGATAATTCTCTAACTGAGCTATAGCTCAAGCTGGAAATTAGTTTCATAGAGTAAATCTGCAGAACAAATGGATAGATTGATTTACTATACTATACTGGATATCGAAGTATCCAAACATTATTAGTTGGCTTCTCAATGCCAAAGTTTGTCTGTTTTACTTTGAAAACTATAGATGCAAATCAAAAATTGAAAATTTTGGTTCTTCCAGAATTTGAACTCAAAATTTATGCATAATTAAATCAGTGTTCTACCAGTTGAACTAAACCAACACAGAGCTAGTTAGAATTTTTTACAGACTAAATCTGCAGGACAAATGGATTGATATGTTCATAGAAAATTGTTGCAGGACATTCATATATGCATTTATGACAGCAAAATTTTGCATTGAATTTAGTTTATTTCAAATGGAGTCATAAAAATTGTCAGATTCACTCAAGTCAAATACAATGTATTTGCATAACGATATTGTGTCAAGTTCAGCCTTGGTGAACTTTGACCTTTAAGCAATAGAACTGTTACATATAACATGTAAGTGTAAACATATTGGGGACGATTCAGTTGATTTTGACAGGGACATTATGATACAGTCCATCTAAATCGACGTCAGCGGTGATGAGACGTGTATTTATTCTGGCTCCATGGAGCTGTGGGCGCACAGACGCAGGCACACACAGACACACACACACGCACACACGCAACACTGCACAGGTGCGCAGACTGGACTAGTTGAGTGAGAGCCGCCATACGGGCGAAGTGATACACGAACACGATGTGACACATACACATACACCACCACTCGCGCGCACACATACATACTCTGTGTGCGCTTAAACCAGCAATGTGTGTGTGTGTGCGTGCGTGCGTGCGTGCGTGCAAGTATGTGACTTCGCCGCTCCTGGTCATATGCATTCATTAAAACATCGTATCGTCCTTTATCTTTGATGTGAAAAGCAGCTAGTTCAGCTAAAGACAACATGCACAATAATTAATAGAATATAAGATATTTTATATAAATATATTTAACATAAAATGTAAATTTAGAATGAGTTACAAGCCTGTTTGTCGCCACAAAATTCAATAAAGGACTCATGCTGATGTCATTCAATTTTAAACTATTTTTTTCCCCACATCATTTTTTTCAGGGTTGATGAGGATTTTTTTTAACTGGTGAGGATGTTATTTACTTCGTGGCGAAATAATTTGTTGAATTTGCATTTTGTAATAATGACAAGATCAAAAGGTAATCCAAACAATCTTTATGTCCTTTATCACTTTTAAATTTTTTTTCTTTTTCTTTTACTAAAATTAATCATCCAATATTTCATCATGATGCTGTTCTGCGCAGCTTTTCCATCATTTCAAAAAAAAATTTTGCACACGAAGAATTTTTTAACAGCGAAAAACAAAACTGTTGTGTGAAATTGATTTGAAGCTGATGATGTTCTCTGCGCAGTGCACTCCATCACCAACAGGTGGCGGCAAAACGACACGTACAAATTGAAGCTCCCATGATTGAATATTGGATTGAATGCTTTCTATTTCTTTCTTTCTTTCTTTCTTTCTTTCTTTCTTTCTTTCTTTCTNATATTGGATTGAATGCTTTCTATTTCTTTCTTTCTTTCTTTCTTTCTTTCTTTCTTTCTTTCTTTCTTTCTGATATGTAATTATAAGATGTTATTTTATATTAAACAATCTGCATAGTCTATCGTAATAAAATATGTCTACTAACTCATTTTGAATTAATGTTTTAGTATACGAAATGCGCGAGAAAATCATTAAACAACGCAACATTTGCGGAAGGAAATTTCAGTTTGTTTTGTCTGCCAGAGGGAAATTGACCAGAAAAACAGCATTTTAGCTATTTCAGTGTGTGATGTTAAAATGTGACATGCTGTTTGACACAACTACTGAAATAAGAACTCTAAATAAACGACAATCCCAAATTAGAATGTCTTAAAACCTACAAATTTAAATCATGTCAAGCAGTTTTAAATCGTAAATTGTAACCATGCAATTCAAAACAAACAAAAAGATAAATTTCTCATCTAAAATGTTTTGAATGGTTTAAAATAGTACTACTACTACTACTAGTACTACTACTACTACTACTACTACTACTACTAACAATAATAATAATAATAATAATAATAATAATAATAATAATAAGATAAAAGTCTTCATAACTGACAGACATTTATTTAAACATAAATCTCTTTAATATTTTGCTGCAGCAAATCAGCAATAATTTCAGCAAAGTTAGAAAACAAAGAGAAGTGCATGAATAAAGACTTTAGTGTACATCTATGTAATTGTCTATAAAAAAAAAAATACATTTTTGCCTCGGTGCAGCCTTGTAATGAAAAAGCAGTGCCCTAACAGAGAGTTTATGAAATGATCATGTCCTCACACAGTCACATTAAAATGTGTTTGTTTCTGTCCTCTCTTCTTTCTCATCTTCAGGTCTGTTGGAACAAACTCCTCCTGAGCCTTTATTATTCAACATTTCTGACTTTTTTTAGATGGACCCCCTGCTTTGTCACATCACACACGGCTTTACGTCCTGATACACACTTTGGTGATGGTGATGAAGCTGATGATAGTAAGATCCACTGGTGCTGGGATGAAGGGAAGAGACTCCATTTAGATTCAAAATAAAATCCTTCCTGTCACATACAGGGGCTGAATGGCTTGAATATCGAGACAGTCCCACTGTAAAGAGACAAGAGAAATCAGGTCAAATATTCAGCTCATGTGGACGATTTCTTAAGTCCAGTTTTCCATGTGTTCAAATATATATATATATATAATATATATATATATATATTTAATCCAAGTCTTTATTAAATATTACTTTCTCATTTGTAAAGGATTTCTTTTAAGTCCAAGGCGTAACATTTGTTTGGTTGTGCATGCAGACTATTAACAGTTATGGGGGGGGGAGGAAGTAAAAGGAATTCATGAATATTATATGCAATTTAAGACAGCAATAGCTATTAAATACTCTCTAAAATAGCTTGTGGGTCATGTTAAAAGACTTACTGAAATTGTACTAAAGAGTGCAAATGTAGTAATAAGTGGTAATGTAGTAATAAATTTTAGTATTATTAAGATTTTTTATTTTATCTATCTTCTATAAAGACATATTCTCTCTTCTTTGTTGTGTCACTACATGTGATAAGAATTGCATTTATTCTAGCAGAGGCCTCTAAAGAAAGCGAATAAATGCTGCAATACATTTATAGGAGTTTCGGATTCAGAATCATATGGGACACAAAATAGTGCACACACTTCGCACATTTATCTACAATTTTATCTGTACGTTTGGTTTAAAAATAAATAAGTAAATAAATAAAATGATCACAGATTTCTTTAAAAATGGGATTTTTGCTGCACATTGGTTTGAACTTGTGAACGAAAAAATCTTTATGGGGAAAATTGTTTTTTGGCATTGCTCAAGTTTTTTTTTAATGAACTGATTAATATTTTAATCAAAATGGATCAATCGATTTTATTTGCCTTGTAGGCTATATGAAATATTGTATTTTGTGTATATTTTAACTTAAATTCAATGCATTAAACACACGTCGAGAAATTTAAATTCGTATAAATTCTTAATATCTGTATACAGTTCACTAAATGTCAGGAAGGTGAGAATTGTCTCAATGTGTATTAAAAAGAAAATTATTTTTACAAATTTAAAGAAGATTGATTTCTGTTTCGTCTGCATTTGAATGTAAATAAAGGTCTACTTTTACTATTCTGTGCACGTCTTTGCTGGTGCCAATAACTACATATACACAATAAAAAAAAAGTGCTGCACCTATAGAATGATTACCTGAATTATCACCAGAATCCCGTCCGCTATGATGAAGGTAGCCTGGATCCAGAGAGTAAGATGATGTTCCCGTGTGCAAAGCAGAAGAAGTGGGGCTGTTGGATGCCAGAGGCTGCTGTTTAATATATGGAGACACACCGGGTGAAGTCCAGTGTGAGGCTGTATTTGCATAATGCGACTGACAGTCCAAAGTGCCAACCATCGCTGGAGAGGATTGCAGGGGGCTACTGCTGCTCTCCGGGCAATAGTCCGCGTTAGAAGCCACCTGACATGCCGCCATATATGATGATCCGGAGCTTGATGACATATGCGGGACGTGATGCCCCCCTCCGAGCCCTTCAAAGCCACTTGGCACTGTATTACCCATCAAGTCTATGTTGTAGCTGTTGTGACATGCTAATGAGCCACTCGGTGTTTGGAATTCAAAGTTTTGTGGTAGCATCGATGCACCAAACCCGATACCGTTCATCATCCTGTACATTGGTTTCAAAGCTTGACATTTCCTCCGGAATCCCCGAGGTCTGCGACGAAAGGAGCCCTCCTCGAACATAAATTCACTTCCAGGGTCAATAGTCCAGTAGTGCCCCTTGCCAGGTCTGCCCAGACCTTTGGGAAGCTTTATGAAACATTCATTCAGAGACAGGTTGTGTCTGACGGAATTTTTCCATCCCTGGTATGAGCCTCTGAAGAATGGGAAGCGGGCCTGCAAGAACTGATAGATTTCACTCAGAGTGAGTCTCTTTGTTGGTGAGCTTTGGATTGCCATTACAATGAGGGCTATATAAGAGTACGGGGGCTTTTCAGGGCGCCTCAAGCCAGAGTTCCCCTTTTTCCCTTTGGGTGATGCGTTATGAACGCTTTCCATCACTGGCTGTGAGCTCAGCAGAGCTGCGTTCAGAGCAGGACTGGAGCGCAAAGGAATAGATGGATCCAAATGTTGCTGGGAGATCTCAGTCGTCATGGTTGCTCCTGTTTTTGGCTCACCGTCAACGTGGGAGCTCTTAAAGACCCCACACTTTACCTAATTAAGAAAAAAAATATCCCTCATGCGATAATTGAATATGTCAGTGTCCCCTTGAGATGCAAAGCGCATTTAGTAAATGTGATAATCAAGAAACACCAGCCGCTGCTTCTCCTTCCTCTCTCTCCCTCTCCCCCTCTCTCTCTCTCTGTCCATTGCTGGCAATAATCCCAAAAGAGGCGAGAAATAAAGCTCCTAGATTTTGCTTGCGCATATCCACACGGCCAAACACAACTCGACCACCTATCAATTCCTAAATCTCTCTCTGCCCCTCTATCCCCCAAAATCCCTCCGAGAAATCGCCAGGAACTGGAGATGTACTCCCTCCCCATCTGGCCAGGATCCAGTCTAGAAGCCGGACACAGCGCAGTGGAGTTAGACAAATCTCCTCCCACTCACTTTCCAAAACACCTCTATCCACATTTATCAGACAAATATTTTACATCAAAGATAAAAAAGAGAGATTTCTGGATCAAATTCGCACCTGTAAACGCGGATAATGCTTTTACGCATGTTGTAAAGGTGTACAGCAGGAGTCCTGCGGTGTTCATTTCTTTGGGATCTGCTCGGGGTTAAGACTCTGACATGAGAGGAAACATGCTTTTTCCATCAGACCCTGCCAACATACCACACACAGCGCACAAGTGTCAGTTTACCACTGGGAGGCTGGTTCATATCCCCAAGGAAATGAATTGATTACAAAACCTAAACATAAAATCTCAAGCAAGAAACCAGACAATGAAATATTCCAATTTAATGTTTAAAGTTTATAAATCGATGTTTGGTGCTTGGTCATGTTTGGTGTCATTTGTCCTTTTTACATATAAGCTTACAAAACACAACCTTTTGGAATTTTTTTTTTTTTTAATCTTCATAGGAATAGACCTAATTGGAAGGCATTTCTTCCTATTGTGGATCTGAGTTCAGGTCTTTCAGGATGCACCGTGTATTCCCCCTTTCCTGCGCATGTGTGATGCTACAGGCGACAGCTATTTGCAGAGCCAGACAGAAAAGATAAATACTGGATCCAGTATCCCCTTATCCGGTAACAGCGAGCTTTATGGACATTTAAGTAAACACTTAGAAAAAGGCCAGCATAAACCATTATTAGGACAGAAAAAAATACTGATAGCCTACCCTAAGATACCGCATTCACTCTGGATAAAATTGATTTTTTTTTTTTTTTTANTTTTTTTTTTTTTTTTAATTCCAGTAATTTATCCTATGGCCTCTAGAGGCTCTTGGTGCACCTGCTGTAACCAATTTAAGACGCAGAGCTGTGCAGGTATTTTAATAGATGGATATTGTGACTAAGTTGGTATGTAACAGGTGTAACTGTCTCCCATAACACACCGAGTAATCACGACAAAGGAAAAAACGCCAATCACCATAAAATTAGTTTTTTATTTCGTTGTGAAGAGCATTTGAAAGAAGACAAAGAAAAAACAATAAAGGTGCACATTTTAAGATGTTTGTTAAACAATGAGTTGACGGTCAGTTCAGTAACATTTACAACAAACGATTTTTAATCATAAAATGATCAGATTATTTTAAAAAAATGACCAGAATTACAGCGATAAGAATGTGTAACATCTTGCTATCGCAGTATGTCAAATCCAAATTAATTCCAACATAGATTTTCTATGTCCTCATCAGTGCGTAATGATGATTTTTTGTTTAATCATCAGAGTCCAGATTCAGTTCTGAAATAACAAGACTGTCTGTGAAAGCATCCCACCGCGATCACCACACAAGTCAGTATTCCACGCTGACTTGACATATGGAAATGAGGCAGGTGTATTTGAGTGAGGCATCATTGTGTCTTTGTAGCAGGGCCACGGGAAAGCAGGGAGGAATGAACTCCTGCTTTTGTCCCTTTTGAAGGGTTTGCTGAGAATGCTGTCTATAGCGAATGAGCTTGTAAACTTGGTGCAGGCGTCGGGCTTGGGGACTGATGCGGACTGCGCGATGCTTGGCGACTCCTCAACGCGCTCGGACCCTGCTTGCTCCTTGCTGAACGTTTGGTTAATGCGCTTTCTTCTGCGCCTGAACACCCCATCAGCAAACGTGTATTCGCTTTGAGGATTGAGCATCCAGTAATTGTCCTTTCCCCACGGTCTGGACGGGTCCCGGAGCACTTTGAGAAAGCAATCGTTAAGGGATAAGTTGTGTCGAACCGAGTTCCTCCAGCCGGTGTAGCTGCCTCTGAAGAACGGAAACTTTTTCATCAGGTATTCGTTTATTTCCGCCAAAGTCAGACGTCCAGAGGGGGAATCCCGGATAGCCATGGCGATCAGCGCGATGTATGAGAACGGGGGTTTGGGTCTCCGTGTGTACGGCTTCCCCTTGCTGCTGCACGGAGTAACAGGTGGAGGACTGTGCGCCACGCAGTCCCCGTCCGACCCCAGCTCCTCCTCACCAGAGAGAGGAGAGCGCACACCTCCCTCTGCATCACTGGACACCTCCACGTGTTTCAGGTCATAGTGGCTTCCACACAACACCTCCAACTTCATGTTGATGATTCCTTCTCCTCCTCTGTAGGTCCGATCTTCTCCCAAGGCTGTCAGTCCTTAATGCGTGCGCGTCAGGACGCCGAGTGCTTCAAGTTGGAATCAGCCCAGAATACGACGAGGTCAGTCTCGGCTAACATACCTGCCAGAGGAACGACGCGTATTGAAGCTCCTCACACACCTTCAGCGTGTATGAAGAGCAATTTATAGGCAGCTACCTAAAGACCAACCCAGAAGGGCGGGGCTAGATGATTTCTAAAGCTTTGGAGCATCAGGAAATATCTTCACATTGCGTGCATAATGATCTGCAGTACAATCATCATCATCATAATAACAGCTTTATCATAACTTTGTGAAATGTTTAGCAATCATTAAACACAGCATTATTGCATACTTACCTGTGCAATTTGATCTTGTACATGCACACACCTTGGGACTATTTCACCTGAGACAAGCAGGTGGCGCATGTTTCCTTTGTATTTCTAACAGTGCCTGTGGGTGATATAGCAATTTTGAATAATTTCTTTCCCAGTCTGTTCATTAAATTCCACATAGTCCAGGAATGTATAAGGGAGTAAGCGAATTCTTTTGAGTGGTATGATGTATTTTAATCCTTTCATGCACCTTTAGCTGAACATTCCAACTTGTCAGTGTCAGAGCCTTAGAGGCAGAATAAAGGAAAATTTCATTGAATTTGCAGTTGCACCTTTCCACACATTCAAACTACAGCAAAGCAACAAAATCAAACAAAAGGAGTGAGATCTCACGATCTCACTCCTTCTCTTCATGCCACCTTAACAACCCGTAACGACCTGTATTATTGTCTTGCTCACTCACTTAAAACAAATAAGTCTGGTCCTTCTTGTTGCTCACTGCCAAGAAGGTGTGTTCACCTTGCAAATTACTTACCACGATTTATTTTCTTTCTCAGTAGATTGTCCTGAGGCTTTGTCAGACTTAAAAAAACAAAACAAAAAACAAAAAAACAAAAACAGGAGAGTTAATAGTGATGTGATACCAAGGCAAAGTGCAATTATGAAAATAGGTCCAAAGGGTCACATACGGAAAATACTATGAATTTGTGTTAAGCTTCTTCTAGCCAATGCCAGTGTTTTATTCTCATTAAGTGGCATTCCTCAGCCCAGAATTTCTGTTATTTACTCCAGCTAGTGAAGTACATTCTCCTCCCACTCATTCCCTCAGGTTCACCTCCTAGTCATGTTGAACTTAATAACCCACACGTGTATAATTGGTAGTCTGATTTCCTGCAAATCATCATTCTGAGTCTCTAGCTTTATTGGTTGTGCTGTACAGTGTCTCCAAATAATCAAAAAGACGGTTTACACATCCTGGAAACTGATGTTTACATCACACCCGAGCTGCTGATATGTCATCATTTTGCGGAATACAAAGTGCTTCAACTGTTCATTTAATGCGCAGAGTTCCTAGATATTTTTGCACACGTGTTTGTGCTTGTGTGCATGTTTTGATAGAACATTTTCAGGTAATAATCTGTTTGTGTTTTGTGTAACACCCGATCCATGGTGAAGTCACTATTTTGAAAGGTGGCATGTCAAGGTTGGATTCCTGTAAGCCAACCACACAATGACAAGAGTTCAAATACCATGTATTCATTCTGCTCACTGCATGTAGCAGCTTGTGAGGCCATCGTATGTCTGTGTTCCTGTATATATGTTGATCTACTTAAGTGTATCATTACAGTTTTAGAAGTAGAGTCCTTAGAGAGAGAGAGAGAGAGAGAGAGAGAGAGAGAGAGAGAGAGAGAGGCTGTATATAAGTCCATCTATCCAAATAATAATAATACTGCTACTGAGCATATTTTTGGTTAAGTACTGACACACACACTTATGAAAATTTGTAAACTATGCAAATGGAAACTATTCAACATAAGAAAGTGTTTTTCAGTGGCAGCTAAATAACAGGAAGGCAATGTGTTCTTTTATCAGCAAGTTTACCCTGTTTCTAATGCTTTGTGTTAAACTGAAATTGATTTAGAAATTTTAAAATGCAAATGTCTACTTCGATGCATCTGTGGCTCTGACTTTGGCCTCAAGGTATCTCCTGTTTCTATGTAGCAAGGAGGAACACAGTCAGATTTTGTTCAGTAATTTTATTCATTTTATAAATTCACACCTGGAAGCTGCCCAGTGCAACCACTGCCTAATCTGCTGGCCACTGCTAGCCCTTGCTCAAGGGCACCTCAGCAGTGGTAATGACAGAGGGGCAGGTGCTGCTCTTTCACTTCCCTCACCCAGCTTTCTCCGGCCAGTCTGGGAATTGAACCAATGACCACAAGCTTTCCCAAAGGTAAGTGTGACATCCTGATTATTTCTGTTATAAATTAGTAATTCATTTGCTGGCACAAATGTCTAATAAATGCAAATACTATGGATACATACATCTGTGAATACAGCATAACTGCAGTTGCATGAGAAGTTACATTGAGGGTGCATATTATAATCTACTGGAGCCCTATGATCTCGCCCAGTCTTTCTTCAAGACCACAAATTTGTGAGCTCTAAGTTCCAGTTGGACAGTGTATTAAACACTGTGAAAGATGATTGGGCCCTGCAGGAACTGGTGAAAGATGAGCATTTACAAGCATATGCTTTCTAATATGTTCCCTATGTCTGTTGTTTATAAAGGAAATATTTCTCCAGTCATTTAGTAGAAGTGTATGAGGAAAAGGAATAAATATTTGTAGTTGATTGCAGGTGTAAAGAATAAAGTTGATGCTAAACACATTGGGAGGATAATATCTATTAGTGAGTGTGGAATTAGTATCCATGTTATGCTGAGTTGTGTGTTGTCATGTAATAATTTCTCTAGCATGCAACATGTGACCTCACCTTTCAGGAAGATAATAGTTTAAGAGTTCCGAGTTTGTTTTGTTAGCAGGAATTCATCTCACAGGTATGTAAATAAGAGACAAGACAATGCAGCTTCATTTTTTTTTTTTTTTTTTTTGTAAATCCATCAAACAAAGCAGAATTTAAAGGCATTTAAGTGTTGGGTGTATGCAGAATCTCTCAGTGTGTGTGTGTCATAAGTAGACCCATCATTTTGTTTCTTTGCAGAGTCATTTGTTTCTGAAAAGAGTGTAGTTATTATAAAGGGAAGATGTGGACTGTATATGACTATTTAACATACATTTCATTTGATCATTGACAATTTTATCGTAATAAATTTATTATGTGAAAATGTATTATGTGATATACATTTATTAACTTATTCATGCTTTTTTTATGTATTTATCTTATTTTTACAATTACAGTACAAGTATTATTCTGTTCCTCACGGCACTTTTCTCACACATGCAGAACGGATTATTAGACATTTCTGAAATATCTGGGTAAGCATTTCAGTAATGTAAACTGTTGCAGTTAATTGTGCAAGATTCTTAAAATAACCCCGTGAAGCTGCTGACCTGACATGGATTTAGTTTGCATGAATACAACTGGAGGATTATGTCTCTCCCACTATGCAAACAAAAGCATTTGCGTGCGAGGCAGTACACATAATTTGAGATGTTCAGATGTTTGTTTGAAGATTATGTAATTGGAAGTGTAAAAATCACTCTGGGATGTGCTCACATGATCAAAATAGAAACCAAATTTCATGTTGATCCCATGCATTCCTTCCTTGTATTTACAGCGGTGGTGTGTTTATTCTCATTGTGCAGTACTTCCCACCTCAAAGTGTTTCATCAGCCAGTAATTATAGTACAGTATTTTGACAGCTCTGTTTTGGAACCACTTTTCCAGTTTCTCAGGATCCAACTGGAGCATTATGGTTTTGCACAAACATGTGTGCATTCTTAGTAATTGTCATGCAGCTTACAGTAGATCCTGTTTCTTCATGTATGGTTCCACCCTGTCCACGTACACCTTATTTTACTGAAACTCCCAGCAACCTATGAAAGTATGTGTGTTTAATTAATCAGTTCATGATTAAATATACATGATCTGGGAGCCAAAACTTTAATGATGGCAGTAAAACACATGTTCTGTCATGTAGCAATGAAAGAAGGAATAAAAGCAAGCCCTCGCATGCAGCTGGTTTAGGAAGTTTCTATTTTGGTCTTGTCAGTCTCAGTGAAGTGAATCAGCTGCCACATGGATGGGGAGGGAAAAAAGTGCATTGAAATAACAATTAAAAAAGAAGCAAGAGAGGTTATCTGCAGAGGAAGAATAGTGTGTGTTCCTGTGGTACACTGTGTTTTCCTATTACACATGTCCTTAACATCAAGCTGTGGGAACCACTTCAGAAACCAGAATTACAATTTTCATGTTCAAGGAGTAAAGCATTACATAATTATCAAACTTCCGAAATTTTAAGTTGAGACAGTTATTGGCATGAAGCCTGGAAAGTGACTTTTGTGACAAGGCACAATTACCGTTTCTACCAAACAATCTGTCTGATACATGACGGAGATGACAGGCTTTAAGCACTGTGTATGGCAGGAGTATTAAGTGAACATGTACCTGCATATAAGCCAAACCTGCACATGTTAAAATTCATTGCATATAAATTTACATTTCAAATAAGTGTGAATAAAACCAGTGCCTTCTTAGCACAGCAAAATATTCATTTGAATCAACTCTATGGATATGCTGTAAATTCATGTATTTTCAGATTATGTCATATTATTCAATTGCTCATTTGTTAAATAATGAATACTAGAAGTAAGCATTTATATTTTCATATTCAAATATATACATGTGTTAAGTGTGAAAATTTGCTGACATACACCAAGAACAGATGTGTACAAGGAACAAGTTGGGCTATTTTCAAAAAAAAAAAAAAAAAAAAAAAANTTTTTTTTTTTTTTTGTGAATAATTTGCCACAATAACATAATTTCCACAGATTGAAATTGTTTTGATTCTTTGCAGAAATTTCCAGCCTCATCTGGCATACCCAAGGGGGCACTTCAAGTACCACTAGTGTATTCATACCACAGTTTGAGAACCACTGTGGCAGGTAATTTTTGTCTCAGTTGTTCGGTGGCTGTTATTTTGCATATCATGCACACATTTTTTTTTTTTTTTTTNCATTTTTTTTTTTTTTTTGCAGATTCCATAAAAGTATGAGAAAAGAAAAGCTATAATAGTAAATAATTATGAAAACTGATTAACCAAGTACCTGATCTATTTTCCTATTTGCATTGAGTTACAGATCTTGTTGTGGCAGACCTGAACCTGAGCAGAGATGAAGTAAAAAGAAACTGTAGCATTCAGGGGCCAAACACAAGTGTGTTACCATGTGCACTTCACGCAAGCCATCTGTGTGAGCACACCACTTAACTCCTCTCTCATGTTTAGACAAAAAAAGGGGAATGAGGTAAACACTGCCAAGGAGGGGCTGAGATGGAGACATGGTTTAACTTGCAAACAGGGAAACCGTTTCCACGCTGGGGTAATGTCAAAACAGCATGAGTGATGACAGTGAAAGCATGAAGAAAAGAGTGTGACTCTTTCTCTATTTACCCTCTCCAAAGTTCTGGGGAGTGAGGTCTGTGCGTGTAAGCAGCTGCCTGAGATGGCCAGAGTCTCATAAGCTGTTACTGACAAGCCGCAGGGCTACAAAACTTAACATCGTCACATTAGAGAAGAGAGATAGACCAGATAAACCTCTCACTCTGCACAGCACTCATTCAAGTAACATAATAGTAGGCGTACTTAATTACTCTTAATCCCCATTCCAAAACATTAAAACATATTTTAACTTTCCTGTTATTTTGCCAAATCCCCTAATCTTTCAAAATCAAATGTTCATGTAATACACCCTCCCTAAAATTCAATGTTTCGCCTGCCAACACATACACCTAAATGTAGAAGTCACGGTCTTTAAATTTCTTGGCAAAAGCAGGTTTCTTCTAGGCCTATATTCCCTGGTGGAAACATACATTGTCTTCTCTGTAGCTGCTTGTTGGTTAAATTAAGTGAGTTTGACAAACAATAAAAATGGTGTGTGTGATTTGATGTGACAGATTACCTATCTCAAGCATGTTTTAAGTCTCTACAACTTGATTTGTATAGCATACTGGAATGAACTGAAACCAATGACTGTCTGGTCTGGAAGGTAGGAAAAGAAAAATCATAAAATTTGCTGCTCCAGCATGTTTGGAAAATGGTTGGTGGTAACCTAAGGTGAGTTGTATTTATCAGACCCAAACATGAAAATCACTGGCATGCTCCTTTAAGTCTGTCTCACTTTTGCTTATATGCTAACTAAATCAAATCAGACAGTTTCACAGAAATAAACCCTAAATAATTTTAGGCCTCAAAAGTTACCAGCAGACATGGTGCTAAGAGCAGTATTGCCTCCATAACAAAAAAAGTAAGATTTGCTTTAGCGAATTCATTCATAAATATTCTGCTTCAGGTTTTGTGGAACAGGTTGTGGCTTGATTGGCCACGTTGTTTCAGTTATTATAGACAGAATAAAGTTTTTTTTCTTTTCTTGTTTTTTTACCCAGACTGCACAGCAAATGAGTCTTAATTATGATATCAAGAACAAGATAGCAAGCAGTGAACTTAGATGTATATCTGAAATGTACTTGTTGGGTAACTCATATCAGAGTTTGCAATTGTGAAACCAGCCTGGTGCCATCTAGGTTATCATTTACAGACACAATGACCCAAAGAGAAACATCAACTGAAATATGTGCAATGATGTATTTACAGTGTACATCTAATCATTACACATTTGCAGTTTTATAGCTTCATGTGTTGTGTTTGCACCAAGGTGATATTGTTTTATACAAGGTTTCCAAGGTAACTTCTATTTAGCTTTGATTCATCTAATATGATTATTTCTTGTCTTTCTAAAAATAAAATAAGTACGTAATGTACTGTATAATGAAAGTATTATTTATTTGGAAAAAAAAACAAAAAAGATTATTGATAGATAAACATTATATTAGAAATGCTCGAAATGCTGCCAATAGAAGTAAGATGAATTTCATTCCAATCTGAACATGAACAAAAATCACATTATTACATATATGATATTAAATTTATAACTGCCCATATTGTATCACATGTGTGGGCATACAGAATAAAGAAATGAATGCAGCATTACAGTTTAGTCAGTGATTATCCATAAAGCTTTAATGTCTTTATGCTGTGGGGCACCAGCTTCATCATCAACCTTCTTATTCTGATTGACACGTTTAGTCCATTTTTACTCTGCTTTGTGCCGAAGACCTCAGCCGATGAGCCCACATAACCAAAGCAGAAACATTTCAAAGCTGTAAACAAGCAGAGGCATGTTCCCACAGTTCTTTCTCTCTCTCTCTCTCTCTCTCTCTGTGTGTGTGTGTGTGTGCAGCACATTGCAGAATTGGAAAAATTGAGCCAAATGTGAGATACAAAGGTTCAAAGAAAAGCTAAATATATGCAACCACAATGATCAAAGTACATCTGGAATCGTACTTTCAAGGTAAATGAGCAACACTTTACTCTCAGTCAGTGTTGTGTGTAAACTGCAAGAGGATATTATCCTTTCAGTTACATTTAGAGAAATGAAACTGCATTTCTTAGACATTAATTTGTTGAACATCTGGTGAAACATCAGGCGATCTTCTGTCTTGTTGGTTTGTTCTACTTTGTTTGTATGTTACCGGTCAGACGTTGATGCTGTCATTTCAGCAGTTGCAGAATGAGCATGAAGACAAACTGCTGTTAGACTTCTGTCACAACTGAACCATTTGCTGTTATTTCCCTCTCTGATCATGGCAGGCTATACAAAACTGAATACTGTATATTCAAACAGCAGCAGCCCAGAGGCACAAATGTAAAAAAAAAAAAAAAAANTAAAAAAAAAAAAAAAAGAAAAGAAAAGAACAGTGTAAAACACTATGACATTCCTTGTATGACTGGATACTAAAGGATCAGCAGTCTCCTACAGTATAATACCTATGTATAAAATTCAACAAAGTTTGTCCTTAGCTACTTCACAAATGACCATAGATACACTAGTGTGCAAAAGTTTGGAATTACCCAGAAATGTTCATGTTTTAGATAGCAATTGATAGACTTGAATTCACCACAGTGGCATTAAATTGATTTAAATATATAGCCAAGATATTAACAATGTTGCGAATGGCTATTACTGCTGAAAATTACTGATATACAATCATTTATTCACTACAAAACCAAATTTTCAGCAGCCATTATTCTAGTGTCCTGATGATAAACTCTTTTGGCTCATCCTTAATTAATCATATTTAAAGGTTAATTGATTGTTAGAGTGTCTAGGAGAGGTGGCAGTAGAGTTTTTGACTAGGTTGTTCAACGAGATCTTAGAGAGTGAGA
>VXCM01000527.1:0-134386 GCA_014773175.1 Lucifuga dentata
AAAAAAAAAAAAAAAAACTAAATGTGTATTAGAAGCAAAATGTACTCAACTATTTAAAGTCTTCAAGTTGAAGAACAGTAGCTGTCAGCGAGTTTAATTATTGATTATTTAATGCTTTAACTGGTAACTGGTAGAAAAATATCTAATTTTGAGGAGCTTAGAATGAAAAAATCAAAATTCTGCAAATTAAATAATAAAAATCCACAAAATGGAGACACAGTCTTTCTCTGAAAATTGGAGAGAAGGTTTGTTGTCATGTGACAAATTTTGTATCTCAAATGGGATTTGCATTTTTTCAGGTAAAACTCAGATACAAAAGTGATTTAAAAAAGGAGATCCTTGTTTGTTTTTTTAAATTAATTTATTTTTTTTGTTTTGTTTTTTTTACCCATCAAGAGTAATATTAATTCATAAAATTCGAATAAGCAAACTAAATAGCAACTAAGACTGTTGAAAAAATATAATGTTCTAAAAAGTTAAATATTGGTGATGGATGGATGGATGGATGGATGGATGGATGGATGGATGGATNATGATTGATTGATTGATTGATTGATTGATTGATTGATTGATTGATTGACTGATTGATTGGTCTCTTAGCAGAATGTAACACAAAAAAGAAATACTCAAGAAAAGTAAAAGTACCTAAAATCTGTTTGGCATGTGGGTAAATGTTGGAGTTTGAAACAGACAGTCAACACACTTTCTGTGAGCGTTGATACATAAAAGCACAGAAAAGACCAGAGATGATTCTGCAGATGTGTGTGTGTGTGTGTGTGTGTGTGTGTGTGTGTGTGTGTGTGTGTGTGTGTGTGTGCAACGACTGGCAGCAAGCCCTGATTCCTGCAAACTTACTCTTCAGTTTACTTCAGTGACATTTCAGGGTCATCTGCTCTCTCTCTCTCCTACACAGAAACTATGTGAAAACAGTATACAAAGAAAGAAAGAAAGAGAGAGAGAGAGAGAGAGAGAGAGAGAGAGAGAAAGAGAGAGAGTCTTCACCGCCTAATCATAGTTTCTACAGTGACCAGACATCACAGATAGAATGAAGAGCAAGAACAGAGCAGCAGCTGTGAAGGTTAACAACACCTTTTCCTTTACTCCAGCTCTCTCCTCTCTACAATGACCTGTTCTTTACTCACACACACACACACTCACACACACACACACACACTCCCCACAGCCTTCCTCTTCACAAATGCTCTCTGACATTTAACAGCGGTGCCTGTGTGTGTTCCACGCTGCTCAGCAGAGTTGCTGAATGCTTTTGTCTGCGCGTCACATTAGAGGAGAATGTGAAGGTGTGACAAACACACTGACCTGTGTGGAAGAATTCCACTCAGCTCATGTGAGCTGAAGCAGGAAATAAGGGCAGAGACAGAGAGAGAGAGAGAGAGAGAGAGAGAGAGAGAGAGAGAGAGAGAGGAAGTTTCAGGTTGGAGAGTCAAAAAGCATAGCCTCCATCCTCTATAGATGGAAGGTGGCCTGGATCCGGACCAAAATATGAATTAATTAATCTGAACCAAAATGAGATATTAAATTCTGAAAAGAAATTTCATCACAACATGACCAGCTGTTATTTTTTGGCCTTTATTTCAGTATTTACTACAAAAATAGTTAAAAGAGACGGTAGTCACAGATAATAAATAAGATAAATATAGTAAATAGTGCAGTTACTTCAATCGCAGCAGAAGCCTTATCAAGATGGTACTTTATATCAGCAAAACAACATGAAAGACTTGCCTAAATTAAGTTCTGATTTAATGTTGAAGTATTGAATTGTATTCAAAATTTAAAGTAAACAAAATAAATAAGCCTTAAAGCCTTAAAAAGTATTTAAATAAATAATCAGAGTCTAGAATTATGTTAAATCAGTCATGCATCAACATAAACCTGATTCATGTTTTTTAAATCACATCTTTCGATGACGTTGGGTTTAAACAATGATATTTTTTAATAAAATGTGAATTAACCCATTCAGATTTTTCCCTTAACATTTCCTCATATTCTAATTGTCTTGCACATTTACTATGTTCCATTACTCGCAGTTCCAGGATTAAACTACAAGGATTTAGTAGATATATACTGTGTAATCAGTGTCCCAAAATTACAAAATTTTACTTAAATGCAAAATTAATACCTAAAATATACTTAAATGTATTTGTCTTCTTACTAAGTTTACTCCTAAATTTTATATTTTTACATTTGCCTTTCAGCCTCATCCTCAGAATTTTGTCTACTCTGACCCTGTTATGACAAAATGTTGAATCATTTTACACATATTTCTCATAACTCATTCTGTTTTTTACCCAACATCTGGAACTTTTGGGTATTTTCATGCATTCATTTCATTTGAAGAATTTTATGCTCAGAGCCTAAATCTGTCAAATGAGAATGCTAAAATACATTCAAAATTCAAGATTCTGTATTGCAACTACCACAGTACACACTTTGCATACATGCAACTGCAACTTTGATGTTATTTATCTATTTATTTTGTGTTTTCTATATTATTTTAAATGCCTTATTTTATTCTGTGTTGTACATTTTATACATCCTTTGTATATTGTACATTTTTTGATCGTATAAGTGTATTTATCTTGTATATTTTTTCTTTTCCTTCCTGAGCACCAAGCACCAGAGCAAATTCCTCGTATGTGAAAACCTACTTGGCAATAAATCTGATTCTGATTCTGATTCTGTCTGTCTTGCTGATTGTTTAATTAGTTGGCAAAGCGCTTTGTAAACTCTGTTTTTAAAGGTGCTATATAAATAAAGATTATTATTATTATTATAAGGGAAATATCATTCTCCACAGCGACATGTACAACAGACGAGACGAACCATTAAAAGAATTCATTAAAAGAAAAATAGCTAAAAGAGACCGAGTTAATCACAGATAATAAATATGGTAAATATAACAGCGCAATTATGCAATAATGGCTGGCTGGTGCAGGTCAGTTGTCAGTTCAATGGTGTTGGGGGTGGGGNTCACAGGCCTGATGGCTTGATGGCCTGGCAGACCTGGCCTGGATGCTTTGGAACCTCCTTCCAGATGTCAGGAGTGCAAAGAGATGGTGGCAGGGGTGAGAGGTCAAACTGCTGGAAGCCTTTCAGACACACTGGGCTTGGTAGATGTCAGAAAGAGTGTGTCATTGAGCTCTTTTTGCCCAACATGCTAATGTTTATCTCATGCTAAACTACGATTTTAGTCTGCAAACTAACTAGTAAAGATGGAGTAAAATGCACAATATTTCCCTCTGCAATGTAGTGGAGTAGAAGTAGGAGTCACACAGAACACAAATATACAAGTAAAGTACAAGTAATGAATGTATTTCATTAGTTTTTCTGCTTTCTTGCTGCAGACTCACAGCATGTTGCTGCTGAGTCAAACTGATCCAAGCTTGTTTGTTTCAAAGCTGGATGGGCACAAACAAACTAAACTCAGCCTGCGGCGGCCTGCGGCGGCCTGCTGCATCCTTAAGATTCACTCCCTGAGCGCTTCATTAATACTCCCACAAGCCCTTTATGCACACGAGCCCAGAGACAGAGACAAAGACAGAAAGGATTAGCAAAGAGCAGCGCCAGGACTGATTCTGAAGATTTAGGCTACTTAAGTAGAAAAAAAGTAAGAAGAAAATCACTTAGTTAAGTGAGTTGTGTTTATGTTTTAAAGTCCCTATCCTTAAAGGATCATATATATACCTAGTATATTCAATTTTCATGCACATAAGGTTATTGACAATCATTTCCCAAAGGATAAAACCGTATTTCAGCTTTTCTGATATTTAGCAAAATCTCTTAATCTTTCAAAATCAAATATTCAAGTGATACACCCACCTTAAAAATCCATGTTTCTCCCGCTAATAGTTATGCAGCCTTATGAAGTCATGGTCGTTTAAATTTTTCCATAAACGCAGGTCTTCTTTTGGGATTATATTCCCTGGTGGAGACATACATTCACTCTATGCTTTTTATTGCCTTAAATGCTAAAATTATGTAACTTCTAAAAAAAAAAAAAAACCTGAATACACGTCTTGAATTACCTATGGATTATCTACCTGTCTCAAGAACGTTTCAAATATTAACAAGTTGATTTTAGTAGCGTACCAGAATGAACTGAAACCACTGGTCTGGAAGGTAGGAAAAACATTTTTAACTCACTGTTCCAGCAGTATGCTTTGGGAAATGATTGTCAGTAACGTTACGTGTATGAAAATTGAATATATTAGGCTCAAACATGCAAAATGATGGCATGGTCCTTTATTTTTATTTATTTATTTATTTTATTTTATTTATTTATTTATTTATTTTGGTGTTTGAAATGGCTTAATAAGGTCAGCTTTCAGTTATTTCTGCAGAGGACGAGACAGAGGAACATGAATTTGAAGTTTTTCCTCCAGCTGCTATACAGATGTTTCGACAGAAGGGGGCAGAATAAGGTCGTTCATATAATAATGTAATCTAGATGTGGATTCTCAAATGTCTTTGGTGCTTAACTGCAGGATGACACTCGTTGGTTGTGTAGCGATGGAGGTATGTAGCTGTTCACATGCCAACACACACACACATGTATGAGAATAAGAATGAAGAGGAAAAAAAGAGCTGGGTGGGTTCTGTCTACTCCCTCATCTCATATTTCTTGATATGGCTCAAAGTGGTGGTCTCCTCCAGGTGTCTGAGGAAGACGACCACCAGATCTCATTTTAGATCGGCCGGCTTTAAGTGGAGGTCATTGAACGTGTCATTTTAAAAACAGCAGGCCATAAAGGACTATGAAAAGGAAATGTGACGTCTATGGAAAAACCCATCTGACATCAAGGAGGCTTTAACTTATCTCTCTCTCTCTCACACACACACATACACATACACAAAGGCTGTGTGTATACATGCACAGCCACACACACATATTATTACTGTACCTGGAATTAGTCAGTATCTCAGGTACAGTAGTACTGTAGCTCCAATTTAAGGGATTTTTCATTATTTCTTTCTAGAATTTTTATTTTATTTTAAATTTTACAAAACTGGAAACAGAAGATTCTTCACACTGCTCATCCCTATTGCAATTTGGAGCATGACCTTTTCTGTTGCATTAACATATACCAGTTACCAGTTAATGCATCATTACACACTGACATAGATCATTCCGGGCTAACTTAGATACTCATATTTTATTGTTAATGCTTATGCACTTTTACTCAAGCAGAATTTTGAATGCAATAGTTATATAAGTTCTTTGACTGTATTTGAGTAATTCTTCCATCATTAAGTGCAACTTTCATATGTACCATCAAGCATTAGTCTCATTGCTGTTTATACTGTAAACAGAGAACCAAATGCAACATCATTTTTTTAAGGTAAAATACTGTAAACTCTTTATCAAGAATTATGTCAGTTAGTGTGAATGCAGCAACAAATGGAGCTTCGCTGCTTCAACAGGTTGCAGCAAATGTTGTAACAGATGAGCAGTCAAAACGTGTCATCTGAATGAAGCTTTCAGCAGACTATTGTCATTCTGACGCTTTCATCGCTCTGAGTTTCTGCTTTTATTCATTATCCTGTGAAATCTCTGAGATATACAGACTTTCCTGTCAAAAAATATCTTAGCTGAAGAATATTTAAACTATCCTAGCTGTTATGTCTCTTAGGTATCATTGCAGGAAATGAACACATCTCCGCTCCATAATTGGTTGCAATTTCGAGCATTTCATTGATGTGATCATGAGTTCAAATCTTTGATTTATTGAAATAAAACATCTGCAATTTGCTCACTTGTGGAGTCTTACTTGTGGTCCAGTGTTTCTTTGTCTTCTCTCTCTTCTTTTTGTTGGTCTATGTATTCAGGAAGGCACAGGGGCAAGCGATTGAGATTCAGGGAGTCCCATCCATCCTGTGATTACTGAGAACACAAGAGAGGAAGAGGAGTGGCTGAGAGCTGAGGACTCCTTCAGCTAATTTCAAGAGGAAAACATCAAACATATGGCACAGGACCTGATAATGCCACTCAGTTCCACTAAAACCTTCACCATGGCCATACCAGAAGGCTACAAAGTTCCCTGAAGTCCAGAGACTGCTCCTGGTGGAGCCTGTAGTCCTTCTGCACAGTGGTGGAGAACCTGGTTTTCATCCACATGGGTCCATCTGTGCAGCCGTTCATCCTGCAGCCAGAAAACTCATCCTGAAAAGTGATTATGAAGCATCTTCCTACATCATTGCTCATAGAAATGGAGCTTCAGGGCCAGTTTTAAATGTGAAACTTTAATTTCATGCCTAAAAGAGCACAAAATCAGTGATGAAACGAGCCGTTTGTGGAGTTTTTCTCCCTGTATTTACTTGTAGTCTATTTAAAAAATTAGGGAAATCAAAAGCTAATATCATTCCAGAGCAACAAGGGCTAACTTTTGATAGATATTATTTTCTGTTTTTCTCTAATAAGAAGTCAATTTCTGGTTAATATGCACAGCAGAAACTTGAATCTATTAGTCATGGCGATGCAGCTCCTCCTCCCCACCTGATTCTGAATCCAAATAAATGGCGAGACATTAACGTATCCTCCAGTATGCACAGCTCATTATTCTCTCTACACTGTTTTTCTTTAACAAGTATACAGTACATTTCAGTGTGGAGAAAGAGAAGTTCAGAAACAAACAATCCTGCAGATGACAATAATTTATATGAAGGGAATAATAAATGCATTTGCACATTAATCAGTCGGAGACACAAAAAAAAAAAAAAAANAAAAAAAAAAAAAAAGCATAAAGCACATTTCAGAGCAAAGTAATGGTCGACCCAGGATTCACAATTTTGGCCATGGATGGAAATATAAAATCAATATGACGTATTAAAGGAAAAACAATAAAATACCTTACGTACATTTCTCAGATGAAACCTGTCTGAGGTGTTGGACTTTTATTACCTAAACATTCTGAGGCTGATTTTAGATGCCTGCTGACTTCCTTATCACCTTCAACCTGATTTAGTAAAACTGTGTGTATTAAACTAATGACATTATTTAATCTTTTATATTTGCTGTGTGAAGGCAGAGAATAATGCTTGGTCTGGAATAGAAACAAAAAGTGACATTAAACTGTTTCCCAGCAGAGGGCAGCAAAGAACCATGTGGTTGTGCTTTGCTAAACCTGACAGATTTCCTTACAACTTCAATGTTATTCATGATATGATATATACAGTACTTCTGTACAGCAGAGGTGGCAAGTAACCAAGTACATTTAAGCAGTATTGATCCATTTAGCTTGAGTCCATTTAAAGAATTTTGTACTTTTAAATACAACGTTATTTAAAAAAAAATACTGTACTTTTTACTCCACTGTATTTATCTGATGGTCGGAGTTTATAGTGACTTTGTAGATTTAGGTTAGAAATTTGGTGTAAGATCATAAAATATGGCTGTGTTCAAGTAGAAATCTCCAAATTGTTTCTTGAAGTCTGAAAAACAGCTTTTTCTCAGCTCGATGACAGAACCGCTTTGACATTATTGACTTTATTCAATGATCAGAAAGAGGGAAAAATCACAGATTGACAGAACTTTTAGGATATTCATAAAAAAAAAAAAAAAAANAAAAAAAAAAAAAAAAGAAACAGTAAATTTAATTTTAAAGCTGGAGTACATTTTACTGCTAATATTTAAAAGCAGTGTTATTTTCCTTTGTGGTATTACTACTTTTTCTTACTTCTTCCACCATAGGAATACTTTATAAAACAGAGTATCTAAGGTAAACAAGTAATAACGATGGTCCCCAAAAGCATTTTGCATATACAACATTAAAAAAAAAACTCTGCTATGTCATATTAACAAAAAATAACACTGCAAAAGAGGCGTGTGTGTTAAGCCACACTGATGAAATATTTATTGTCATAAACTATAAAGGTATAAAAACTAACTGCTGAGTCAGTTATTTGTTAGTTTCTCCTAGTAAGTTACAGCATTTATGTGGATTAATTATACTTTAATACCTGTAGATACTCTTGATATCACCGTCTTTAAAAGATCAAACTTGCCTGAAAATGCAGAGGGGGGNAATCATGCGTGTGCATGTACATGCCTTCATCAGTTTATCTATCTTTATTCTCTCATGGGAGTCACTGTCAGTTCTGGGCCAGAAAATAAATATGACAAACGCTGAGGTGTTTCCTGGGTCTCGCGTGTTATGTGGCTCTGCTGGGTGAGTCATTATGTCGTCAACTTGAAAAATCAGCATCAGTCTCCTCGTCCTCCCACTCTGTCTCTGGGAATGAGGCGAAGCTCTGAGCCGTGTTTTAGAAACACACTTCCTGAAACACAGGACAGGATAATGGATGCATTGGCAGGTCTCGCACATAGCCACCAGCAGAAAATGTCAAAAGATTAAACTGACCCAGAATAGTAGATTATTCTAAAATATGGCAAATATAAAAAAAAGTAATCTATTTGATTTTCATCTGTTTTTTCAGTCTCATCTGCTTTAGCAATAAAATATAACTTGAAGAAAAAAAGAAATTCATACACTCAGTTGTCAATTTATTAGATAAGACTTGGGCTTTCCAATGTAATCCATTACAACAGCCCTGCAGTACATCCTGTCTTCCTGAAGCATGTTATGTTCTGTTTTTTTAGCACATGGTGCTGATTCATCTCCAGTCATTATTGACGCTGTAGTTCCCACGCGCTCGATAGGCCACGAGTCCACGTCCAGATTTGGACTGAAATACAATTTAATACAGGAAAACAAACAAAACAAAACAAAAAAAAAAATCACTGCAACCGGACTCAGACTGCCTGTGAGTAACGCATTGCTGTTCTGACATCCATCACCTGCTAATCACCGCAGCTAAGCTTGCTGCCAGAGCTCTGAGCTCATGTTGAGAAGTTGAGATGGCGTGTTCAAAGCCCACACATGACCACACGACACTTCAACATAACTCCTACCGCAGCAAACTCACCTCTGAACGCTTACATCACCTTTTGTGGCCTCGTTTAATGACTTGGTCACACAATGAAGGTGTCGCCGTTACTGCATGAATGTTTTTGTGTACATAATGCTACAGTTCTAAAGTTTTTTTGTTTTGTTTTTTTTTTTAGGGTGTTTTCACACCTGTGGTGTTTGATCCGTTCAATGGGACTGGAGTTAAAGGACCATACCAGCGATTTTGCATGTTTGAACCTAATATATTCAATTTTCATACATGTAACGTTACTGACAATCATTTCTCTAAGCATACTACTGGAACAGTGAATTAATTCTTTTTCCTACCTTCCAGACCGCCATTGGTTTCAGTTCATTCTGGTACGCTATTAAAATCAACTTGTTGATACTTGAAACATTCTTGGGATATTTAATCCATTATTATGAAAAACACGTATATTCAGGTTTTTTCAAAGTTTCGTCACTTTAGCGTTTAAGCGCAATAAAAAGCAGAGTGAATGTATGTCTCCACCAGGGAATATAGTCCCAAAAAAGACCTGCAGTTATTGAAAACTTTTCACAACTGTGACTTCATAATTTTGTGTAAGTATTAGCAGGCGAAACATCGATTTTTAAGGTAGGAGTATCGCTTTAACATTTGATTTTGAAAGATTAAGAGATTTTGCAAAATATCAGGAAAGCTGAAATACGGTTTTATCCTTTGGGAAATGACTGGCAATAACATAACATGCATTAAAACTGAATATATAAGGCTCAGACATGCAAAATAGATGGTATGGTCTTTTAATTCCTTCCTGCTTGCTGTGGTTCAGTTGGATGGGTCTGAATACAGAAATCGCATTCGGCTGTGGATGAGAACCACAGTGAAAGTGAGGAGGTCCAGTTACAAACAAAAAACTAGTTGGTTTTGATTTGAACTTGCAACCTACATAAGTTTCCAAACCAACAGGGTAAGCTATTGATCTATGATTGATAGAACATAGAACGGGAGATGGCTCGCTGTGTGTGGTTAAGTTAAATAAACGACATCTTTGATTATGTCTTCTCGAAGCAACATAGAGCAATAAACACTTTTTCAGATATTGTCTTGAAGTCAAATTCAGCTTCTGTTGCCACAGTTTTGTTTGCTATCCACCAATCTAAGTGCATTAAATGTATTTCATTTTGTCAAAGGCAGATTTTTTTTTCTATCAAACCCACCGGCTTTTCATTTACATTCTAACAAGCTAAGGTAACCAAACAAGCAGAAAACAAATGTAAATGCTTCATAGGATGTGATGTGCATGAGTCACCCGCTGATAAGCTTAAGTGCTAACAAGCTACGCTGTGAGAAAACCAAGTCCAGACCACAAACGATTTACAATGCATCAACCTTTCTCACAATTATGCAAGATTAACAACAACAAATAAAACTGGTTGATGACTGGATAGATAATTCTGTAAGTCTGGTAAAAGACATCTGAATTAGTACTTTTTAAATAAGACAAATGAAACATTTTTCATCAGTTCTCAATCACAAAAATCATGTGCACATAAATGTGAGATGGTACCATGTATAGAGCTGAAAAGCATGTATTTGCAGTGTATAGATGGTTACATAAGATAGATTTACACTGTGAAAAGACTCCTGGTCTTTCTGAATACAGGCTTTAGTCCTGTCAGAAGGTGAAAACGGCATGAAACGGGGTGTGTGAACCCAGGCTATTCTTGGCATCACACAGCTTGAATGTTAGTGAGTTAAAAAGCAGAGGTGAATGCCGGCCGCTCACTCCTTTCTCAGCACAAAAGAGCCGATCTCGTCTCCTGCTCCATGCAGAAAAGCCAGCCATCCATCCAGCGTTTTTGTCAAGAGTGATGACTTATGTAAGGAATGGCGGCCGTACGTTAAATAAAAACCTCAGGGAAACGCCATGGGGGGCTGACAGAGAGAAAAACTGATTCTTCATAACGCCAGACTCAAAAGTCAACAGAATTCTGACTGAACAGTCTGATGCAGCTGGTTTTCCTCCAGTCTGAGGTCACTTTTTAATTTCATTTAATAATAAATAAAGCTTTGTGGAGCACTGCATGTATATTCATGAATCAATAAGCACAATTTCCATACAAACAGCTCTGAGGTCCACTCAAACACGCTCAGCTCATTTCAGTAAACTGGGCTTATTTTCAGGCGAATCAATGCCACAAAGCAGGTCTCATTAAGCTCAAGCTTAGTTGTCATGGAAACGTTTCCTTGAGACTACACTCTTCCCACTCAACTCTGGTTTAACAATCTACAATCCTCCCAACACATTGCTCTGCTTATCATTTCTTTAAGGTTTAATCTGAAAGTTGAAATTGTCAGATCAGTTGCATGTCTGATCACAATCAGTGTCACTATTGATGTGGATTGAGAATGGAAGCTGGCATTATGGCGTAACATTCCTTAAGTAAAGAGATCAGGTAGATTGTGCAGAAAGGTGAAACTTTTCAAAAGCTAAGTGGCAGCAAAAGCCAGATTTTCAGCCAAACTTTAACAATAACTGGAAAACTTTTTTTGTCCTGTGGGAGCAGTGTGGACCTGCCTGTCCCCCTAAAAATGAGTTTTTGTGGCATTTAAACATTATTAGACGGTTCATGGAAGACAGAGAAGATATGAGAGGAGGACAAATCCCATCCAGGACATCAGAAAGCACCTTAACTTTCACATCTGTGCTCATCACTGATCTGTAATATTTGCCATCTTTCCCTCTGGCTTTGTTAATAATCACTGTTTTGCTTTTTTCTTTAGAGTATTTTTATTTAGCATATACTTTCTCACTTTTACACTGTGACTAATGTCCCATGCTTGACATTTCAGGCCTTTAGGGCCCAATTATCCTGACTGCTCAAACCAGGCTTATATAAGCCTGATTGCATTAGCTGGAAGTTGGATTTAGAGAACTTTGTGATCCCAGATGTGATTTATTATATTCCCTTGAGTCAGGCTTTTCATGTTAATCCCTACTTTTCTTAGACTCCTCTGAGGAAAAGCTCACAGAGGAGTCACTGGGGTGTTAATTTTTTAGACTATTAAAACGATGTTTCTGCATTATCAAAAGTATATTAAAAAACATTATTAATTCATAAAACATTATCAATTCATTAATGCAATGATGAAAGCAAAAGTGGAAAAGAGCTTAAAACACAGCCTTCCGGTTGATTCATGCTTATTAGCACCGCAATAAGATTAACTACATTGAAATATCTTGCAGCATCTAGTCTGACTTTTTTTTTTTTTTGNTTTTTTTTTTTTTTGGAGATTAGAGCATAAATGAGTGTGTTTGTGTGTGAAAAAGCAGTTTATCACAGGCTAGAATAATGTCACATCACAACTCACCTGCTGTCTGCGCAGGATTGATTCCTATTCCATCTGAGGGCAACCGTGAAAGACAAAAAGAGACCATGAACAAAGGATATTCTCATGCAAATTCAGCAGCACAGATTTGAAAAATAATTGAATGCATCACAAGTTTAAACACATGTTGCACTGGGCAATAGAAAAGAGAGCGTGCATTAGCAGAATGGGATTTTATTCCAAATAATAATAACTGCCCGTTCATTTTGCACTGACAAACAGAATACATTCATATCTGACTTCTTATCTCAGCCTTTTTTCACACAAACAACATCACAAAGCTATCTGGCAGCATCATTCATATACCCGATAGTTTCCCACAGCTACAAATGTCATCCACATCTGACTAAGCCATGTGTGAAAAGACAGCAGCTACACTGTCAGAGACTGTTCTCTTCTCCTAATTTCTCTTTCCAGCCAAACCTGTCTGAACCTGTCAGAGCAGAGCAGAGGGAAGAAAAGCATCATCAGCTTTTATGTGGCATTTTATCACAGATTAATTCATGGGAACAACAGAAAAACCAACAAGTATCTTTATAACCACAACAACTGACTGTCATTTGCTCCAGTTACTCTGGATACAAGTGTTCTGTACCACAATAAATACATATTTTCAGGGTTTTTTTTAAGACATGCACTATTGGACAATATTAAGCCATCAGATTCTTTTATATTCTGTGTATCTTTATAATTTTTTATATTTTTCTCCAGTCAAACAAAACAATTTCCTTTCACACAAACTGAATTATGGTACTGGTTGTAGCTGTAAGCTGTAAGCTTGCTGCTATTGAAACTGTACAGGCAATATTTACAAAGAAAAAAAAAAAGATTTATTTAGGTCTAACAAGAAGAAAAATAATCATTTGAAGGCCTCTGGGCATGACATAATCAGGGCAGGCTTAATGAGAGAATTTTGTCACCAAGCATGCCTGAATAATAGAAGTTTTTATAGATTATTTTTGTCGTTTTTCTACTCAAAGTACCTGAGGAATTTATCTTTTTGTTCATCCTCTGTTTTGCTGCATGAAAAAGTGACAGAGCACTCAGATTTTTGCTGTTTGTTTTCTTTTACTTAACACAGACGATAAATTCAGCATGACTATCCTTTTTAAAGGACCATACCGGTGACTTTGTGGGTTTTTAGTCCAATAAATACAAACCGCACACGAAAACCATTTTCCAAAACATGCTACTGGAATATTAATTAAAAGAATTGTTTTTGCTGTCTTCCAGGCTGCAAATAATTTCAGTTCAGTAAAAAAAAAATAAATAAATAAATAAATGAAAAAAATTTGGCACTTTAAGGTAGATAAATGAATATAATCTTTAAAACCCTTTGGGCATGTTAGGTTACAAAACGCTGACTGGTTCTGACCTCATCAGGTCAGAGTTAATGAGAAACAGCATTTCATAACCTCACATGCCTGATTAATAAAGACTTTAAAAGACTTTTTTTTCTACCAAAAGTGCATGAATAATTATTCAATTTCTTCAACTCTTTGTTCACCTTAAGGTCTCCTGTTTCTCTACTTGAAAAAGTGAGAGAGCACTTGGATTTGTGCTTTTTCTATTTTACTTAACATAGAAGATTAAGTAAACATGGCATTCTATTTTAAGTACATGGAAAGAAGGATCAGCAGAAATAAACTCACTTCTGTTCTATTAGAAGAAATTCTGCACATCCGTGAATGTACTAATCAGCTCTCTTAGACTCTGATTTACGTTTACTTATCAAAGTGTAGCTAAATCTTTTGTCAATTACAGGTCACATGGTCTCTGTGGTGTTTGGGGACTTTGTCAGAGATTAGTGCAATCAGGGTTGCTGC
Organism: Lucifuga dentata; assembly: GCA_014773175.1. Classification (NCBI taxonomy): domain Eukaryota; kingdom Metazoa; phylum Chordata; class Actinopteri; order Ophidiiformes; family Bythitidae; genus Lucifuga; species Lucifuga dentata. The sequence goes on from VXCM01000527.1 coordinate 14,127, forward strand.
AATTCTTACTGGTAGCAGATACAAATCAATAAAGGTCATAGATTACTTCATGTCCTGTAAGTAGTACTAGTAGCAGGAAGGAATGGCTTTAGAGTTGTACTCCTTGATTGTCAAAAGTCAATGAAAAAGACAAGAAAAGCTCAATGAAAACTGCACTCTCTAGACATTTGTAAAGGCACTAACGTATTGATTTACTTTTACGGTTGAAACCCATGAAATAGACTCGAATGACCTCAATAAGTTAGCAGTGTATTGCACTTGCTGCTTGAGTATTGTGATGGAAAGTACACAGAATGCCAAAAACTGCCTTTGAGAAGTACTAAGGGAATCTGAAGTTCATTTAGTAAGAAAGACAAGATCTTTGAATAAAAATAATTTCATTCTTATGGTCAGTCAATAAGAATGTTAGAATATTGTACAAGTTAATACCTCACATCTTAAATAAGTCATTCTTTAGCTGACCAAAACAAATGTTAAAAATTCTGTTTCACTTATTGGCACACACAAGTAACTATGGCATTTAGCAGTACAAATGGTAGTAAAAATATGCACAAAAGCAAGACGGCAGTATTTTGAAGTGACTTAGGCTCTTTCACTGATCAAACTACATCCTAAACTGTAAACTGTACTGTTTAACTTTAGCATATTCTACTTTCTAGCTCAGTCACAGCATCTTACTGCAATTTCACACAATCCCTGATTTTCTTACAGCAACTAACAGCACCCCAGAAGCCCAAAATGTGCAGCCAGTTAATAGCGGAGTGTCAAAACATTAACCTTATTCTCCCCTGAAGTTTAAAGTTCAAATTTCCAAATTAGCTTTAGTGCCATCTCAGTAATATGATTTTCCACATACACGACACTAATTTATGCCACCCCTGATCATAGTGCAAAAAAATAGAATAGCTGAACCTCAGTTAAAATACTACTATGACAGTGAAGGTCATCCTTAATAATAACTATTTCAACATGGAGTACTCAAGTAATACAACAGAAAGATATAATAATATTTCACCCAAACTTACCATTTGTGATGATTGCACTAGTTGCTGATGGCACTTTGAACTGTTAAGACAAAAAGAAGCAGAATAAGCAGACGCACATAAAATCCTGTGATTAATGACAGAAGCCACATTTCATCTGACATTCCAGGAACTAGTGCAGTGCCTGTTCAAAACTAAAATGAAATATAACTCACAAAGTCTTATATAGGCATTAGATACTATATTACATCATTATATTAGATGTACTACAGCGCTGGCCAAAAGTATTGCAACCCCTCTGTATTTTTGTGTAAATTTTACCAAAGTACCACTCCAAACTCAACAAAATTAATTTATTGGTGTTTTATAAGTACTTGAGTATTCGTTCAGAATATTCAACTATTCTTTAGACTTAAATTTGGATTTCAGAGTAGGTAATATGACTACGATATTTCTATAAGTCAGTGAAAACCATTTGCTCTGGCCCAACCTCAGAGAAGATGTTTTAACTTACTGTTTGAGCTCTACTAATAATATTGGTATTTTTCTTCAAATCTTAACAATATGTCAAAAGTGTCTTCCTATTTAACACTATTAACAACTACTAGCTTTTTTTCAGTTGTACTTGCTCTAAAACACAAAAAAAAAATAAATAAATTTTATTGCATTTCAAGTGGTATTTTAACTCAGAAAGAAACGTTTACACAAACGTACAGGGGATGCAACACTTTTGGCCAGTGCTGTAGTGCAGCGCCCATTCAAAACGTGCCTATTCGTAACGGGCCAGTATTGTGCCGACGTCTGCATCCCTGCTGAAAATTACATCCCCACTGTAAATAATTTTCTGAAGATGAAGGAATGAAATCAAGTTAAGAGCTCACATTTGGGGCTATTTGGATGTGACAGGGTGAGTTTGGTGCATGTGAGCCTCCTCAGGGCTGAGAAAGGAGGGAAAGCATTTTTCGGCAAGTGTTCTTCTGCCGAGATTTGCATCCCCAGTGTAAATAACTTTCTGAAGATGAAGGAATGACATGACATTAAAAATTAATATTTGGGGTTATTTTTGTGAGACAGGGTGAGTTTGGTGAATGTAAACCTCAGGTCCGAGAAAGGAGGGGACGTATTTTTTGGCAGAAATAACAAATAAATAAGAATGGAGGACTGAATCGCTGCTGTCCAATAGACATACTGTAGGTATTATTGTTATTGCCTCTAAGAAGTGCCATAATCACTGTTTGATAAAAGTTATTTGAAGGAATAAATATTGTCTTGGATTACATGTATGATCCATTGTCTGCGAGTATGGCTGTAATTCTCAGCAGGGATGCAGTTTTCAGCACAACACTGGACTTTATGGTGTGCGCCACAGCCTGCCATAATTTTGTTCTGCACGTCCTCGTGAGGTAGCTTTGTTTGCTGTACGGGGTTGTGTTGAGACCATGGCACTGAAGCAGAGCATATGCTGCCACGCCGGGAGCGTATCCTGCCACGCGGACTACTTTTTACCGGCACAGTTCGAGAACCACTCATCCATGTCAACTTTACACGCAACACTGCACATCCTTGGGTCCTGAGCAATGAACCTGCTGAATTTCAACTTCATACTTTGCCTTGGTTCTAGAGATGTTGGTATTACAGACAGACGGACGGACAGAGATTTCTGACTTTATAGTTAGATATTCAGCAGCACAAATCCTTTGGGTTAAATACAGTAATGAAGAAAATGTTGCTTTCCAGTAGACGTGTGAACACATCATTAGGACAGAAACAGCCTCTGAGTCATGCAGAAGTGTGATTCTCTCGGGGTTTGGTGACGTGAATTCAAAGGGTTGCCAAAAGGATCTGGAGTTAGGATACCTTTAGAAGAGAAACTTGTTGAAATAAGAAAAAAGTGGATTATGTGTTCTGACTCTGTGTCGGTACATGCACTGTATGGGCACATACACACACACAGACACACACTAAGGAGAAAGCCTGAGGGAAAGACAGCCAGGACACCATCACATCACACATTCTACTCCAGTGTTCAGCAGAAGGGATGAAGGGTTGAACTAAAGGATGCTTGGAGATAAAGTGAAAATAGTGCTGCTCACCAAATAAATGGACATAAATTTCAGTTTAAATCAAGAATGCATGCGTGTTTATGGAGTAATTAGGTTTGGTAAAGAATAAATAAAGTTTACAGCAGCAGGATTGCAGGAATATAAAAACCTTCACTGCTGCAGCATTGCTGTGGTTTAATTACCTCTATTTGTCTGATTATTAACTACAATGAATAGAGGATTGAGACTATATATTATATTTTCAGAGATGTTTTCCAGGAATTTGGGGAAAATTTCTAACTGGGATATTTCTAGCAATATTCCGACTGCGGTTTCAATTATGATTTTCCATAAATGTAACTCCAGGGGCAGAAGGACAACATATTTTTATTGCTCCTGCAAAAACCAATCAGAAGAAATGAGGCATGAGGAAATGATCTTTAGCTGCATAAACAGCACAGACACCAGCATGCAAAGAGCACATTAAGCAGACAGCAGCAATGGAGTTTATTTTGTAGTCTTTCCATCTCACTGAATTATATTATCTACAGCTGATAACGTTTTGTCACTTCAGCTGGTGAAATCGGTTGCCAGCTAAAAAAAAAGACAAGGTTCATAATGAAGCTCTGATTAAAGTGGCAGCTCTTAAAGCGTGATTTAGACGGGAAAATGATTAATTGTTCGGCTGAATCAGGACAGAAGGCTTTTCTCTTTTGCATATATGTCTTGTAATTTCTCTCATCTCATCTGTCCAAGTGCTGTAATGACAACTGAAGGCTTAAAATAAAATCCTGCCAAATACAGGTCGAGACTGGCAGAGAGAATTACAGCTTTGGCAGTGAGACTTTAACAGTGTTTCCAATTCAAAATGACACGATTTAAACTGATTTTCTGTGTACAAGAGTCTCGACTGTTTCCGTTATCTGCTTCTCATCTGCATCTGTGGACTTACAACATGGGCTGTGTATATAGGCTGCATAATTTAGTTTTTATTTTCCAAAAAAAAAAAAAAAAAAAAAAAANAAAATCTGTAACAGAAAAAATCAGTGTGGAAATCAGATTATAACACAATAAGCGCGCTACACAAACCCTCAGTAGGCATGTTTTTACCACTGTGGGGACCTGTGGCACATAATTTGCTGCTCATTAGCATTTTTTTCTCCTTCATTCTCTTCACTTTTTATTAATGGTAGCTATTCTGCTGTCTCACTGTGAGACGAATTTGCTTCCTTTTGAGTCTGCAGGCACAAAACAATATGGGTCAGAATGGATTATAGCTGAGAGTTCAAAAAACAAAATGATGTCATATTAGCCTTTTTTCCCTTTGTTTTTTCACACATAACATGTTTTTGGGCAAGGGTTCCCAGATTTAGTTATTAAAGACTTGTAACTTCCATACCATAAAAAAATACAACCCAACATTTATTTATTTACTTTTTACAATTAAAGGACCATTTTGCATGTTTGAGTCTAATATATTGAATTTTCAGGTAACATTATTCACAATCATTTCCCAAAGCATACTACTGGAACGGTGAATTAACATGTTTTTTCCTACCTTCCAGACCTACCTTCCGTCATTGGTTTCAGTTCATTCTGGTACGCTATTAAAATTAACTTGTTGATACTTGAAACGTTCTTGGGANGGTTTCAGTTCATTCTGGTACGCTATTAAAATTAACTTGTTGATACTTGAAACGTTCTTGGGATAGCTAATCTATCATCATGAACAAGACATATATTCAGGGTATTTTTTTTGAAGTATGTAATTTTAGCGTTTAAGTGCAATACAAAGTGCGGAGTGATCTGAACAGTGAAATGATTGCTCAAAACTTGTAACAACTGTATTACAGTTGTTACAAGTCACCAGACAGTCTGATGCCATACTCTGGATGTTGGATTGCAGTTAGCCATAGCCAGTGCTGTTCAAAGTTAGTTGGAAAAGTGTGAAAGTGCAGTTGTTCCAAATCATAAGGGCTGTAAGAATTTTCACATCCAGGAACAACACACTTCATGGTTTTAGCATTGTCTTCCAACTTTGTGTCTCTCAGAGATACAATGTTGTGGTGTTCTTCACGGAGCAGACTGTCCAATCAGATTCACTTGTAGGTAGGACATGTGTCCTGCTGACCAATCCACCACAGAACTACACAAAAAAAATGTATGTCTCCACCGGGGAATATAGTCCCAAAAGAAGACCTGCGTTTATCAAAAAATTTAAACAACTGTGACTTCATAAGGCTACGCAACTAGGGTATTAGCAGGCAAAACATGGATTTTTAAGGCAGGCATATCGCTTGAATATTTGATCTTGAAAGATTAAGAGATTTTGCAAAATATCAGGAAAGCTGAAACAGTTTTATCCTTTGGGAAATGACNTTGAAAGATTAAGAGATTTTGCAAAATATCAGGAAAGCTGAAACAGTTTTATCCTTTGGGAAATGACTGTCAATAACATAACGTATGAAAATTGAATATATAAGGCTCAGACACGCAAAATAGGTGGTATGGTCCTTTAAAGGTGATGTGAAATTGTTGAAAATAGAAGAAGAAGAAGAAGAAGAAGAAGAAGAAGAAGAAACACGTGTGCATCTGCAAAAAAAGTGGATCTTGGACAGACTGGAAGTTTGTCTGAATTGCACATTCTGGCTGTGTGGTACAAAGGTACATTACCTCCTCCGCTGCAAACTTCAAAACCGCTGTGAACGGCGTGCTGTCTGGGACGCTGAGTCTGTGAGGGGGAAAAAAGGCATTAAATGGGATTATATAAAAACCATCAAAATCCAGCTTTTCGTTCTCCGCCTCCACATGCTACGCTTTGCTTCTTCAGGCAAGAGCAAGTAGTTAGAGACAATCTTTGAACTCAAGGACCAGAATTTGCTCAACAAGAATCTGGGCTCCTTCTGTGTTTTAAAGGATATATATCTCCCTCAGAGGATATAATACCACTTGGCTTCACTCTTGAAGATACATTAAATTTAATGCAACAGTCCTCACACAGGGACAGGAGGTGCTGTCAGGCCAAGTAGCAGATAAATGAGCAGAGCATAACCTGCAGCTGCAAAAATAATAATAATGAAACTGACTTTGTTGCTTTGCCAAAAACCATGGCAACGCTTCATTTCATAATCATTATTATTCTTGCTATTGATGACAAGACACTAAAACAGCTGCAGGAAGGTACTCTGTCCTCATTAGTGAAGTGACTTTGTGTCAACATAAATGGACTCAATATTTTTGAATAAAATGAATTCTATAAAGCCTGACCACACATCATACAGCAAAGAGTGTATATGATTCCATAAGATGAGTCAATCAAAGGTTCATTTTCCTTCCCGAAGTTGACATTTTGTCTCACACTATGGTAATTCTTTGAAAAAAAAATTATTCTCTGCATTCATGTGACCTGCAGACTAAATATAACAATGAAAGAGATTCAGTAGGAACATATAGGCTAAATCCATAAACAATTACAATGTCGATGAGCATATTGTTTATCAGGTTTTTCTGCATGCCTGCTGGTACAGATCTTCAGCCAGATTCAAGCCAAAAATAAAAAACTGTTTGCTGTGTATTTCGTTCTTTCTTTCAAGGTTTCAGTGGAAAAACATCTTTCCTTCATTGCTGTATGTATGAAGACAAGTTCATGCTTAAGTTCAATAAAAGCTGTGTTGGTGTTTCGACCTGCTTATCAGGACAGTAACAAAATATAACTCAAAAACTCTTATATGCATTAGATGCTATATTACATTTCTATACTATATGTTCAGCATTCGTATAATCCATCACACACTTAAAACTGTCACATTTTTGAAGGAAGTCTTGTGTGACAATCTCTCTGCACAAAATAATGCACTTTCAGGGAAAGTGACTGAATTTGGATTGACAGTAAATAAACAATGAAAAATGTAACTGCAAAATTTGCACAAATTGAAATCCAATTGAGCTCGAGAGAAAATCAGCAGACAAATCTCTCACACACACACGCTGAGGAAATGACTAAGATTTATGGGTCCTGTGTGAAGATGATGACCCGCTACCACATTCATTTTTCTCGTTGCCTGGGTTTTACACACCAGTTTGATGGCACCAAATGGATGTCGCAGCCACGGTTTCACCACATCAATCTTCTGCTCAGAGTCTGTTAGAGCGTCTGCTGTAGTTTAACCTCTGCTGAGCTGTCACGATGATTCTAAACTATACACTGTTTAGGAGACTTACAGGTGACAAAGATGTCTAGACATCTTGGAAAAAATGGACTAAATTGGATGAAGTTATGTTTTGGTTACATGCAATAATTCTTTAAATGACATTTATCACTAAAGGATGTGGCAGATATTCACATATAGTCACTAAAAATGCTGCTGATACAACGGTTACAAAACTAAATATCAAAAGCAACTTTCTTTTAACCAAATTACCTCCAGTTTTAATGACGACACTCAGTCATCTTTCCACCTGCAAATTCACCAAATGTTGCTTAACGGCATGATTTTCCTTCATTTTTCTCATCTTTTCTGACTGCAGAAGACAAAGCTGAGTCCCAGTTGCCCCGTATGCAATCAAAGCTTGCAATGCAATAGAAGCAACATGTTTTTTTTCTGCAGATTTAGTGATTTTGTTTTGTGACATGTTCCTGGGGCTTTCACTTTTTTTCACATTTTCACACTTTTTATTGATGTGAGTAGTTCCTCTATTTCTATTGTAAATTGCATTGATACACTAAACTCAAGTTAATTTAGTATTTATATATTATTAAAAAGCTGAATTTTATATCAAAATTAGTATGAAGAAAATAACTAGTATGTATTATGGGACACAGCTATAGCCTATGTTATAGATGTTTAAAACAAGTGATGAAGCATCCCAGCACGTTGGCATAATTTCTCCACTGATCAGTTTCTCCCACTTCCTTATTAGATTTTGTGGACATCCACATGGGCACATGACACATTAACAGTGTTTATCTCTGGCTGCGCCAAACTTATTAATGGCAATAAAATAATATCTAGATAGAGCTCTTGTTGCCCTTTTAACCATCTGACCAAATGTTCGCATTTTAATAATTAATAATAACTTCTGGATCCAGGATTTCACATTTTGATGTTAACCACTAAGATAAAATTACCATACAGCTCAGTGCAGTTCCCAACAAATGGTCAACATAAGAGATACTACTTAAAATAATAATAGGAATGAAGTATATAAAAATATATAAACATTTATATTGCATCTAAATGAAAATATAGCAAAAATCAACCAAGAATAAGCTGGCATTACAGAAACATAAATCGCCAAAATGTGTGGAGAGGTGGTCCTTTAATTTTTTGAGTATTTACCTACTGTATTAGTTATTGTTAATGCTGTAATTTTGTAATAATATCACATTTGCTACATAAATACACAAACTGAGTCACAAATCTGATTCTGCTGAGGGCCCCAAAAACGCTGGAGTCAGCCCTGCAGCCCAGATGGCAACCTGTCAGGTCCTTTATAATAATAATAATAATCAAAGCTAAGTAATGCAATAATGCTAATCATGCTACACATAAACTACCTAAGCGTCAATGAATCATGACTAGCCAGTAATGCTAAATGAAATATCCAGTGTCTGCATGTGAATCAGTTTTACAGTAGCAGATGGCAACTAACATCTCTGTAGTTTGCGCAGGTTTCTGAAACAATGTCAAATCCTAAAATGTTATGTAATGTGTTTTAAGATAATTCTAACATACGGCGTTAAAATCCCCGAAATGTTGAAGATTTACTGGTGTTGTGCTGAGCTGTCAGTAGACTCACACTTTGTATGGCAGCCTGGGGTCCGACGTCAGCGTGATTTTAAACGTTACTTTAGACCTACAGAAAGAAATAAAAACGCATGTTATTAGCATGTGAATATATTAGGGAATAACAAATGTATTCGGTGAAAAAATATAATTAAAAGCCGCACAATATACGTCCTAAACTCACATTTTTCCGGCGAACACACTCTGTCTGCACCCTGTTTACACAAACCCGGAAGTCCAAAGGACCCCTACGTACACGTCATTAATATAGTTCTTTTTTGTTCAATTTCAATGCTGTTTTAACATTATGATTCGCATTTTAACAAATATTTCAAATACTAAAAAAATTGACGTGTAATATAAATGATTAAAATAAAATTCAAAGTTAAATTTGTGATAATATTTGACAGGCTCTTTTCCAAACGACTATCAATTACCGTAAAGGACAAAAGGATGCGCACTTACATTTTCTTGTGCGCACGCATATCTTACATCGGCTCTGTACAGCAGAGAAAAGTAAAGAGTTTAATGCAACACATTCAGGATACAGTAGCACATTAGAAAAATAATGAAGTTTCTTGCTTTATCTAATTTTTGCAGGCCATAAAGACAGCAAAGCACCACACATAAACTGTTATACTCTCAATTCATCATTATGGTAAAGAGGAAATATTTTTTTCTGAAGAAGAAAGAATACATAAAAATATAACCATCAACCTATTGGACATAGTCTGAGAGTGCATTCAAAATACAAAATAAAGCATTCGTTGTGCAGCTTCCATTCAATGAACCTATTAACATACCAAAAGCAGACCCCATGGGCGAGAAAAAATGTCAACTACCTGCATACATATAAAAGTAATCAATGCTAATATTGGTGTTTATGCATGCAAGCACACACACACACACACACACACACACACACACACGTACAGGTGTACAATATGAATTATACATGNGCACACACACACACACACACACACACACACACACACGTACAGGTGTACAATATGAATTATACATGTACTGTATGCATGTGCACGTCTCACATTTTTAAACAGCTGTTTTTGTTCATTATCTCAAAGGTCAGAAATAAACCATCTTTATTGTTATCACTGCATAGACAGAAATATTGCTATAATCATGCAATCTCATGCTTAAGAAAAGGGCAAGGTGGAAGTCAAGGTGATCCAGTGAGTAAGAAGTAAGTATCAAGTATCATGGTGAACAGTGTGCAAAAGAAGTGTAACTACAACCAGTGTTGAAGAACTCAAGTGGGGAAGATGTTGTCATATTTTATTTATCTGTTAGATGTTCTGCACTCTGCATCTCTCAATAATCCTTCTTAGTTTCAGGTTGTGGGTTTGTGTGATTGTACTTTGTTCTTGATTCATGGGATTTATGTAGTAATCTAAGTTTTGTGTAGTAATCTGAGCTGAAGTCTGTTTGACTTGAGCTGTCTTTGTTTTGTCATATTTAAGATGCAGTGCCAATATCTGAAAAGCCTTTGTCATTCATTTTCTGACCCGACCAGACTTCTAACATCACATAAAAAGAAAGACTTGACCTGCTTCATAATCCACATATTTCTTGATGTTATTCCAGGCACATCCAAATGAAAGGGCAGACCCAGAATACACAGGAAGGAACATATATCCCATATGGTTTAGGAATAATGTATGTTCTTCATGAAGAGCTGGAGATGAACATCTGGGCTACTTTCCTTAGCCTGTTGCTTCCATGACCTGGATCTGAAGAAGCGGTGGAAAATGAGTGGATGATTTTGCTTCATAAAAATAAAATACATTTAGTTGCTAACTCCACTGTTGAATCATGGACTCAGAGATATCTGCTGCTCCAGAAACATTCATAATTCACTCCTTAATGAGATATATATGAGTTAGACTGGATTCAGTGCCTGAGCTAATCAAACACAACATGACATCAGTTCAGTCCAAGAATTCTTTGTCACACAGAGCATAATTTTTTTTATTCAAAGCTCATAATGCCCCCATAAATGTCTAGGAAATATTGTGAAGGATGAAGATTAAGTATAAAAAATAACTGGAGGTAATAAAGTTGTGGAGAAAAAAAGTAGTAAATGTATAATACTACAGAAAAAATACATGAATAAAACTTTGCACTGTTACTACTAAATTTGGAAATTCTAATTAATCAAATTTCGTTGCATATTTACAGTTGCCACTAGATGGCGATAATGCAATTATAGTGGACGCTTTTGACGTAAATTTATCAGATTGGTCAGGGGAAAAAAATTTTTGTTCTTTCCTTGTACAAGACAAGTTTTTGCACAAAAAAATTAAATAAGGTACAAGTACCTCAATATTATCTTTGAATACTTGAGGAAATGTACTTAGCTACAGTCTACCTCTGCATATAACATATAACACAAAATACTAGCATAACAGCACAGATTAGACAAACATTGCAATAACAGCTTAGAAGCAAATTAAGTTTGTAATCCCTGCATATCAAGTCTAAACATGTAGCCGCATTTGGTGCTGTTGCTCTTTCATTTTAATATATACAAGCGGATGAAAACTTATCAGTGAAAAATAACTGGAAAGTTCTCAGGAGGCAAAATTCCAATGCACACAGTGTTTATTTACTTTTGCTGAATCCCCAAGATACTGAGGTGTAATTAAATTTGAGCTAGTGCATAAGTTTCCTGGGCTGTGTTAACAAAACGACCAAGATAAGCAAAGTACCAACGCAGCTTTTCCAAAGCGAACGCCAATGTGGCTGAGAAGATCACTGGGCAATGGCACATATACTTGACAAGCTGTTTGTATAAATACCTGGCAGATATATCACAGTTTTTTTTTGTTTTTTTTGGGTTTTTTTTTTTTTGTTTTTTGTTAACCTTTATTAATATCATTGATAGAGCTATTAAAACTTCCAGATGTTAATGCATTCCCCAAATGCTCTTCAGGAGGCAAGTCATTATCCTTGTGGAAAACTGCGCCCAAACAAAATCAATCACAGATACAAGTGAGAGGCCAAACATGGAGTCACAGAGAAAATATACAGAGAGAGAGAGAGAGAGAGAGAGAGAGAAAGAGAGAGAGAGTTCCCAAATCTAATGATGCATGACAGAATAATTTAGCAAGGAGAATGCACCAAGGGTTTAGGAAATGAAAAGCAATTGGAAAAAAAACAGGCTTTTTCTTTATTTCCTCAAACATCATTTATCAAGAATAATATACTGTATTCCCATTTTTTGGCTAATAAATAATAATAAAGCAAATGCACATGTTTTTCTCAGTCATCTCTACTCCCTCACACACACACACACACACACACACACACACACACTGCATATTTATAATTTGTGGCCAGCGTTATATCATTTCTAGTGGAAGCTTTAAAGGGCAACAGCCAGTGCACACAAGCATCAATTTTAATTACATGCTTCATTCAGAGCGTGTCTCATGTTGCTTGGAGAGCTTCGCAGAGAAAAAATGGCGCACCAACACCTGAAAGTAACAAAAGCTTGATGGAAAACAGTGTGGAGTGTATGCAGCACAAACTGAAGATAATTGTTTGGGGAGAAAATAGAAAAAGAAAACAGAAGATGGCAATCAGCCATCGAGGAGGGGTGTGTGTGTGTGTGTGTGTGTGTGTGTGTGTGTGTTCTTACAATGAACACCTCAGATAATTCGCAGCAGCATCTATTCTTTGCCATGTTTCTACTCATTAATAATCTAGAAAACACTTGAGCGCATGGCTCTGCTCAGGCTGCACAATTTTCCAAAAATATTTTATAAAATTTATGATTTTATTACAAATTTCCCTCTTCCTTCTCCTCTCTTTCCACCATTTGCTTTATTTCCTCACTGATGCCTTTGCTTCCCAGATTTAGCACTGATCTACCTTGCCATCTCATCTGCATCCAATTTGCCACTTATCATCATTTGTCACCTTTGTCGCCTCAGAGATGCTGTCATCAGATAAAAGGGAGCTTTTTTAAGATATAAAGGAGCTTTCCAGCAATCTATCAGGACTAAAGGTATTAAGAAATTAAAATGTGTCTTTTCTGTTCCTCAAACTCTCCAAAAGTCATCATAAAGCACCAACAATTCCAAAATCAATATACATAAGACTATACTGAATGTGATGGTGGCTTCACAAATGGATCATTATGGTCACCATCCTTTGTAAACTATAAACTCCTTCAGCAAGAGACTGTGGTGCAGCTTCTTCATCCTCATTGTTATTCCCACATATATGTGAATTGACAATGTGTGTGTGTGTGTGTGTGTGTGTGTGTGTGTGTGTTATAACCATGAGCAACGTATCTGTTTGTGCCTCAGCTGCCTACACTACAGAAGATGAGGCCTAAAGCGCTAATTAGAGCATCTATGATTGATTACAGCTCTATCGCTCTCTGCTGCCATCACAAACACACTTCCAGCTAGTAAAACTATATTTAGAGAAAGAGAATCAGTGTTTGTGCAAAAAAAAAAAAAAAAAAAANAAAAAAAAAAAAAAAAAAACCCAAAACAAAACAATGCTTTAACATGCCACATTCAGTCAAAAAAAAAGTGGATGATTGACACCTCCAACAAGTATTTGTAGGTATCTTAAAGCTAAATCTAACATTTTGCAGTTTATCTGCTGGGATTTAAATAACTTTTTTTTTTTTTACCCTCTGGAGTCAATTTTGCCATTTATGTTTCACTGAATTTGTCTTTTGTTTGCCACAAATTAATGTTTTACTAGTCAGGATTACAAATTTTGGCTTGCTAAAATTTCATATCATATTTGATTTATTTATCATATTTTGTGTCTAACATCTTTAAGTAAGTAGTAGCAAGTCAGAAGTTCAATAAAGAAATGCAAAATTTCCTTCATAAATATGGTAATATTTGTAAACATTAAAAGAAACCAAGTCTATATTTTCAATTATACTGAGTTGACAAACACAAAAAAAGTGATTTTTCATCATTTAGACAAACTTACACAAATATGTGACTTTATCTCAAAAGCAATAAAAAGGACAAAAAAGTGAATATAAAAGCCAAGAAATGGGACTTACATCTAAATTTCTAATTTCTTTATAAATTCTAATTTTTTATCTTCATTTAAGGGTTGATTTTGAAACATCAGCAATGCTTATATTGAGCTACTTCTACTCTTACTGCAGCATCATTGTGCACACTGAGTGAAAACAGACCATCTTGGTTACTGTCTCTTTAAGGCCCCTCCCAAAAAGCCATCTCTGTTCTGACTGGCTCGCTGCATCAGGCCTGAGCTGACCAAATGCTTGCCTGTCAGCCTCATACTTGGTGGGTTTGTCTAACCAGGTGTGTAGGCAGGTAAATTCAAATGTGTTACATGCTGATGTTAACATGTTAAGGAAATAAAGGACTAATCAAAAATGAAGATCAAAAGACAGGACCAACAGGTTTGTCTTATTGGATGCATTTCTATAGGCGTAAACCTCTAGTTTTACAACTTTAATAAAATTCCACACGTACTGCCTACTATATTACACTATAAAAATGAGGGAAAATAACCATACTGTATGTTCCCTTTAAAAGTTATCGATAAGAATACCATGTTTTGAGAAATGCTAGTGGGATCTAACATTCTGGTTCACATATTGGCATCTCAATCTCGTCTCGGTCTGGCTTGATGGCGTTGGACTGGTGACTACATCTTATGGCTGATTTGTTGTGTTTATCTCTAATCCGTCTCCCTCCACCCTCTGCCATGTAAACACCAGCCATCACTGCAGATGGCTGATGTCCTGTCTCACACACTCCAAATATCTCACACAAACCATGTAGGCAAATGCCTGTCTCCCACTCATTAACCAGAGAAATCATTTCCATGTTGCTGCTGTGCTGATAATTAATTTCATGGTTGTCATTCTGTTCAGTCAACCATCTGTTATATACTTGGTGAACGAATGCAGCCTTATTAGATGACATAATACTGGAAAACACAGATATTGAATTCTGAATAATGTGTGCATCTCCTACCTGTTATTTTTATTCCTTGCTATTCCTGTTATTTCTGCACCAATGCAACCAAGGCAATTTAGTGGACGTTTATTGTGTTTGACGTATAAAGTGATTGTGGTTGTGTAAGACATGATGCACCAAATTGTTGGAGGTGGAAATGGAACCTGTCAGAGCCTGCAAGTAATACTAAACATTTAGGGCAGGTGAGTGCAGCTTAAATTGAAGCCCTGACAGAATTCAGATACACACCGCTGTAACCTAAACGCATCTCAGAGCCTTATCTTCAAACAGGTTATAATAATTGTGCCATGAGTTCAGCATCCGGAATGGCAGTTCAAATGCTGCTCCTATGAATTTTAATAGAACTCATCAAATTAGAAACTTATGAAAGCAGAGCGGCTGTTTTTACTGAGACAGAGGATGACACAGAGATGAAAGGCAGGGTCAAGCATGCAGCGCTGCCATGTAAAGTGCACATCAAACACAAAATGTGCTGAAAATTGCTACTACAATTTGTACACAATGGTTGTTATAACGGCAAAGCATTTACACACCAAATTGTACCACTACAAACCAAATAGGGCTGCCATACAGAATACCTTGCCTTATTACACTCCACTGTGTGTTGTGGGTGCAGAAACCAGATATAGACCAGAGCGAGTGTAGATCCAGTCTGCAACTAATCTAGATTTGGGCTGAGAAGCTTTAAAATAATTCTCATCTGGAAATGGTCGAGATCAAGTCAGGGCCATTCCACATGGCCTAAAGCTGCACCAAATCCCAACGAAATAATCCTCATGTGATCCAGAGCTTGCCCATTGCTGTCCCAGAAACAGAAACCAGATCTGAACCAGTATTGGCCCATTGTGGTAGACACTTAATCCATTTTAGAGATCTGGACCATAATTTGTAGTAATGCTGGTTCAGATCTGGGACAAATAATTTTGCAGTCTGGGCTAAAAAAAACCCTACAGGGGTAGGTTTTTTACAGAGGAAAGAAGCTGATAGTATAACAAGTCAAATCCTTTACTTAAAGGACCATACTGGTGGTTTTGCATGTTTGAGCCCAATGAATGGGAAAATGGTTAGCAGTAATGTAACGTGTATATGGGTAGTATTTATGACGCTCAAACATGCAAAAACACTGGTATGGTCCTTTAAGTAAACACCACAGTGGAAAAATGCTGTGTTATAAGCAAAAAGTGCTGCTTTCAAAAAGTAAAAATAAAAAGCATTTACAGTAAATGTACTCGAGTACAAAAATTAACGGTACTCATTGAGAAGAATGGTCCTCGTTAGAGTTTCCAAATGGAAAATTTTCACAAAATCTTTTGTTTGTTTAGAGTGCCACAATTCTTACCTCATACAAACATCCTGTTGGCAATAATTCTTGCCACAGCAATGTCTAATGACTGTATAATAATAAATGCTAATGATTATTTCCTGCTTCCTGCTTCAATTCATATTAAATTGTAATTGGCCGACACATTATCCATACCACAAGCTTGTGAGGATCTGGTCCTGTCACGCTGACAGATCCAGACTGTGCTTTTCACCATGCGTCTTGATGAGCAGGTGGGTGTTGCAAGCACAAATCCCAGTGGTCCTTTGCACCAAATTTATACTGTGCTGCTCGGCTGTCAACACAATACCAAAGGGGCATATTTGGAAAAAAAACACACACACACACACACACTCAAAAACAAACAAAAAAACAAGCAAGCTGCTACAGTGTCAATTTACAACCTGCCATGCACCATGTGTGGTGCAAAAGTGACTCCAACAGTTTCTGGAATATCACATTTTCTGCTGGAGACTGACGCTGTATGAAATCTTCGGTCAGAGGAATGTGTGTTTGTGTGTGTGTGTCTTCATGAGAGAGAAACAGATCGGCAGAGACCTTCATCACTTCAGTATAGCGCCTGCGGTTTCTCAGGCCAGACATCTATTAAGCTTCAGATTGCTGAAGGAGAGCCTGGTTACTCTCCATGATGACAATCGTGAGCCAAAAACAGCAGAATGATATCGACCCGTCCTCCACATTCACAACACCGAGTTTTATTCCCTCTTTCACTGTCTCTCTCTAATGTATTAGGGTTAAGGCAGAGTGGTGTGCAGTCAGGGCCAGCAAGGTCTTCTCTGCTGGCCTGGAGATTGTCAGAATCATCAAATTATGTTTTTATAATTTGATATATATTTTAGTAATGCTATATGTATTTTACAAAGTTCATTCCCATCAGTTTTGTTATTAACGTCATTTCATCGATACGCTCTCCCTCAGCAGCCTCCAGTGCAGCTCATAGAAATTAGAGCTTTTATCCAATCAGATTTTTCCACCTGTGCTGTCTCCAGGTAAAAAAATGTAGCCTGAGGCCTTCAGAATCTCAAGTGAATCCCCTCTGCTATTCAAGCAAATGGGACGACGTTGTTAATTGTTATATAGTTTAACCAATCAGATTTCGAGTTTGCCATGTTGGGCGTATTCTTTTACATGTCAGGGCCTTCTAGCTGGCCTTGGCCTACGTCATCAGAGTACAGCGTTATGCTAACAGCTAAACAGCCTGCCAGAAATTCATGAGAAGAAGAAGAGGGCCGGTTAGCTTAGGTAACTCAAGTAAACCTAGCTAGCACTTAACGGAGCGTTAATGTTTATTTAAACTTTCTTTCTTTACGTTTAGAATTTTAGATGTATTGCTTTAGATTTTTACTTAGCCCTGTTGTTTTTTAACGCACAATGGCTGAAGGAGGAGAAGAAATGGATTAACTGACAACTTCACATTTTGGAACTGAAACGCACCAATAATGTACAACCGTGTCGTTAAACTCTTTATAAAGACAGAAAGGAGGATGGACTTTGTCTTCAGATGATGAGCAGCTTTGGTAAGTTTGATGGATTTTTATGTGGCTGGAATCTGTGGAGAAGCCTGTTGAATATGATTGTGTTATTTGTGTTTTACAGCATTTTTGCTTACTTGCTGGTCGTATGAGTAAATGTGATGGTTGTTGTGAGTTTGTTCTTGTTTCTTTGGTAATGACACTGATTTAGGCTACGCCATGTTTATATGTGATGCAGCATCCTGTCATAATGCCTAATGCTACATCCTATTCATGTCTCTGCAGTTAGTGTGTTGTAACTGACATAAATGTTGAGCCTCATGTTAAATCACTTTATTCCACTCGATAAAGGTTACTGTCACTGTGAACATGGGCTGGTTATGTCCAATAACAGCAGCATATAGCCCTAGTGTCATAGGGAGCTTATTAGAAGGTGGTTTAATTGCGGGAGGATTGCATTGAAGGCCTAGGTGTCAAATGCATAGCCCACCACTCCTGCATGGGATCATGCCTTATGTGTGCATGCAAACTGATTGCTACTGAAGCTTTTGACTTTCTATACCGACAATCTGAAACAGTGTAGCTGCTATTTAATAGAGAATGCAAATAAGAAAATGGAAATGAGTGAATTTTGTGCAATTTTTTATTGTTATGTGACTTTGTTAAACCTTAAACTTGTAGCATTCAGTTAACAAGTACAGAAGGCTACAGGCAATGATTACAACGATGTGACTTTAATGATGACGAGTTATACCCATTTTACTTGATATGCGGGCGGGCTGTGCTAAACTCGTTAAACCAATCCTGGATGAACTTATTAACTTTATCATGCAATAATAAAAAGAAGTGCTTCGTTCTCATTCTTCTCATGCCTTCATTAATTCTGGAAAGTGTTGTGATCTAATTTTGGCTGTTAGATGTGAGTCACAACATTGTTCTCGTGGAGATAAAAGACATCTGTGCATCTCTAACATCTGTTTAGTCACATTTTTATTTTTGTTTTTCTACTTGATGATGAATTTTTATTCGACTGCAGCTTCAGCAGCAGCGCATAGTGCCTGAAACCTTCAAAAAGATGTTCATATTTGCTGCTGCTTAATCCATGGCAGTAGTTATGAACATGAGACTGACTTTAAACTTAAAATCTGCACTCTTCCTTTAATTTACAAAATAATTTTAATTTCTTAGTGCACTGTTTCTATCTATGATTGATCTCCATCTGACAGAGTAGCAAACAAAACAACGTGATCATACTCAAAAGCCCTTAGTCACAAGTCAAAATCAATAATTAATTGATGCCAGGTGGTGGCAATTAGTTTTAAAACAGACTCAAGTTTTCCTCGTTATTATCGTTGAATCATGGGAAAAGAGAGGGAAGAAAAGAAAAAAATTAATAAAAAAACAAGAAGAAAAAGAAAAAATTTATGAAGAAAAAATAAGAAAATAAAGAAAATATGAAATAATTGAATGAATACAAACAAATAAATAGATAATAAATAAATAGCTTACATGACTGGACTCCTGCTTCTTTTAAAAATTGCAGTTGTAAATAACCTGCTACAGACACAAATATAAATATACTGTATTAATTTGACATTTATGTTATACAGGAAGAGATGCATAGTATTTTTTTTAAATTTTGTTTTACATCCCTTGTTCAATTAACTCTTGCTTAATCCATTTGCTGTGTCAGTGGGAAATTTTCCGTCATGTCTTTAATAGCGTTCCTGTTTCATGTTTCTTCTTCGTAAACATATTTTTCATTCTTTGAAGATCCACACGCAGCTTTTTCTACAATGTAGGACATGTTAAGAGATACCCAGTGCCCTGAGGCCTGTGTGTTTTTATCAGCCATGTTGTGTTTGTGCTGTCACGGTGGCTGGGTGAAGCGTTCCTTCCTCTTCCCCGACACAAAGACCTCTGATGGTGCAAACATAATGGACGCACTGATACAATGCTTCTATGTGTCGTGTACTCTGTGGGAAGACTAATAACCACTTGTGCGTGTGTTTGTGTGTGTGTTACAGTTTAATGGAGGTTGCAGTAAATATGGTAGACACAGCGGAGCAGGGGGCAGTATAGATTTTTAACCAAGCTCATTTAACATTCTTAATCCTCTTGACGGAAACGCTCCCTTCATCAAACTCCATCTTCGCCAGGTAATAAGTCATCATCCAACCGATATGCAAGGTTACACTATTGAAAGGTCAGACGTGATCGATACCACTGTATCTCCCATGATGCACTTCACTGACCAACCGTACCAATACATCCTATGTAAGAGAGCGAGAGGGAGCTCTCATCATTAAGAGAGCTCAGAGATTAGACACCCAGCATCCATTGAACACCCGGTAACCATGGAGACAAGTTTTGGTTCATTGTCTGTGGATGAATATTGTTTCCTTATATCTGTCGGGCATCCAGGGAGACGAAAGGAAATATGATAGGAAGAGAGAGAGAGAGAGAGACAGAATAGTTTTGCAAATTTAACAGCATGAATCATGAAGGATAAGCTTATCTAAAAGTGGCAAGTACGGCTATCAGTGACGGTATGTTCACATAAAGGAGATACTTCCTCGTTGTATATACTGGAGTGCAGTGCTATCCCAGTATTCCGTACTTCTATGGAATGGAGGTCATGCAGTCTAATTAAATATTTAGATGAGTGGAAAGGATTAAATACCCAGAGTTTATTGAGCATCATTCAAAAGCCTTCAACTACTTTTCTCTTAGAATAGCTTTAGAGCATCAGCGAGGAGACATCAGTAATTTTGTAAAATTTGTGCCGCATCTAAGAAAAAGTAATTACGTGTAGTAAAGGTCAACAGAAAGAGTCCGCTAGTAAATGGAATTTACTCTCTGAATCATTTAAATGGGGTCTGAGTTTTTCTTGATTTTTTTTTTTTTTTTACCTGTGCAGAGCTGCAAACATTAATATTTTAACTCACAAAGGGATACACGAAGCCATAATGTACAGATAATTAGCCAATTTCAAAGGCTATAAGAGTGCATACTTTAGTTCAATAATTGTTAAATGACAATAAGGAACAGTAGTAATATATCATCATTACTTCTATAACTTTTCTACAGAGTACAAACTGTAACTATAAGAGGTTATTTGAAAGTTAAGCAGCCTTTGTGTCCATACTGACAATCTGATTGATTCGTTGAAATGTCTGATACCGTGAGGGCAAAGATGACAGAGGGAGGAGCAGCAGGAGGAGGAGGAGGAGGAGGAGGGCTGGAAGTGGAGCTGGGTCAACTTTAGTTTATGCTTCATTAGCTCTGTTCCTGATAAATTAATGTATTGTAGTGCACGATGAGGGTCCTAAGGGTCCCGGGTGTAGTCAGCCTGAGTGTGAACACACTGCTGTGTTTTGGTACAATACAACCGAATGTAAGCCCACTCCGATCCACCATCAAGTGTTTCATTTCATGGTGTCGATTTGGGACAACACGGGCTGATTAACAGCTCCAGCAGCAGCACTCAGACCAGCTTTGGGCCCATTACAGCCCTGGAATCAGCCCAAATATATTTGAGTCTGGGAACTACTTGTGCCTCATTTAGAACCATTTGGCTCAAACAATTTTGGCAATCTTGTGACAGATGTTCCATGGCACAACTAATTTGAAAACAAGTAGAATTGAGGAGAATTGCATTCTCATCTGTTGTGGTGAGTGGTGTATCAGCTGTTCCAAAGTCAAGGTCTGGACTCTTTGTGGGACCCTTTTGATGAATGTAGTTCCTCTCAAAGACTCTGAAGACCTGGTGGAGCCTCTTCCCCAAATGAGATAATCTAGCCCACAAAGGCCAAAACCACCAAAACAATGCCCTCAAAGGGCTCAGGTAACTGTGGCGGGTTTACAACCTGGCAAACGATGTACCATGTATTATTGTTTTCACATTGCTCTATACTGAATCATCATTTCACCTCTGGACTGAGCAATAAGTTACTTGATCATATTGGTTTTGGTTTGGGGCACCTGAAACCAGCTCTGAAATGTCACAAGCTCAAGACATTTCTAAAACTCCATTCCCTTTTGGGTAAAACACCAAATAACATCAGTGTTCTGCTGAGTTGACATATAAAAAAAGGTCAGCTTAGCAATGTGATGCAACAGCAGAAGCTTTTGCCAGCTTAAACCACAGACATTTTGACACATGGTACTATTTTCACAGTTGTAACATAAGGCATCAGTCCACATCTCGGTGGGACATTAAAAATGTATAATTTCTGCTGAAAATCACACTTTATGTCATAATTACCATGTAGCCCCAGTGTCCACTGATCAGTAAAATCACATGGGCTGACTTTAATGATTTCCGACTGTTCAAACAGTTCTTTTCATTATCTATCAGGCTCCTGCTAAGCCATTTGGATCTCTGTGATAAACACTTGAGTGCAGGGACAGAACGGGGATGAAAAATGGCTCTTAGCAACCATTTTGACAAGACAGATTGATTCCAATGTCAAAGCACGTGGAACCAGAAAATCTTTTCAGCCACATGTATATGTAGAAATAAATCTGCCAATGCAGCTGTCATGTAAATAAGAGATCAGAATTTTCTCGCATGCCATAAAATAAGACTTTGTCTATAAACAATCCATGCAACAAATAATTTATGGCAAAAGAAATGGAGGACAGAGAGATTTTGATCCCTGCAGGAAGGCTTTAAATGCAACAAGTGTTCTCATCCTTCTCCTGTAAAATATGATTAAATGGTTTCAGACCTTTAAAGATGCTTCGGAATGCAGTAACTCAGAATTATTCCTATCTTATTGCCATCCATTTGCAGTGATTTGTTAATCTCTATCCCAGAAACAAAATCATTGTTGAAATTTGTTTCAAGTTTAAACCAAAAAACACATGTATTAGATATTTTAAATTCTTATTAAATCAATATGCTCTTAGCAAAATGCAAAACATCAAAATTTAATTAAACTTTTTAACACTTTGATTTGACTTAGGCAGGATTCATTGCATGAGCTTCTGAATCTTTCACAATTCTGAGTCTATCCTTCCAGAAACCAAACCTTTACATGTTCACATCTCGTGGGAAAAAACCTGTTAAATCCCATTTCTCCTCTTCGTTAGGATCGGCTCAGCTGACAGCGTCCTTCCCAAGGGGTTTTTCACCACTCTGAATTTATAAAATTATGCCATTTGCCAACCAATCAAAGACACAGGAGATCTAGTTACCATGATCGGACATGTTATGACAGGACTTGAACATATTAGACAGTGTGAAAGTTTTATGCTGGGTGATACAGTCTTAAAATAATACCATGATATCTAAAGGTATTTCTATGATAAAGGTGTTTAAAGATGATTTGAACAATGTAACACTGAACCGTTATTGCATAAGAAGGCACTCAAAGAGCAAATACCTCCAAGTCTTTTGGCTTTCTTGGCATGTACCTGGCTGTTCTGGCCTCAGGAGGTGAAATTAATTTGTTGAGTTCCCAACTTTAGCTGTTAGCCAGATAGCCTTGTAGAAAAAAACATTTCTAAACACAGAGGGAGCTCCCTTTTTTCAGAACTAACTCTCCAGGCACTGGCTGCACCGCTTCCAGGCATGCTTGATTTACTACTCCTTGTTGTGCACAATGAGAAAATTCATAAACATGTCATTATGCTGCAATATTGTCAATATTGTGATATGACAAGTTTTTATCATATTAAAATTAGACTGGTACTTTCATGAACAATAGGATATGGCACAACCCAACCACATGATACCAATTTTTGAGAAATGACGGCATAGCAGGATAGCATGATTAGCGTAGCGGGGATCTTATTATATATATATATATATATATATATATTACACAAACAAATGCACACACATGTAAATACACAAACGTACAACAGGAAGTTAATGATCTCTTGTGAAATGTAATGGTGACATTGATTTCCTGCTGTTTCCAACAACAAGCCTTGGTGGTGTAGAGTTAAACGCTGCAGCAGCCGGATATATTGCAAATCTAATTCAAGGCATTTACTTCCTTGAGAGGTTTTTTTATTCTTCAGACAAAGAGGGGTTGTTTTCCAAATGGCTTGGCTCAAGTTACATGCAGCTCCTCATCTATATCACCATAATGATGTTGGAAAACACAGGAGGGAAGATCACGTGCACCTAGCAAGTAGCTTCCACCCTCATTTACCCCATTCAGAAAGCATTTTAAATATTGTATGTCATCGTATGATTCATCTTCCTGTTCTACTGCAGTTTTCTGTTCTTCTCTTCTTTCAGTTGCTTTTGTTCAGTAATTTACTCAAACTCCAGCTGGTCTTTTTGCGAAAAGACAGAGCTTTGCTTTGATATTAGAAAAATCCTTCATCGCATTTCACAGGAGGACATCGTTCATTCTTCTTCAATCTCTTTGTTTCCACATACATTACCTGCACAGCACCGAGTTTCCCATGGGATCCTGAACTGTATTTGACCATTTACGCTCTGCCAACTGTGTTTTGATCATGTACAGACAGTGTAAATTAGCTGAGATATTAGATCAAATAAAACTGGATGAAATATTTGAAGTATATATCACATTTACTCATGTTTTGTCTTTACCTTATTCAGGCAGAGGATAGAGGAAAACGGTGCTGTTCCTTCTCTGAAACACTGGGTAGACTTTATTACTACTAAATGTTCTCCTTTTGGAAAATCAAAAGGCTTCATAATTGTTTTAAATAAAAATGGAAAAAATATAGTTTTCTTTTTTTTTTTTTAACCTGGTACAAAAGCAGTTTTATTTTTACTGACAAAGATAAACAGTTATAAATTAATTGTGCAACCATCATAGGCTATTTAAAGTCCACAATGGCTTTATCACAGAGCGTTGGACGTTCACATCAGTGTTCCAGGATGATAAATTAAGAAGCCCCAATACTGATAAAAGCTTTACATCAGTAAATAATAAATACATGTAACATGAGAGATGAGACCACATTTAGAATCCAAGAATAAAAGACTATTAGAAGTGATTGTGTGTTGTTTTTTTGGGGGGGGGTTTTTTTGTATCTGGTAGAAAATCAATTTTATTTTTACTGATAACGTTAAACAGTTATAAATTAATTGCGCAACCATCCTAGGCTATTTAAAGTCCATGACGGCTTTATCACAGAGCGTTAGTCACTCACATCAGTACTCCAGGGTGATAAATTAAGAAGTTCCAATACTGACACCACAATCAGAATCCAAGAATAAAAGACTGTTAGAACTGATTCTGTTTGTTTTTTTTTGGTTTGTTTTGTTTTATTTAAAATGTAGATATAATTGTAAAACCAAGCTTTTCACCGAGCTGATGTAAAGTTACAGCATCAGACTTTCCAGTGTTTGAATTCAGAGTGAATAAAAATTTGAAGCAGTCATAAATCTTTACACTGCACTGCCTGCAGAGAGTCTGCAGTGTTTCTCAAACTGGATTCTTTGTTTTTATCACAGACAACATCTCTTTGCAGCTTCCACACTGTTAAACACATTTTAATAACAACGCATGCTGGTAACATTTAGAGTCGCTTTGGGAATAATATGTGAAGATGCATGCACGTCTTGAGGAGCAGTGGAAGTAAATGAGAATAGATATAGTTACGCAGACATAAACAAATGGATATTGTTATCCAGTTTTGTATTTCCTTATCATTCTGTTTTATATGTTATCTGTTATCTTCAGTCTTATATTCAGTTTATGACCCTGGGCTGTTTGGCTGTCAGACGCTGAGTGTCGTACTGTCACATTCTGGCCTGTATTGATTCAAAGATGTCAACTCACATCTCAGGCGATTCTATTCCCGGAGAGCAATCAGGCAGCAAGGTAATGGAGCGGCTGATGTTGCCATCAAAAAGAGAAGATGCGCTCACAAAGATCCATACTGGATCCATATGGTTCATTTTTTTGATGATGGAAAACAAGAAAATAAAGCTTTTATTATTTCTTTCATGTTTGGAAAATACAGTAAGACGGTTTTGCTTTTTTCTTAGCTGTGGTACAATCTGTTGTCTTTGTGAATTTTTGTCGACATAAATAAACATGAATTTTAATTAATTCTATTTGGATGCATGCGTGTCTGTTCGCTGAGATACTTCATGTTCTACTTTTAGCAACAGCAAATCACCTTCTTTGCCTGAGAGGTTAATTTAATTGAACCATGATAAATAATGAGCAACATGAATCTCTCTGTCTCCATCTTACAGCTGATAATTACATCTTCTGCTTTTTATTCCAAACTAGTGACCATTCAAAACATGCCTGTTCGGAACGTGCCGGACTTTATGGTGTGCGCCTCCGCCTGCCATAATTTTGTTCTGCACATCCTCATGAGCTAGCTTTGTTTGCAGTGCCTGTGGAGCAGAACATGTGCTGCCACGCCCGGAGCGTATCCTGCCTCGCAGACTACTTTTTACCGGCACAGGTCAATTTGAGAACCACTCATCCAAATAATTCCACACGCAAAATAACTCCACTGCATGTCCTTGGGTCCTGAGCAATAAACCTGTCGAATTTCAACTTCATACAAGAGATTTCTGCCATTGTAGATAGATGAATCCATCCTGTGACACTGTCAGTAGTCACATCATATAAAGCACAATAAAACACATGTCTATGTTACTTTTGAACTGTTTGGACGACACGCCTTTTCAGTTCATATCTTTACATCATTGTTCTGACCGTTCTCACAGCATGAGTCTCATCTCATTTCCCTGCCTCTATATAGGCATGGCGTCGTCAAAATGTCGTAGCTCTCCAGTCTGTGTAGAAATCCTCATGTCGTCCAAGCGTTAAATATAAAAGTATCAAGTATCAAGAAAGTATGATGAAAACTGGAGAAAACAGAACATTTTGGACTATAAATATCATAGTTTTTCTTTCTTTTCTTTCCAATCATCTTCTTGTTGCTTTGTGAGTAAAATTTGTACTGTACTCTGTCCACGCATGCATGCATCTAAATACATGTATTATATGAGTCTGAATGGTGATGTGCATTGATTTGTGCATACATGGACTGTATGTGAGTGCATTTGCACCTAAATGCTGTGACATTTTCTAAGAGAGCTTGTTAAGCCCCAAAGGGCTAAAGATTTATGTTTCCCTCCTCAAACTGAGGAAGTAAAAGCCTCGTAGACTTTTAATCTGACCTCACTCCGCTGCTCCCTCTTTACAGTTGTTATCTTTTGTCCCCTCCTCACCCTTTCTCCTCGTTACCTCCAGGCAAATCCATTAACCTGATGTTAACCACAGATTGGAGTGAAGCTGCTGCTACAAGTTCCAGTCCAGGTCCTTTAAATTACAATCTGATCCCTGTCAGATCATAGCCACCCATTTTTTCCAGCCACAGACATGATTTTCCTCATCCTGGTAGCCTTTCTCATGACATGACATGATGGTGAAATTTAGAGTGATAATGCAAGAGAGATCTGGCCAAGATACCAGCATTAAATGTTTTGTTGCAGGCTAAAATAGTCAACAAACACTGACAGAAATGATTAAATATTGCAACTGTAAAACAATAAAACATGAATTTTTTTTTTTTTTTTTTTTTTTGTTTTAAACATGGTATACATAAAAGGAAATTAAGGAGTAGAATCAGGACTGGGTTTAAGAGATCAAAGGTATGGACAAGTTCCAAATTGATAATTTGAAGTACATGGTTTTCATTTTTGCATTTGCAAATCTCAAGTCAGTGATTGTTGGTAAAGTCCAAGTCAAGTTTTCCAAAGTCACAAAATTTACAATTCAGCTTAACATGACTGCTCAGCTCTGGTTAAATTTTATACAGTATTTCATCCAACACATATGGCAATTGCTTCCTTTCTCTCTTGTTTCCATGTTTTATTTATTCTTGTGAAAAACTTTTTCATTTATTCTAACAATTACAGTCATCTCATTTTCTTTTCACATTCATACAAAGAAAGCACAATGACAAACAAATAACCGAGTGCATGTTTCCACCCCTATAATTGCAGTGCACTGGTTTGTTATTTTCAGACCGGTCATTTCCATGGTGATGGTGTCCTTTGAGAGATTTTGGAAGACTCTCTTCTCCCAAGGTGCTAGATTACACGTTTTAGGCAGTACTGCACCAGTTGCATGATTATTTTGATAGTAACAGAACGCTGCAAGGAAAATGCTTACTTGTTTGGGACCATTTATGATGTGTAACATGTCCTGATAGCTTCACTCTGTGACTCAGCAGAGAGGATCCGGTTTTAATGGAAGAGGCAGGAGGACGGAACAGAACCAGTGAAGCATGCTGGATATCAGCTTGAACTCTTGACTGTCCAAATATAACTCCACAGAGACTAGAGGAAATAAAGAAAAGGGCAGCAGTGCACCTTTTCTTTGCAGTTTTCAGTCGTGTCGTGGTGGCACAGGTGATATTTAGTGGACTGAGTCCAAAAGGCTGGTAGTCTGTTATTTATCCTGTTGGTTCCTTTCTTTATTTCCATATTTATTCAGTTCTTTCTTTGTTACTGAGTTCTTTATTCAATTGCTCATTTACACTACAGTTCTGTGTGAGTCTCAGGCAGGCTAGTTATATGTGTCGTGCATTCAAGTGCTCTTTGGTGGAAATAAACCCAAAAAAAGGATGTCCAGTGGCTAACAAGCTAGCACCACAGATTTATTTTATTCTTTAAACATGAGCAAAGAGGAGAGAATACACATTAGATATGTAAATCATAGATTATTATTATTATTACCTTTATTCAGTTTGTAATTTATTTCCCTACTAAGCTTCGTAGCATAGCATGTATGCGAGTTCTTATGCTGCATTCGGCAGACCTCAGAACTCAGATTTTTCTTCCACACCGATATTTAGACATAAAAATTCTTTCAACTGGGCTCAACACAGTCAGATAACTCCCAAAATCATCTTTAAACAGTCTGTGTTGTATAAAGGGTTGCTATATTGTGCCATCTCTGTAAATCCATATATTCTAGTCTGAGATCAATCATAAACTTTATATATTCGGGATTAATACTTCCAGTATCATACCATAAATAAGACAGCCAACATTCATCTAGAATACTGTTAGCTTTAAGAACCCATTTAGACTCAAATACCATTGTCATACCATTTCTTCAGTAATCTAAACCTAATATATGAGAGATCTTCTTAGTACTACCACTTATTAAATGCACCAAGAAATTTATTATTTGCATATTTACCTTTCTGTCTAGTTTATATCTGCCTAGCTTACCATAGGCAATACAGTTTGCAGTACGTCTGTTCACAGGTAACAATCATTTCAAAAACATTCTATGAAACATACTGCTACTGTATGAGCTCTTTTTAATCTATTAAGTATTAAATATGTGCAATTGCACTACTTTTACCACCAAATTAAGTGAATTGATTGGGTTATTTATTGCAGCTGCTCAGGATTAGCTGCATCAGGGTGAACTCCTCAGGTTTTCTGTCAACATGCACGTTTATTCATGCCTCTTTCTCTCCATTTACCTCCTTTAATCACTTGCATGCACAAACAGCAGGTGGTTATGATGATCAAGCGATTCATATCCAGCACATGTGGCTGGAGTGTTTGATTTCCAGTTCATGTGCGTTTGATTTCTATGTGGGCGGCGTGTTTGATGGTGGGCGGTCAACAATCAGTTTATTATTATCTTTGGATATAACATACACCAAGGAACTTGTGCATGTCGCAGAGCTTGTCGGGGCTTTTTGTTTCACATGTATGATGGGCATTTGATTTACTGTCATGTGGTAGATGTGATTGCACTCTAACGATCGAATGTGGCAGTATATGTCAGGTCTCCCCACTGCAAAGATGTACGTTCAGTAAGTCATCTGAGAATACAGAATGTCTTTGATTAGATGACAAAGCCTAACCAGCATTGTGTTGTCAACGGAAAGTCATTCCTACTGCATCCTCAGAGAAGAAACATTATTTTGGTAATAGACACAACCTGCCAGCCTTTTTCCCTGCGACTTTGCTTAATACCCTATTAGAGCAGGACACAATCAATGCAGTTTGAGCTAATAAATGGATTTCTCTGGTTTTTCACCTAAAGCCAGAGGAGGAGGAGGAGTAAAACATGACTGGAATAGCTCTGCTCAACTTACCTCTATTTGCATTGTGATTGGATGCCCCTTCTGATAACCCGTGACTCTGATTCCTACGTATGGAAGGGTCGATAAGGATAATTACCACAGGCTGCCCCAGGAATTAGTACAAGCTTCACTGGAGATTGCTTTAAGTGTGTGTTTGTGTAATGGACATAGAATCACAATCACATCTGCAATCAAATTACTCCTGCATGGCAGCTCCATGGATTGTCAGAGGCAGAAGCAGCTTAAAGTGTCTCTGACAAAATATAGTTGAGCCCTAAAGGTAAATTTGCACTTGTTTCTGATCTTATGCTGCGTTCGACAGACCTCGGAACTCAGATTTTTCTGACTTCTTACTTGGAAAAATGCGTTGGAACGGCACTTGAAGTTGGAGCTCCGACTGGGAAACCCGAACAAAATTATTTACCCCGAGTATGACATCACTCAACATGGCAGCACTGTGGAAGCGAGCTTTGTGAACGGAACTGATCAGCTAAAAGGTGAATAAAGTATTTTTTCTTGCGTGAACTTGAAAGAAAAAGGTCAGAATATATCGCCAAGTTAACTACCTATTTTGTATAATAACTGTTTGCCATNGAAAAAGGTCAGAATATATCGCCAAGTTAACTACCTATTTTGTATAATAACTGTTTGCCATTGATATGTAAGTATAAATAATTTCATAGTGTTACTTCTCTGCACAAAGTTTAACACCCACTGTGATTAATATCATTGTAAAACAACACAACAAAACAGTGCTGTAGTCTAACTTTACTTTACTTAGCATTTATTATGAAGTTTAATTAATTTTACAATATTTATTGGTGTTCAGCTATACTTTTT
Organism: Lucifuga dentata; assembly: GCA_014773175.1. Classification (NCBI taxonomy): domain Eukaryota; kingdom Metazoa; phylum Chordata; class Actinopteri; order Ophidiiformes; family Bythitidae; genus Lucifuga; species Lucifuga dentata. The sequence goes on from VXCM01000527.1 coordinate 44,681, forward strand.
TTGATTATATTTGGCTGGAACGGTTTGAGGTTGGAAGTTGCAGCTTCCAGCTGGGAAAAATTCAACTTCCAAGATCTGTTGAACGCAGCATTACTCCAGATATGAAAATCCCAATGGTCAGTTCACCCTAAATGCATCGACCCTCAGCACATTAATCCCTACTTGTCTTAAATGTTCTGTCCCCAAGAGCGATTCATGTGACAGCAGCTTCTACACCAAAATTTGTCTTTGCTGAATGTGCACAACAAAGAAAAATCAATATTCAGCTCAGTATACAACGTTTCGCAGCCATGTTTGCAGGGACATCACTAACGGTGGGAAAACAAACAAATATACAAGCGTCTCAACTAGTTTAAAGGGTCAGTACAGGCTCAGTTGTTTGCTGTCTCGCCCAGAGCCAGATGAGAAGATTGATGTCAGCTTAATTTCTGTGTGTCTCAAATGGCGACAGGTCCATGATGTGTTCGTCGAACTAATCACAAAGACTGGGAGCAGAAGCAGACACCTAGCCAGGCTCTGTCAAAAGTGAAGTAAAACGCGCCTTCCAGCAACTCCAAAGCTGTCTTAAGCTTACTGACTACTACATCACAAACGTGTTTATGGACAAACTTTGCTGAAACTCTCAGAACTGGATTTTAGATCTTAGTTGAGCTCCTTAAGTCTGGAAAGAAATCAAATATACACTTAAGATGTGGAGTAATTCCATCGTAAAAATGGTGCTCGGCTGGACAAAATTGGCATCCATGCCACCTTTCTTGGCTCCAAAAACTTGCTGGTCTGGGGCAAAGAAACTGTGACGTCATGGGCCAGGAAATAGGTTCAGGGAAACATTGGGCCTCATGCAAGAACCAGTCGAACAATCAGATTCATTCTTAAGTGGCTTGCACAAGTGATTTAGAGAACTTGGCGCATTCACCAATTTTCTCTTATTTTGAATTTTCTCTTAGGCATGAACAGAATTTACAAGTGGTCCAGACCTGGCGTATAGTCATGTATATTTAGTCTGCTGTTATCCAAACCTATGTTTTTCACTAACAGATTGTATATTTTATTGCTCTGAAGCGATTTTGAGTTTGAAAATCCTATATAAATTAACCTTCATAATTATGTTCACATTTTCCTGCTTGACTGCAATTTGAATTATAATTCCAATTTATTCATAGCATAATCATTAATTTAAATTGGGTATTGATGCTGTTGTAGGCATATAACACTACAATATTAATGAACAACTCAAACTGCAAAACAACTTAAATTATGTATTAATTGAAGGTTAATTTGTCTCTGTGTAGGTTTAACAGGAAGTGTAATCAGGTGCGTCATGGCTTGTCATGTCTTGGAAGAGAGCGTGTCTTTAGCATGTTAATATATTGGCAGAAACCAATGACTGGTTGTTCTCGCGGTTCAGATTACTGGGCTGTGCTTCTTCATATCACTGCAACTCCACAGACAGACTCACCGGTCCAACCCTATTCCTGCCGCACGCATAGCCTTATATGGTGTAATGGGGGCGTGTAATTATGCTAATTTACAATTCTCATGCACGCGTGCTCATTTATCCACAGGTGGCATTCATCATGTTTACAGGTGATTTACGCAGTTATCTGAAGTTAGGAGCGTTTGCTGAATCTGATGTAGCACACTCGTACGAGCCCACCGTATGGAAAAAGTAACAGAAAGTTAAGATAAGAATACGAAAATGTTCTTGCATGAGGCCCATTGTTGTTTACCTGAACTGCCATTCTGAAACAAGCAGCAGCAATTAGCAGCTTTTCAGCGTACTGTTTAACCTTAAACTTACAAAGCTAAAGAAAGAGCACAGAGGCTGCAAGAGAGAGAACTCGGCAAAACCAGCGCTAGGCGATGCAAAACTATGAGTTAATGGACTCTTTTTGGGGAGTTTGCCAGAAAACCAGCTCACAGGGGCGTTAAATTCAATGATTCCAATATTGGAGAGAATGTGCAAGCTGTGATTTAATGTGGTAATGTTAATGTTGCGTTATTATATCCTGAACATTATATGGCATTGTTGTATCATTCGTTAGCTCACAAGCCAGTGGAAACACAGGTGAGCCGAGCTGAGCACCAGCATCGGTACCAGCATCAGCAGTGTGTTGGCGGAAATGAAGAATTAGGCCGGATTCACATGACAAGCGCTGACCTGGGTGTTCCATTATTGTGTATTGGGAGCTGAGCGGTGACTCCTAATGTCGTGTCACACCATCTTGAGTGCCGCACGATGCTCAGATTCTCTGTTTTAACGTGGCGCTCAAATTTCATTTAAATGAACTTTGACCTTTCTGACACTGACCTTTCCAGCATGCAATGAATCAGAGCGCTGCTGTACATCACGCAACCAGAAACACCACAACAATAGAGGAGAAGCTTATAATCTGTAGAGTACACAACACAACTTTAAAATCGTATCATAATCTGGGGAGAAAAAAAAAAAAAAAAAAGNTTTTTTCGCTTTTCTTCTCCTAATAAGAGCATTTTTGTTTTTTGCGATGTCCATGTCGCTACCCAAATCGAAGCCGAAATCTGATTTTAACCACGAATGTCCAAAGATCACACCTAGGCTACATCATCCTGTCTTTACAGTCCATGGTAACTGTTAAATTGTCATTAGCAATGAGCGCTTCCTGTCAGCGCGAGGTTGAGTGGCGCTGCTCAGACTCCGCTCATGTGCAAGCAGAATGCTGAACGCCCAGGTCAGCGGCAACGCTAACGCTTAGCATGTGAACCCGGCCTTAGTCTGTGTTAGGCTACTTTAAAATGCAGACTAACACAGGTATAAAAATAAGACTCTTCTCAGTTTCTCCATTTGAAGCCATTCCGAAAGTTCTCAGTAAGACTTTGTGCTTTGTTCATAGTCAAGAAAATCCAATTACTTGATATATTGAGATGATTGAAGAAAGTAGACTGTGTGTGTTTTCGGAAGCTGTTAAGATTTAATGTGGAAAAAACTTTGAACATATCAGAAATTAGTATTTTACTTCCGCCCAATGAATTTCCAGCCCAAAAGGTTTGGAAAAGCATACATTATCAAACGTTCCTGAATTTAATTCAAAGCTTCAGTACGGCTGCAGCTTTTGCTTCTTAGACAGAGCTTTTGTGAGTCCGATTAAACCATACGCAAAGGCTTTGAGAAACCCACTGCAGCATCAATTATGAAAACATTTTGGCAGCAACTGCGTGAGTGCTGTTTAGAAAAAAAAAAAAAAAAATTTCAGCTCAAAAAGAAAAGCGTCACAGTAACCTTGGATTTGTCAGTTTCTTCTTAATCCCCTATGCAAACAACAGAGCGTCAGAAAGCCTTTGTTGATGTAGATTGAGAATATCCTAACAGCAAACCCACACCTAAATGCATGTTTGTGCTGTTAGGCAGCTAGACAGACGTCCCTGAAAGCACCTCAGGCAAGGGCAGCTACCCCATTAAATTACATCGTTGCTGTTGTACAACATAGCTGAAGAACTTTTGAAAAAAAAAAACTAACTGATTTACATCCTCATTTTCTCTAAATTAAGTTTCTTTCCTGCAGCTTAAACCATACTGCTGATTTTGCATGTTTGAGCCCATTAAATACCCAGATATACACGTTACGTTACTGCCAACTATTTTCCAAAACATAACACAGTATTTTAGGTCTTGTGGGTCCTAATCTATATATCCCCACCATCACAATCAAATGTTCAGGTGATGCACCCATCTTAACCTTGCTATGCGGGATTGTGAAGGTGCAGCCTCGGTAAAATATGTCTTCTCCTGGGACTGTACTCCCAAGTGGAGACATACATTTTCCTCTATGTAGCTCTGAATTTGTTAAATTAATTATCTTTGAATTAAAAAAAAAATTAATAGATGTTTTGTCCACTGTGATGAATTACCGTATATACTCAACTATAAGCTGATCTCAACTATAAACAACCCCTGATTTTGACCTGCAAATTTAGATTTTTTAAAGAAACCCACATATAAGCTGACCTCCTGGTGTTGTTCCATCAATTTATTTGTTTAGCAAATTACCTGTGATTTTTTGAAAATAATCCATGTGCCAGTACCAGTAAACAGCTAATTACTGTGATTACTGTAAGTGACATTAGCAAACGTTAAGTTTTCCGAGCTCCTCTTCCTTGTCTGAATTGCATTGATGAAGGTAAGGAAAGCTTTACAAATGCGCTATAAGTATCACGGCGCTTATTTAGCAGTGTAATTATGGTGAGGTTTTTTTTTTTTTTTTTTTTNGACCCCCTGATGTTGTTCCATCAATTCATTTGTTTAGCAAATTACCTGTTTTTCTGGGTATTGTCATACTATTCCTCTGATTTTCTGAAAATAATCCACGTACCAGTAAACATATTTATTTCAGTAGCTGATTACCGTAACTGATGGATCATGGCTTACTGGCTGCCACAAAATGTGCTGATAAGATGTTTAGTCAGGAAATGCATCATTCTAAGGTATGATTTAAACTATTTTCATTGCTTGGGTAGTGGTAATTGGTAGTATTTCCACCTCTGGAAATTTCCTTCTCTGGGATCCGATTTGAATTACTCGTGTATAAACCGACCCCCGATTTGTGTTATGAAATTTGGTTTAAAAAAAAAACAAAAAAACTCGGCTTATACCCGAGTATATACGGTACTTACCACAAACACATTTTTTTTTCTTTTTTTCTTTCTTTTCTGTCTGCATATATAGTTGTGGTGTATGCCAAGAATGACATAACCATTTTTTATATATATGCAATTTAATCTAGCAACAGACAGATAATACTGTATATAGTGCATAGGTGAGTGTGCGTGAGTGTGTGACCTTTACCTGCCCTCCTTGACCAACCTATTATGCTTTATTTAAAACTAATAAACAATTCCCATCAAGGAGGGCCAAACACCTGAACAACAACACAAAGACAAAAACACACAGAGTAGTGACAGTAATAACCAGTAATAACCAGTGTAGTGGTTTAATCTGAGAAACACCAAGGAGGCTAAAACCCCACAACACAAACTAAATAAGTAGACTGTTTATTGCTGTCACTGTCTATGTGTTGTTGTTTGTCCTGGTCTGTTGTGTTTCAGTTTTGTGTCTCAGAATTTTCTCGCTGTCTTTGGTTGCAAAGGCACTAAATTGGCCATCAGTTAGCTGTGCTCTACGACCACTGTTTGTGTTGACAACCAAAGATTTCATCATGATTCTCTCATAATTGTTAATTTTCATCTGAAATAGTACAAAATTGGCCAGTCTGTAGGAGCTATGAGACAGATCGCTGCGCTGCAATTCAGAAAATGACTCTTGAGTCAAGAAAATTCTTCCACATTTGTCATATGATGGCATGTGATTCATTTTTGAGGACTTTAGGAGGATAGGACTTTTCCACCAAAAAAGTTCTGGCTCTCAAATCGGTTCCATTCAGTATCCATAAAACACAAAATTAATCATTGGTAGGCGTGATCAGAACCATTTTTTTTGGATTAACAACCAAAAATTTTGTTGATTGTTAACCTTTGTATTCCCAAGATTGCAAAGCCTATAGGAGCTTAAAGGAATAACTTTGATATTTCATATTATTTTCTTCTTACAGGAAACCTTTTGATATGATATCCAATGACATTTAATTTGGTTTATATTCCCCACCATCACATTTATTTTAAGAAATTCATTTTAAGTCATTTTGAAAGTTACTGACTCATTCTATCTCAGTTTCCAGTCTACTGCTCTTTTGGTGTCCAGCCAGCCAAAAAAAAAAAAAAAAAAAAGCACATTAGATAACACAGTTCACCTATATCACCTGCATTGTGGGGTAAATTGGTGTTTCATTTCATCTTCAAACTGCGGGGTTTGTGATAAATCACAGTGTCCACTGAGTGGAAAAATTAAAGATGCTAAGAAAACATATAAAAGCATGATTCATCTTTTTCAAAGCCGGATAGACGAGGTGAAAGAAAGGCGAGAAGTGGACATGCACAAATATCGATAATTGGAGTGTCTGTTCGAGGAAGGTGACGAGACACACAAGCCAAAAGCTCTTTATCAAACCACTCATGGAAAGTGAGAAAGAGAGAGAGACTCATGCACTCATACACATTTTCGTCAAATCCCTCCATTTTTCACACATTGATCTCAAACACGAGCAGTCCTGTCAACACCCTCAGCCTCCATCATCTGTGTTTGGCTCCCTGTGAGGCTCCAGGACATCCTTCAGTAGCATTGTGTCCAAAAATGGCCTTTATTTTCTGAATGCATCTCATCTGCCCTTCCCAACTGATGGAGGGGGTTAGTCGGGGGGCAGCACCTGGCCCTCCAGCAGGCCCCGTGGGGTCCAGAGGCTCACACATTAATCCACTGAAGTGATAGACTGTGTCATCAAACAATGCACACAGAGAGATGCTCAAAGCATACACAGAGACACACCCACAGCACACACACACACCCACAGCACACACACACACACACACCGANGCATACACAGAGACACACCCACAGCACACACACACACCCACAGCACACACACACACACACACCGAGCTGCATCTCAAGAGAGCAGTAGTCTTAGCAACAGGAGTGTTGCCAGTTATTTCTCCCCTCATTTTTCTCATTCTCTCTCTCTCTCTCTCTCTCTCTCCTCTTGTTTGGGTGCTGACATGCCAATTCAAAACAACAGAGACCACATTCGCCAGTAGTGTTTCATGTTTTCAGTGGCTTTACCAGGATTTGCTGCATTTTGTTGGGTTGTGTTGTAGGGTTCACACTCTGAATTCATATGAACCCTTAACTTTAGCTACATTCACATTACAGGCCTTAATGCTCAATTCAGATTTTTTTTTTATCAGATCCAGTTTTTTTGTGTTGACAGTTCACATTAATGTTTGTAAGTGACCTGTATCCGACAGGAGTGTGAACACCTTTGAGGTCCTAAACTGCCACTCATGCGCAGATGTTATTAAAATGTGAGCCACATGGTACAATAACAACAATAACTGCGACAGTAAGGTGAACAGCAGTTTGTCACGTATTTTCATGCACGTCGTTTCATATATAACACTAGATCTTCAATGTGCTAAAAATAACATTCAAGCCAGTTTTACAAGCGGAGTTGAGAAGTTTAATTTTATTGGTTGACAGCCTGATGCTGCATCAGTGTTGTGTGTGGATATGAGGGCGGAGCTCTGTGGTGCTGCAATGTTACAAATTCACAGAGGAACAGTTCGCTGAAAACTTTAGGATCTCTCCATGTATGTATACAACAAATTTAAAACTTCTTCATCTCTTCACTGACCCCCATCGCTGTTGTTGCTCTCCTCCGTATTTATTCTTACCGGGCTATGAGGCACCCACTGAATGAAGACGAGATGCGATATTGCAAATGCGCAGATAAGTGAGACGTTAAAAAAGCCACGACATCCGATCTGAGCGGTCAGCCACAGGTCGCATCACCAGAGATCGGATATGGATCGGATCTAGGACCACATATGCAAATGGCCCAGATCTGATATGAAAAAATCAGATCTGGGTCGTTCACACAGCTCTGAAAAAATCAGATCTGAGTCACATGGAGGCAAAAAGATCGGATCTGGGCCACTTCAGCATGTAATGTGAACGTAGCTTTTATGTCAGAAAGTCAGAAGATGGCGGAACCTCCTTTCCTCTGGTCAATTCGGGGAGTCTGCTTTCGACAAAATTCGCAACTTTTCATCTCTGTCAGGCATGCCAGCTTCATGCAGAGATAGGACAGGTGTGGTGAGGTGTGAAAATGNGGGGGGGGGGGGGTTCATTTTTAAGGGAGGGTTTTAATTAACAAGCTCTCTTTTTTCTTCTCATAAGTGTCCACGTTATTTTTGTTTATAAGGGAGTCCTGCTACCTGTACAACAACAGGTGGCTAAAAAGAATTATTCTGCATACTGGATCCAGATCACCTCCAAAATGTAATCACTTCTTTCTCTCAACGTTATCTTTATGTCCCCCAAATTTCACCCAAATCCATCCATACCGTTTTGAGATAACTTGCTAACAATCAGGCAAACAAATGATCACATAATCTTCTGAGGTAATAATGCAGTCTCCTCAAGATGGCAAATAAGGTTAAAAGGTCAATGTAGGCAACAATATGCTAAGTCTTATGGTTTTAAAGAGCTGTTTTACTAATTTTAGACCATGATGTGTTGACTTTACATCTAAAGAGCTTGTTTGAAAATTGTCACATCCCAAAGTTCTTTCCAACAAATCTGAATTGTACCTTAAAATTGTACCTTAAAATCTCACAAAACATAGTTGTGCAGAACAAAAGTGTCAGGTAAGTGAACACTTTGACTGGCGCATATCACGTTATTTGGATGATTACCCTTGCGGTCCAACAGCCTGCCATTATGAATTAGCCGAATGCTGATGCAGTGAAATGTGCTGATGAAATCAACCCACACAAAAGCTGAGAAGAGCAGAGATTTGTGCCACCAGTGAAATGCTGTCAGTTCCTCTTTTTTTTTCACAAGGACCCAGATGTTTGTTCAGTCTGAATTATCTTCCAGTTGACAGTTTGTAAATTAGATTAAATATAAACTCAGATTTTTCTGCAAAGATGGAAATGTACATTGAAAATTGGAATGTTATAGGCCAACAAATTTGAATTGTAAATTGTTTTCAATTTAAAGGATCATACCACCATTTTTCATGTTTGAGCCTAATATATTCAATTTTCATACATGTTACATTACTGACAATCATTTCACAAAGCATAAAACCTATTTCAGCTTTTCTGATATTTTACAAAACCTCTTAATCTTTTAAAATCAAATATTCAAGCGATACACCCACCTTAAAAATCGATGTTTCGCCTGATAGTAGTATACGCAGTCTTATGAAGTCACAGTCCTTTAAATTTTTCAATAAATGCAGGTCTTTTGGGACTATATTCCCCAGTGGAGACATACATTCACTCTGCGCTTTTTAATGCACATAAATGCTACTATTATGAAACTTTGAAAAATAAATCTGAATACACGTGTTGTTCGTGATGATGGATTACCTATCCCAAGAACATTTCAAGTATCAACAAGTTGATTTTAATAGCGTACCAGAGAACTGAAACCAGTGGTGGTCTGGAAGGCAGGAAAAAAAAGATTTGATTCACCATTCCAGTAGTATGCTTTGGGAAATGATTGCCAGTAATGTTACATGTATAAAAATTGAATATATTAGGCTCAAGCATGCAAAATAGGTTGTATGGTCCTTTAACATTAATTCAAATGGGTTGCGAGTACTAACGATCTCACTGAGAATCAACGGTCCATGCTGTGGGCTGTTTTCTTAATGTTGCTCTGTAATTTTCTGTTTTTATCTCTCATTGTTTCAGATCAACTCTTCAGTCCCAAATTAGCCACATTGCAGCCAAGCCTGTTTATATTCTGTTCCAATGCAAAAATGAAGATCGAGAAGCAGTCCGTCATTGTGATCAGGACTCGGTGACTCCTGAGCTGAGTCGAAACCTTTAAATCATGTCTCCTTTTTGTTTCGTCAATCCTTGTGTAATCATATCCTCACCTTTTTATGGCTGATTTTTATGAATGTTGCTGTGGTGGATTTTTTATGGCTGCTTCCGTAATCTTTATGACCTTGTTTTTGCTACTTTTGCTGTCATTTTTACATCATTGCTTTGTGAAGTGTCACCAGTTTGGACAAATGTTGTAAAAACGGATTCTTACTTTGGTTTTTCTTCTAGTATGTGCCAGCTATGGGATGTGTTTAATCAGTGACATTTTTGATGAAGAATACAAAGAGCCTCATTCTAACAGATTCTTTCATTTTCTGTTAATTTGTCTACTTTGTGGATCATTCTTGGCTATTTAATCAGTGTGGGTGTGGTTGAGCAGGTACTCTTTGCCCTCAACCACCCCCACATCACCACCAGACTGAGGGTGGGGGGGTTATAATGTGTTACTGGGTAGGCCACACCTGTGTTTCCCCAAACCATCCCCACAGATGCAAAGAGGGGAGGGGGGAGACGTCGAGGCCAGGAAAGGTCTGGCATAATTTCAGTCCAGGTCAGGGAAGGAATTACGCTCTTTGTCCCTCTCCAAACCCAATAATACATTATACAACCCCCCACTCCACCCCAGCCTGATGTTGATGTGAGGGTGGTTGAGCACAGAGGTTACTGGTGGTCAACCACCCTCATATTCCACAATGGGGCTAAACCGTCACATGGATGGTGTGGGCATATCCACCTTTTTAAATGCCGCTAACTGTTCCTGCTACGGTTATAACTGAAGAAGCCTTTCAGATGAACGGTGAAATGTCTTCAAGCTATTTTTTTCCAGTCCAGTGACTCAACTTCAACCTTCTTAACATCTTACCATCTGGATGCCTGATTAGAATCTTCACGGACTCACAACCATCACAACCAACTCAATGTCTTACACTTCTGTTGACATACTTTATCTCATGGGACAATTAAGTAATGAGTCATTATATTCACTAGTGCAGTGCCCATTCAAAATGTGCCTGTTCAGAAGGGGTCGGACTTTATGGTGTGTGCCGCAGCCTGCAATAATTTTGTTCTGCATGTCCTCGTGAGCTAGCTTTGTTTACTGTATGGGGTCAGGTTGATAGGCTCCAAGCGTGGCACTGGCACTGGATGCTGCCACGCTTGGAGCATATCCTGCCACGTGGACTACTTTTTATCACAGCTCAATTTGAGAACTGCTCATCCAAACAACTTCACATGTGACACTGCACGTACGTAGGTCCTGAGCAACGCTGAATATCAACTTCATACAGTGTTGGGTTCTAGAGATACTGGTCCCACAGAAAGAATTAGTAGTATTCTGTCATTAGATCTAATCTAACTATAAAGGCAGAAATCTCTATCCTTGCATTCGGCTTACATCACATTTCGGAATGTAGTGTGCATGTAAACATACTGGCTGATACTGCAGCACAGCAGGTGGTAGAGTGACAGAGCACAAGAGAAGACAATAAAGGGTATAAATAAACATTGAGACTGTCATGATAAAAAAAAAAAAAAAAAAANAAAAAAAAAAAAAAAAAACTACAGAGAGGGGAACACTATCATCCTCAGTTTTTCAAAGCATCCTGTCTGTTTGGAGCTCTCTAGACATAAAACAATGCCCTGAGTTGCACGTACAGCTCTGCATTCAGGAGGTGAATTTCTTAAGCATACAGGCAGAGTCCTGCACTTTTATTCACTCTGAAAACTGATTTACTTTTACATATGCAGGTTTAACTGTGTCAAAATATAAAAAAGCATTTTTCCATTTGAGTGAGGCTTTCAAAGCAAACAGTGCATTCAATTTAGCAGCAAAGGTACAACTGAGAATAAAAGATTAAAGGAGAAACGGGATAGATGAATAAGATTCTTAATAAAACAATTTTTAGGGTAATTCTGCCTTCATCCTGAATAGTTTGGTTACAACAAAACTAAAAGAAAGCATGGTAAAATTAAATGAAAAGATCATCCTTCATTGTCTTTAAAGCATTTAAAGCTTTATAACTTTGCTCATTTCTTTGAATAAGGGACATTAAAGACCAGACAGCTTCTTAATGTCCCCCTTCTATCACACTTTAAGTACCCAAACACAGCTCCTCAGCGGTGGTCTTTAAAAAGCATTACTGCTAATTAAAAAATAATTCAAAAAGAAATCATACAGCCCTCTGGAAACATTTTATGCTTTTATATAAGTAAGGAGTAAAATATGTATTCTATTTTACGTTACATAAGCCAACAGTGTGAAAATGGCCGTGTCCTTGGCAGATCGCTGCAGAGGAGGGTCAGTGATGCACATCCTGCACAGAAAAGCATCAGGACGTATTTAGTGAGGACGTGTGTGTACTCTTAGGCAATCTGTTACTCTCTCTGGGGTCTGGAGAGTGATAGCGCAGCAGTGTGTGAGCCAGGAGTGCTGCAGCAACCCATGCATTCTTAAAAAGAGTGCTTTACTCCTCCTTGGCATAACACAGCATAGTAAAGCTCTTGTGTGAAGAAATGCAGCATTTCATGTGTTTCTTTTCATCAAGGATAGCCACTGAGCATGATTTGAGTGCAGCAAAGAAAAGACATAACACAATACATAAGCTTTCTGTATTCAGGCAATAAGAAATGTTCATTATTCTGCAGGGTTTTTACAAAATTTGCATTTTTTATGGATTCAAGGAAAGTAGCTTTTTTCCATTAAAGGGCTCATGCAATGCTTTGATGTGCAAAAACACACTGGCCCATTTCTACTCTCCCATGCTGCAGCACCACTGTGCACATAGAGTGAAAATAGGGCATCTCGCATACTGTCTCTTTAAGGCTCCCCTCCCGAAAAGCAGCTTATGATCGGCCAGATGTAACATCAAACGCCAGCCTGATGTCAACCTATTAGTGTAATCTATTATACATACACTCTATTATATTACAGTATAAAAAATTAAGCAAAAATAACGAGCAAAAAAACAAACAAAAAGAACCCCACATATGTCCCCTTTAAACTAAGCAAGACATTATCAGAATGTGACTGAAATATAACTACATATAACCTAAACAGTATGCCCGAATCTTAACCAAAATAATTTGCTTGAACTTTTATTCCCAAAATGTACCAAAAACACTACCAAAGGGAATTTATCAGTTATTTTATCATTATAGAAATTCTATGTGAAAACAACACTGGACCATCTCTTTAGGATATAATAATGCTACTGTGAGAATTGATTGGAGAAAATAATAATAAACCCTTTGCCAGAACTGAAATATACAACCAATTCTACACAATACCTTCTGAAAAAGCCAATTTTCAGAATCAACCAGTTATCCTGAAGAAGGCAGAATGCCAAAAGGATCTTTAGACTTGCTTTTGTAAAGGTTGCATAAACAGCGTGCTGTGGCTCTTTTCTTGTCCTTGGGAGCTAAAAGCTCAGTAGAATATGTGCATTTTAATTCACCTCTTTAACAACGCTCGCAACTGTCATTTGGTAAAGGATCAGTAAGTTTGGTCTCTGGTGGTTTTCCAAATATCACAAAATATTTCCCCTGGAAATGAGATTGGAAATGAGATTTTACTAGCTAACATGTTGAAAATTGTCTGCAGGGGTAATGTAATACTTTCCTTTTTTGTGCCTACTTTTGCTTAGTGTAACAAATACAAACCGTGTGTGTGGTGCTTTCAGCCAGGGAGGACAGAGGACCGATCAATTTTAATTACACAGGAGCCTCTCAGAGAGCATGTGAGTAATAGCGATTTAAACAGCTGAGATGGCCACGCTAACCTCAAGGAACCCCAGGAGCCTGTGACAGAAAATATAACATGACTCCCACTCAGAAGGAGAGGGGTTATGAAAACCTGTGTTACATAACCATCGCTGCCTTCCCAAAAACTGAGTCTATACACAGTACGCTGTAGTACTGTAGTAACAGCAGGAAACGGATTGCCTTGGAACTTCATGAAAGGTTGACTTATTTTCAGAGGCTTTTGAGAGGATGAGGATGGTTGACGGCGAAACTTTACATTTCAGAGGATGTTCCAACTTTCAGTCATTCACCAAAAGTGGGTTTAACCTGAGGCTGTGCGAGGAAGGAGAGTAGGCAGGGAGAAAGTGAGTGTGAGGGAGAGATAGGGAGGAGGAGGAGAAGAAGAGGGAGAACCCAGGAGAGGGAAGGATGGAGAGGACGCGCCAACTGGATGGTCAGATGGGAAGAGAAGGGGATGTTACATTTCACAGACAGGATGAGTGTTTGGCCGCTGCAGATTCTCTCTCTCGTGTCCTCTTATCTTGATGAGCACAGCACCATCTATGAAAGCGAATGCAAACCTTCACCACAGCCTGCCAGTTGTTCCTGAATGGACACATATAGAAGAAAATGTATTTTATATTGCAAAAATAGAATTAAAAAAAAATCTCCAGGTCATCCTTAAAAGACCGTACAAACCCATTTTGCATTTTTGAGCCTAATATATTAAATTGTCATACAGGTAAGCTTACTGACAATCATTTCCCAAAGATTAAAACCGTATTCAGTTTTCCTGATGTTTTGCTAAATCTCTTAATCTTTCAAACTCAAATATTCAAGCGATACGCCCACCTGAAAAATCGATGTTTCTCCTGCTAATAGTTACGCAAACTTATGAAGTCATGGCCATTTAAAGTTTTCGATGAATGCAGGTCTTCTTTTGGGACTATATTCCCCGGTGGAGACACACATTCACTGCATGCTTTTTATTGCACTTAAATGCTAAAATTACGTAACTTCTAAAAAAAAAGAATCCCTGAATAGACATCTTGTTGGCGATGATGGATTACCTATCCCAAGAATGGTTCTAGTATCAACAACTTGATTTTAATAGCATACCAGAATGAACTGAAATACTCCTATCAGAAACCATATGCACTAGTTTGAGACTCTTTATGAAATCATTTGTCTTAGTAAGTTATTCAGTCTATTTTTCAGATGGAGCTGACTCTAAGAAATCTTATGACGTTATTTTTGCTAAACCAACTTTTAAGATTTTTATTACATATCTAGAAAACAGTAGCTTACAGGATGTTTTACAGTCCTGGGAATATGTTGAGTTTAGCAACATTCTGAAAGCTCTGAATGTGCTGCAGCAGCAAAATACTTTGTGAAAATAAATCCCATCAACAAGCACAGCAGCAACATTTCCTTTTTGTCTACTCAGCAATATACAATAACACTTTATTAACAAGTGAAACAACATTGCAATTCACTGTCATCAGGCAACTGGTGAGTAAAAATAGAAAGGAGCCCCTCGTTTCTAATCTCATTGCTCCTCAAGAAACGCTGCGCTTCCCTTCAAGGCACCACAGATTTTTATTAATGACTGCTATCTTTATTGTAGCAGTGGAGTCCATGCTGTCATAAGGCAGCTTTGGGAGGAAATGAGGAGAACTCATACTTCTAACAGTAAATGCGCCTCCTTCCAGATACTGCACACAGCATCTGGGCGTCATGTGGCTGCTGTTACTGTGGAATCCTCCGCTGTGGAATCCTGTTTTGTTTTTCGCTCTCCACTTCACAACAGGGATGCCGTTTCAATGTCCGTTCAATCCCAGAGAATGGACCTTTTATGGAAGAAGAATTAGCTTCAAGGCTATTTTTAGTATTGATACTAGCTTTTTATTTCTGATTTTATACAGGCTGTAGTCTGCTGTGTAAAGGACGACATTTAATGAGTTCTACATAACATTTAAGCCAGTTAACCTTTGTTTCAAACCTTATAAATACTGTAAGTATACACAGTAAAACCCACCAGCAGATATGACAGGACTTTGATATCTCATCTTAACTGACTCATCATCATGTCAGTGATTTACTGGTATAGAATGGTTAACGGCATTTGTTTTAATCAGGAATTCTCCATTAGTGAGTTATCTGCTGTCACGATCAATCCATTACTGCTGCTGCTGATGTGTGTATATGTGTGAGTGTGTGGGTGTGTGTGTTTTCCTAAATCAGTTTGACTGAAATAGTTGACGTACCTTTGATCAGATATGCACATATAACAGAGCTGGAAAGTAACTAAATGCATTTACTCAAGTACAATTTCGAGGTACTGGTACTGTATTTGAGTATTTCCATTTTGCGAATTTGTGCTACTACTACATTTCAGAGAGAAATGTTGTACCACTCGAGTACATCTTATTTTTAACAATCAAAATGGTTAAAAAGGGAATGAGATCAGGGGATTTATTGTAGTCTAGAGGGGGCAGGTAAACCTTCAGCTAACCTGAAAGCATGGAAATCCCTAAAAGCAGACATACAACATTTTACCATTTTGGACAGTGTTATATAAAAACAGGAAAACCTCTGGCTGGTTGTTTTATATGCTCATTTAAAGAACTGACAGGAAAAGCAGGCACGCAGACGTGGGTTCCTCCCATTTTGCAGGAGTGCAGCTTGCTTGAGAATTCCATCAGCTAATTCAAGAACTGAGGATGGATGAATAGAGATTCACGGGATATGTCAGACTGTCGACAGTTTAGATTGATCAACAATTCGATTTAATTCATCATAAAGTTGAAAAAGCACATTTGACAAGAATGAGTCTCTTGCTATCCATCTTTGACTCAGGAATAAATCAACATCCAGTTTGGCGTTGCAGCTGTGGCAAGTGGAAACAGTTGGAAATTTACATTTTTGATGGCACGTCTGGGTGTGCGGTGTCTCCCATAGCCAGCAGTGGTGGTGTTTTCCATTGAAAAGAATAGAACATCCAGTTTTCCATACACTGCCAGCATCTGAATTCAGAGACAAGCTGATTCACACCTACAGGAAATTTAAAGTTTCCAATTCACCTAATCTGAATCTTTGGAGGCAGGAGGAAACCGGAGCATCCAGAGGAAACCCACACAGACACGGGGAGAACATGTTGTCCCCAGAGGGATTCAAAACCAGGAACTTTTTGCTGTTAGGCGACAGCGCGAGCCACCATGCCACCCAAAGGAAAATCTGAACCCCAAAAAATTATTTCATTACAAAATTTTGTTTTGTTTTGTTTTGTTTTACTGTTGGCTGAAACATGTTTAATGCATCACCAGCTGGTTTTTATGTCTTAGGATGATGAGAAATAATGGGAAGCAACTACAGAGTATATGAAACCAAAAAAACAAGATTAAAAAAAGGCTAAAATCTCTGTACATCTGCAGAATTTGGAAATATGCTTAGTGCTTTATTCATTGGGTTCAGTGTTAATGTAAAAAAATTAATGATTTTTGCAGGTTCACTTAATGCAGGACTTGTAATGGTGTACTGGTCTATGTCCTTTAACTTAAGTAAAAAATATAATTATTTCTTCCACTGGTGCACAGATATATGAAATGATAAATTATCTTCCTTTAAATCCTATAAAAAGGATGAGATTTTCATAATCCAAATGTACTCAGACAAAAAAATACCTTAGTCATGGAGAGTTGCTGTATCCATGAAAAGTAACCATCTAGAGTTTCAGGGAACCTTATTATCCCAGGAGTGGTTATATAATTGTGCTATATACAGTATATCAAAGAAATCAACAGCATAACAGCCATAAAGCTGCAAAAGATTTATAATTAAAATTGCCTCAAGAGGGACCCAAAAATGCAGAGAGAGAGAGGGTGGGTGAGAATTTTCTTTATTCCTTTCTTTCATTTTTTTTTCTGTCACTATGTTGCAAGTGAGAAAGACCAGAAACCAAAATAGAGCAAGAATAGATTCGAGATACAAACCCATAAATCCATCTGCTGTCAAAACCACACAAAACACAAAATATCTCCCAGCCTGTCCTGACACAAGCAGCACCGTCTCATTTAACGCTCTCCCTACCCAAAAAACTATCCTCAGTGACATTTCGTGTGACTGCACCTGCAAATTCTCCCAACATAAACTCTCACACACAAATATACAGACACGCATACACACGTGCACACGCATGCAGTTACACAGACAAGGAATGAGTCTGGCTGGAGTCTGTAATGAGCAGCATTACACACTATTAGGAAGAATTTACAGCATCAACAGGCCTATAAATCACACACACACACACACAGAGAGAGAGAGAGAGAGAGAGAGAGAGAGAGAGAGAGAGAGAGAGGTGGAATTGAAATATGATCAACAAGCTGAGGAAACGAGTTCTTTTGGAACAAGTAAACACTTGAACCACTCACATTATCTCAAATATAATATTGATGGATTAAGTGAGAATATGGATGGATGGTTACTTGGTTATTGTCCTTTTTAGTTCTAATAGTTTAGCAATAATCTAGCCTTAAAAGCAGATGGAATTTTTTCTATTCCTCCTACTGAAACATAATTTCATACAATGTCATGCAAGATTTGGGGCTGATTACAGTTTTGTCCTGTAAAGTTTTGGAACAAATTCATGTTATACACTTTAAATTCTTATTGTCTTTACTGTTCTGCAGTTATTACAGGATATGCTTATCTTAATCTCCTGTTTTATATTGATCATTTGAGCTGGAAGACCATCTAACCAATGTTTAATTTTATACTTGTACATCTTGTGTGAATACTTTCTTTTTGGGGTTATTGTATTCATACACAGTCTGTTAAAATTGAAAAATCAGTCCCTTAATTCCATGTCACTGGTGTTATTGATATTAGAAACTTTTATTTTTACATCGCAAAATTGGGGAGAAGCACTTTAAATGTCAATTTAATATAACTATATATTTTAGTCATGTAGGTAATTTAAATTTGTGTCACTGGTGTTACATAATTTTTGCTCTTGTAAAAGAATTTTCTCTGAAAGAAAGGATTTAATGTTATAACATGTTGATTTTGGTATAATTAATGATGTGTGTTCAAGATGCTATTGATGCCATCTTGGAAAACCCACCTTTTATGGGTATTTGTCATTGGTGTTAAACCCTTTGCTTATGACACAGGAAATGACAACAATAAAATAAAGAACAAAAGTTAAGATGCTCTTCGTGATCATTTATGCCAAGATTTTAATCAACATTTACCATCAAATTTTACCATCAAATTTTAGTGAAGAAAAATAATTCAAAATTCCAATATTTTGCGAGGCATAAAGTCACCGAAAATGACCCATTTTCATTTTGGAGAGAAAGTTTGATTTTGAAGCAGAATATGAGCCTGAATTGGTCGTTTGAACGTCAGTTTGTTCAATGCGTCTCCAAGTGCGCAAGACGGCGTGCGCGGCGCTCCGCAGACCGCCTGCCGCGCATCTGGCCGCTCTGCATCTCTTCTGGAGGCGCTGCGTTTCGCTCCGTCACCACAACAGGTGAAGAAGTCTAGTAGGTGCGATCCGCGATGAAAATACACTTTGTATCCTATATGGGAAAACCAGACACGTTGGAAAACCAGGCGTAATCCTCAGAGGAACTTCGCCGTCTCTTGTTTTCGTCTCCAGCTTTTCTTGCGCTGTGATCTGAATGCGGTGAGCGCCGGTCTTCGTTTTCCCTCGAATAAGACCGGATAGAAGTCGTGATCAAAATGGACCGAATGGATGTAGGAGTATGTCAAGTCTCTAAAAATAAGAGGGGAGAAGGCAGACTAGACTAAACGGAAAAAGGAGACAGACGGAGTGGATCTCAAGACAGACATAAAGCGGCTTTTCCTGCAGATCCACGCTGCAGCTTTCATATTTGGGGATGATGAATTTAAGAAGTTGAAGCGGATGAATTTTTAAGCAGAAAGATGTTTGGGCTCTCGGGATCTTTTTCAGAGGGACAGCATTGATCTCTCTGAGGGAAGTTCCAATGCACAACATCCCAAAGGTGAGTTATTTCAAAATCCACATCTTTTATTATTCTAATGAAGTTTTTCATGATGAACAGAGCAGACTATAGATTAAAAAAAATGTGACTCTCATCTTTAAGGTCTTTGTAACTGAGGATTTCAGCAGAGTCAGTTTTTATCCATGTCCATTTTGATGTTCCTTGTTTTTTTTGTTTTTTTTTACAGGAAAGCAGAAATTAAAATGACAAAATCTGGCCTGGGACTTTATACAGGCGCCATTCAGTGCAAATAAAACTGTCAGCCAATTTACTCTGACCTGTTGTGATTGATCGTTAGATGCTGGAAATTTAATGGCTGTTTTACTCTGAATGTAAGCAATGGACAGACACGTCCATTGCTTACATTACAAGCCTGCAGGCTTCTCCAGTGTCTGCTGGAAAAGTCATCCATGCAAAATTTGCTCTCTAATCCCTGCAATTTTCAGAATAAAGACATTTTGTTCAGCATACTTAACAATACTGGACCATGGGCTCCACAGGCTGAAAAAGCTGAGATTTTCAATTTCCAAATTAGGCTTTAATTGCTTGTCCATTTAACCTTTTGCAAGGCCACTCAACATTAAAGGCTGACTGAAATAATGATAAAATAAAACTATAATAACATAAATGTAATAATAAATCCACCTGTTACTGCATTATGTGCAGTCTTCCTTTAATGTTTATAATAATTTTTATACATTCACCTTATGTAAGTATGTAACATCAGCCCAGTGGAGTTTATACAAAAGCTAAATTAGAATGACTCAACAAAGACCGGACATATCAGCCACAGTGATGTTTTGAAGCTGAGATTTGGGTTTTTCACTTCCTGCCATCTCTGCAGTTACTAGTGCCAGAAAATCAAAACGTGAGCAAAAGGGAGGAAGCCTGAGGAGGGAGGAGCAACCACTAACAATGACTGTGATAGGCTGAGACATCTGTCAGTCAAGCATGCAACCCAACACATATTATAAATACAACAAAGGAGAACCCTTTTCAAGAAGGCACAATTTATAAAGGGTTTGTGAGTTGTAATTATTGACTTTATTAGTGTTAATAATCATTTATTAATGCCTTATAGATCAGTAATAAAATACTAATACTAAAATACTGATAAGGTGTTAATAAATGAATTTTCATTAAGATGCTCTGCAGCCATAAAGCATAAACTCTTCATTCATTCTGATGAATTAAAGGGCTAGAGAGAGATAAAGTAAATTCTTTAAGGAGCATATAAACTAGCCCTAGATATAACTTGGCAACCCAAAAAGTTGTTGTTGTTAATGGTTCATTAACAATCTGTAAGCATTAATAAATTATTTATTAACATTAATAAATAAAAAGTCAGTTTTAGTTTCAGCAAGTGTTTTGCAGTCTTTTGGTGCAGCCAGCACGAATATGGCACAGCTAGCCAATCAGAACAGAGCAGGGGTTTTTTTGGGGAGGAGGCCTTAAAGAGACAGTACCTGAAACTTGTTTGTTTTCACCCAGTGTGCACAGCAATGCTCCAATGAGGGAGAGTAGAAATGCAGGGATTTTTTTTTGTTTTGTTTTTTTGTTTTTGCATTATAGCAATGTAAATTTTCAAAATAGCCCCCTAAATGAACATAAAAAAACAGGACTCTATAATATGTCCCCTTGCATAAGCATCCATGTATTAATTAGGCATATTGCTAAAAGCTCATGGTTTTTACATTACCTCTCAAAACTGAACTTATGGGTATTGGTGGCCAAGAGTTCCCAGGGTGTCTAGTTCAGACGTATTTGTGATTCAAAGTGAAATCCTTCCACTGAGGCTGTAATATCCCGGAGCTCAAATGAAGTGTAACAACAAGCTTTTCTGTTCTGCAGGAGAAAGTAGCTCCCAGTGGGACAAATCTTTCTATTCATGTTCATTTTTAGACCTCCTTTCTCTCATGCAGAGACCATTAAAGGACAGAGGGAAAATTTCTAATGCAGTAAAGTGACAACTTGACTGTAAAAGGAGATGACCAGTGACATAATTCCAGATAAATGTTGCTTAGGAACAACAGCCAGCAGTGAGATGTATGTTATTCCTTTAATCCCAGTCACTTTGGTGTTATTAGCCTGCAGTTCAGCCATATTAATAGAATTCCTTCTTCACATCTATGTGACCACTAATGCTGCTGGTTCAAAAGCTGAGCAAGAGGGCACTCAGAGAGCACATATCTCTGCCAAGGCCAAAAAATCCCTACTAAATACGAAAAAAAAAAAAAAAAAAANAAAAAAAAAAAAAAAAAAGTTCATTTGCCACCACATCATGCTCTATCTGTAACCCAAATTTCATCCAAAGCCATTCATAACTTTTCAGGATATACTACTAACAAACAGACAAACAGACAAATGCTGGTGATCATAACCTCCCAGCTTACAGTTTCCTCAGCAAGCTAGTGATTTCTCTTGAAGATGAGATTAGATAAATGTGAAATATATCATGTTAAGTCATAACTAAATACATTTTTTAAGGATACAAAGCTTTGTGCATGGCAAATAAAGCTTTATATTCTTCTTATTCCTAAACTAACTGGAGTGACAGTGAGTCTCTTAATCCACAGTTAAATACTGTTTGCTTGAGTCATTTCCTTTTTTGATCTGTAGCCTTATAGCCTTTCCCTCTTTATTATTTTATACTGCTTTCATTCCTGTTTTATTCTTCACCTTTTCTGTCCCCTGTACTCCCTCTTCTCTCATCCTCTAATCCCCCTACAGCCTCACTTCCTCTCAAAAGGTTGAGAAAACTGTGCTAATCCATTACATTTATAGTTACTTTATACTGTATGTATATAGTCAACTGCTTATCAAGTTTCATTATAATCTGTGGAGATCCAGCTGATGTGCAAGTGGAAATTTGTTGATTGTTGTCACCTGATTGTACATGCATCATAATTGGATTCCCTAATAAAGTACTGCCTGATTTGAAGGTGAATATTTAGGATTATAAAACTACTGGTTACATAATTATCTCACTCTGCTCATCAGTATATCCATAGATCACACAGAAAAAAAATCCTATCATTACAGATTCCAGAGACCTTGGAGATTGTGACTTTATACAATTAATGTCCTCAAAAATTCTCTAGATGGCATTGGTTTCGATATGTTCTTCCCACTTAGCTCCAATGACAGCAATTATCAAGAAAAATTCTTATGTGAGTGGCTTCTATGCTGTGGTTCTGTAGTTGCCCAAACCCTTCCTCCTAGATTTAGGGGTTTAATCTTGAAAAATCTGCAATGTTTTAATATGCAAAAAACAGAGCAATCCACTTCTACTGTCCCTTGCTGCAACACTGCTGTGCAAACTGAACGAAAACAGTTTTTTTAAGGTACATTTTTTAAGGTAACGTTTTAGATACTGACTTGCTCCTTACTGAAAAGTTTGCTTTGTTCTGATTGGCCAGCTACTGGCAACACCCACAGAACAAAACACAAATGCTGACAAAAAACATTTGCTCACTACCTTCACACTTGGTGGGTGTGTCTAAGTAGGTGTGTAGGTGAGTCAATTCAAATGTGATACATGATGATGTCAGTATGTTGTGGGAGTAAAGAGCTAATCAATAATTAAGCTTTCAGGACCTGTGGTTTTGGCCAACTGGATGCATTTTTATAGGCGTGAACTTTTTATGAATGTGTTGCAACTTTGGCAGTGTTCATCAAATCCTCTCTATTACAATGAGCTAAAATAAAAATGAAAACAAAAGTAAGATGTCTTCTTTGATTTTCCCAAAATAGTAAAGAAGTGAGTTTCACACAATGGTGATACTTAGCTGTCATCTATAACTCACTTTTTGCTCATCAGTATTGTGCTTAATCCTTTGGTAAATTGTAGATGTATTTTACTCTAAAGTGCCAATTCTACAAATGCTAGCTTTAGCTTCAGGCTCACTAAGGTTTGGTTTGGTTTGGTTTGTTTTTTATCACTGATGGTCATGTCTGCAAAATACAAAGACCAAGGATAGTGCATAAAAGTTTGGGCCATCATGAAGCATTTCGAAGCTGTTCATAGAGAAACTCCCTTAATAGGAACTTCATATGCCGTCACTGAGATTATGGATTAGCTTGCCTATACAACTCACTTTATAAGCCTTCACATATTAAGCATACCAATGTACCTTGATTATGAGAAGCTGCACAGGAAAAAGCTTTTTGCTGTCACCAGGCAACCATAAAATCAGCCGCTGTCAATCATGTGGCTAATATTGCTAATGATGCTAATTAAAGCCTCTAAGAATGAAAAAAAAAAAACCCCCACCTATTCAGCTGTAACACATCAACCTTAATGCAGCTTGCCTTTCTTAATGGCAGCAAAATCCATATTAAGTTTTCTTGCATCTTCTTTGTTTAAAGCGAATTAATGGATCTCTGCAGTGGCAGTGTCTTTCTGCCCAAAGTTGAATATTTTTAATCTTTGCTCAGTTGCTCAGTTTTTCCAAAAAAAACATGCCAGATGGCAACACATTAGGCACCCGAAGAAGAGCACAAGCAGGGCACAAAAAAAAATCTAAATTAATTATTAAAAGGTGCCTCTTCTTGCCAAAAATGTATTCTGTATGACCTCGTTATGGCAATTACATATTTGGTTACTTAATGCTATAAACAGAATCTTTAATAGCTTCATCCACTCAAATCTCAAGGCTTTTTGATTCATATCCTTTATGATAGTTGCAAATCCACGGCAGTAAAGAGGGATGGACGGTCTTATAAATGCCTTTCTCAATAATCCTCTCACCTCTGACCCCTTTGCATGCTTGCAATACCTAGTAACATAACAAGTGAATATTGTAGATATTATTTAGTGTTTTTTTTTTCCCCCTCCCCACAATACCTTCCAAACCTTCTTCCTGTCTCCTGCAGTGTGAAACTCTCCAGCCTGGCTGCAGCACTGATAGCAGGCTCCTGATAAGCTGAAATCCAGGGAAATGTCTCAGCTGTACTACCGGCGGACCGACAGCTCCTTGTACCGGGACCGCATCCCGCTGAGAATTGTGCGGGCCGAGTCAGAGCTGTCACCCCAGGAGAAGGCCTACCTGGGGGCTGTGGAGAAAGGAGACTATGCCAGTGTCAAACAGGCTCTGGAGGTGTGTGCATATGTATGGATGCACAGATCGATGGATAGATCAACTGCTGAATGGATGATGAATAAAACCTCCGAAACTCTAGATGATGAATGGGCGGATGCTAATGGCTTAATGTAATTGGACTTAATTGTGTGATACTGAAATAAATTATTTAAATAAGATTTATAGTGAGACCTATGGCCACAATCACCTTTTGCATTTTACTGTGAAATATTCAGTGATTTTGTGAAGTTAATTTTTTGCACTAATTCTTCATGAATCAATGTGTGTATTGTCCAGTCAATCAGTAATATTGTTTTAAACTCCCATGATTGGCAATCTGAAAAAACACTGACTTTGAATCCCTCTCTCAACTTGTCAGGAGGCAGAGATCTACTTCAAAATCAACGTCAACTGCATCGACCCTCTCGGCCGCACGGCTCTGCTGATTGCCATTGAGAACGAGAACCTGGAGATCATTGAACTCCTGCTGAGCTTCAACGTTTATATCGGCGATGCCCTTCTGCACGCAATCCGCAAGGAAGTTGTTGGAGCTGTGGAGCTGCTGCTAAATCACAAAAAGCCCAGTGGTGGCATGCAGGTATGGAGAAGAATTGGAGGGGGGGTTGCATGATGATGTGATGATTTTAGAAATAAGAACTTTTGACTTTGCAGCTAAGAATTGGACCTGAGTCAATCAGACATATATCTTCTTCCATGTAGCTCCATGTTGGATCGGTTAAATTAAGTACCTTTGACAAAAAAATGTAATAGTGCTAGCTTCAGGTAGCAGAGTTGTTACTTATAGGTACAGCTTGGTTGTGTAGAAAGAGAAAGTAGAAATGGTGCTGACAAGACTAGCTGCGCTGTCAACTCTCAATGAGCCCAAGACCATATCAACCCATCGTTGTCATGGAGATGACGGGATATTGAA
Organism: Lucifuga dentata; assembly: GCA_014773175.1. Taxonomy (NCBI): domain Eukaryota; kingdom Metazoa; phylum Chordata; class Actinopteri; order Ophidiiformes; family Bythitidae; genus Lucifuga; species Lucifuga dentata. The sequence goes on from VXCM01000527.1 coordinate 69,949, forward strand.
TGTGATTGAACCAAACCAAAGCAGAGCAGATATTCTCACACAGATAGTGGAACAGTCAGACATTCGGAGAATTTTGACTCGTTGTGTCACATAATACAAATAATGCATAATGAAAAGTATAATTTACTCAGAGTCTGTCAGTTGTGGTTCGGTCAGGATCCAGACCTGGAGTCCGGACTTTGAGGATGACTGCACTGTGTCTTAAGAAAATATTTTTAATGAAGGCATGCCCAGTCTATATAGTGCACTGGCACTCCAGTTGTGTTTCAACTCCTTTGTCCAAACTCTCTTGCTATTCAATTCTATTCAATAGCTTCTGTCTGCCTTCTCCCACATCATTTTGGGATTAACTTGCTATACAGTCTGTTCATGCTAAATCTGGGGTCAGACTTCTGGCCTGTAGTGTATGGCTTTCATAGTGGTGTCATACAAACTAGTAATGTTAGCCGCGCTTAGCTTAGCCCAAGAAAATGCAACATGGATTTGGAATTAAGTAATCAATTATATATCTGTCCTCTATTTGGGGTTCATAGACAAAATGTAGGTGCAGAAGATCTCAAGGTTAGGACAGGAAATGGTTCAGGCCAGCAGCCTGATATCCGCCATTAGGCCTGGAGATAGATGAGACATCATTTAACATCAGCTTCAGGTTTCTAATCCTCACCCAACTTGTTGCACATACAACCATGTGTAATTTTTAACTGTTTATGTAAGAAGGAACCTTGTGTCAGTTTTGTTTGTAAAAGGCATAATGAGCCTCTTTGTCAAGCAGTATAACAGGTTATATAAATGCAGTAAACTCATGTCATATTCTGTTTATAATGGTATATTTCAACAAAAAAAAAAAATAAATAAAAAATAATAATAATAATTTAAATAAACAAGAACTGTGGAATGAAGCCAAACTGTTGCACAGCTGCTGGGCCAAATCCAGGCAGGTATTGTGATCTAATGGACAGGTACGGCTTAGTGCTTGTCAGGTTGTCATTTTGTAGTTTGTACGCCTCATGCTGTTTTCTGGAGCATTTTAGATGTGCCAGAATAATGACTTAAGCGTTACTGGCAAAAATGAAAGCTGACACTTCCAAAAGCTGTTTGTATAAATAGTTTTTTTTGGAGTGGAAAAGGTACAAGCCTTACAGAAAGAGACTAGCTTTAATTTGTATATTTGCTTCAAATTTCAAGTTTAATCAAGACTTTTTAGATTGATGTTCAAGAATGTTCACAAACCATCTCCTTCTTGCCTGTGAGAATTGCCTGTTTAGAGCTTTAATAACTCTAACCTAAAACAAACAGTCTAATTAATTTTCAGACTGGTGCCTCTTTGCACTGATTACTCTCCAGCTGAGGGTGTTTGTTCTTCTTTTACGCCTCACACAGCTGCATACTTTTCACACTTGCGCACAAATGAACACACACATGCTTGACATGCTTTCTCTATCTCTTTAAGCATTAATACATTGTAAGCTATACAGGAACTGATGATCTTTATTGATTAACCCTCTTGTGTTTAAAGACATATTTGTAATTATTTACAGTGGATTTGGCTTTTATTTGCAGACTTAAAAGCTGTAAAAAAAAAAAAAAAAAAANAAAAAAAAAAAAAAAAAATACTAGACAGGATGATACATTTCAATCCTAAAAAAAAGATCCTAAAAATCTGGGAAAAAAGAAAAATTACACACTTGATTGTAATGAGATCCATTTACACATTTGCTCTGTAAACAAACAAGGCATGAAAGGCAGATTTTGAGGCCTTATTTGCTGTTTACAGAGTAAGTGTGTAAGTGGATTTCATTACAATCAAGTGTGTAAAAAAAAAATTTTTCCAGATTTTTAGGATCAGTTTTCATATCATTTTCTGTTTTTTTGCAAATCAAAAAAAACATCACATTTTTTTGAATTTTTATTTTCTAGATTTTTTTAGATTCAAGAAGAAAATAATGAACTTTCTCAAGTCAATCTTTTGTTTTAGATTTTTTTTTCTAAAATTTCCTGGAATATTTATTTCCAGAATTTGTTTCCTTTCCTTACAAGAACTTTCTAGAAGCAAGGAATCAGAAATGTCTAGATTTTCACAAACCAAAATGTGTTGCCCTGCCTAGAAGGAGCTTTTTTTTTTGACAAATAAAGGTCAAATTCAATTAAAAAAAAAAAAATTAAACTATGATACTGATTTTAGACTGTAGAGAGTTAACTGATGTTGCTGTTCTTGTGTCATCCTGGAAGACAAAATGTTCTTAGCTGCGTTAACACATGATAAAATTAGACAAGGGAAGAGTGGAAAAAGAAAAAGATCACTGAGAAAAAAAAATAGCAGCAATTAAAATAGAAGCATACGGAGATATTGAACAGGTTTGTTTATTAAATGGATGTGGGGAGGACTGAGATACAGAAGCCAGACATTTCCAGTCTCAACCTCTCGGCCGTGGCATCTATCAGCTACATTTCCTCTTTACTTTAATGCGAGCTTGTGCTTCTTCCCACCACATCAATAGGTTGTGAAAATAGATCACTGTAGCTACAAAATCTCCTCAAGAGAGGCTCATTGATTCTATTTAAAAGCCATCTGGGGAGGTGCATCCTATCTGTTGCGAGTGTCTTCTCGAAGATTTATTAATGAGAAGCTTAATTTTGGCTGTGTTAGAATTGTTTGTATCCATCTTTCTGTGTTGATAATAATCTCACAAACGTATTTGTTTTTCACTGAAGCTGCTAGATATTCACTGAATATCTAATACCTTCAGTGAAAAATGAAGATGCTAGATATTATCGCTTTAAACGGCTTTGTGTATTATCCTGAGTACAGATATGTATCTGTCAGACAGCTCAGTGTTAAAAGGCCCTTCACATCTTTTTGTAGGATTTTCTTTTTTTGTTGTTGTCTTTTTAAAGCATTTTGTTCCTTAGAATAGAATAGCTTTATTGTCATTATACGTAACATATAATGAAATTACAGGTGCTTCTCCCTTAGTGCATAAAAAAAAAAAAAAAAAAAGAGTAACAACAACTTTGTACACATCTATTTAAATTATATTTACACAGCTGAAACAATAAATACACTTATCAAAGTGCATATCAAAGTATATCAAAAGTGTATATCAAGTATATCAAAAAAGTGTATCAAGTATATTTATATACATAGATATAGATGTGTGTATTTCGATATTTACAACAGTAGCAGGGATGGTAGCAGCAATCAATAAGTATTGCACAGAGTAATAAACACCAGGTAGTTAGCAGCAATCAGAATATAGTTCACAGTTTACATGGCACCGATTTAAAGTGGTGAACAAGGTGCCATGGGAACAGAATTGCACATGATGGTGACGTTGACAGAGTAATGTCCAGGTCAGCGGTGATTTAGTGTTCTGATGGCCCAAGGGTAGAAACTGTTCCTTAGTCTGGATGTGCGGGCCTTCATTGACCTGTAGCGCTTGCCAGAAGGCATCCGTTCAAACAGGTGATGCGCTGGGTGCGAGGGGTCTTTGAGGATGGCGGTGGACCTTCGCAGGCATCTGGAGCCGGCGATCTCCTCCAGGGAGGGCAGAGGGCAGCCGACGATTTTCTGGGCCGTGTTTATGACCCTCTGCAGGGCCTTCCTGTCCGCAGCCGAGCTCCCAGCGTACCAGGCAGAGATGCAGTATGTGATTACACTCTCGATGGTGGAACGGTAGAAGGTCACCAGCAGCCTCTGATCCAGTTTGTTCTTCCTGAGGACCCTCAGGAAGTGTAGTCTCTGCTGGGCCTTCGCCATCACTGCTTTGGTGTTAACGGACCAGGTCAGCTCCCCCGATAAGTGGACTCCTAGGAATCTGAAGGAGCTCACTGTCTCCACCACGTCCCCATTGATGTAAAGAGGGGCGTGGTCCACTCTGGTCCTTCGGAAGTCTACAATGACCTCCTTGGTTTTTGAGGTGTTCAGCAGCAGGTTGTTGGCTAAACACCACGTGGACAGATGTTCCACCTCCTCTCTTGTGTTCTGAGGTCCTTCACAAACTTCTGTAACAATTCCAAGATTAAACCCAAAAGCAGAGTCAGGAAAACTAAAGTTAAAACAGACCTTTAAATATAGGCAGGGAAGAGTGAGCAAGCCCAAAGGAGTTGGCAGTAATTAGTCGTCAAGGGGCAACAAACTATCGGCAACCAGATAACAGGCAGATGAGGCAAATAAGCCCAAAAGGAGCAAAGGCAGGTAATAATCAGTGGTCAAACCAGGCAGGTTTATGTTGTGAGACCAGATAACAGACAGACTAAGCAAAGAAATCCAATAGAGGCAAAGGCAGATAACCAGAAAACAGCAGCAGCAGCAGCAGCAGCAGCGGCAGCAGCAGCAGCAGCAGTAGAGTACAGTAACAGGCTAAGGTCGTGATTTGCAGGCAGGAAGGAAGGTAGGAAGGTGGAAGGAAGTCAGGCAGGAAGGAAGGGAGGAGGAAAGGAAGGAAGGGAGGAAGAAATGGAGGTCAAGAAATTGCTGAAACATTTGATAATCTGTCAGAGGAAACTGCCAGATTATCCTTCTATATAAGTGACCAGGCAGAGGCGGGAAACTCAGGAGTGACGGCTGGTGGACAGATAGAGAATGATGCTCTGGAATGGCAGAGGCATTAGTGACAGAAATCCTCAGTAGATAATGAAATCAGATGAACGAGCTAAGAATAACGGCTGCAGGATGTAAAATGAGGTCAGATAAACATGATCACACCTGTAGCTAATGCATAAAGGATTTTATTTTATTTTCTGCTGTGTCATACCAAAACAATTCCATTCTTGCACAAGCTTCACCTAAGCAACATTAATAGTCATGTGGGATGACAGGTAAAAACCAGTGGGATGGTCTGAAGATGACACACTGGGAAAACACTCTTCACTGCACGCCCAGCAGATGCTAATATTGCATTTTTTAATCAATATGCTGATGGTGGATGCCTCATTTTAATATGACTAACACAACAAATACGCATTACATGGCCGAGTGGGCTACAATTTCATTTTATTTCTCCACTATTACCATCACACTTACATCTAGCAACTAGCACTCCTCCTGCTCCGTGCCTGGGCCCCAGCCAAAGCTGATTGATGTGGATTATTTGATGTCCCTCCTCCTCCCACGTGGAGAACAGAGTATATAACTTATTAGATCACCCTCCTCTGTGAAATATGAACACTCACACATGGCTCCGTGCCACTCTTTGGGGTTTCTGCTGCAGTATGATGGCTCTAAAAGTGAACTACAAGAGCAATTAGTGTCCACATGATAAAATATGATCCAGTGCTACATGGAGTACCTACAGATTATGCAGAATTAAAAAAAAACTAATCTGTTTAGTACAGCATGATATACAGTATGAGAATAATGACTGTATTGAAGGAAATCTCTTCATTCCTACCATGCCTGAGGAAGATTCTTAGCAGACTGAAACACTGCACTTCACGATTCCAGTTACTCATAAGACGGTCTGCTCATGTTAATATGTATACTTATTTGGTTCTATCCCTAAAGTCGGTCAGACATTGTTTACTACGGTGGCCGAGAGAGCTCACCGTATGCTACACAGAAAATAAACACGACACGCATTTACTGAAACACTGCAAATATCACGTAACACGACGGAAATGAATAAAAACACAACGGAAGTTTAACGGGAAACTTTATAAGCGGGACACAGCACAGAAGCGAGAAACAAGAAGTAAGTGTATTTAAGCTTTCATATTTTGATTGTAAAATTCATATGTAATCGGATATATTTGTATTTGTAGTGATGAGGTTCTCAGTTAACCATCCAATATTGCTGTTTTACGGAAATTAAACTAGTAACTGTAAATGTAAAGCCGGCTATTCTTGCCAAGAGGTCATAGAAAAAAAAAAAAGAAAAAAAAAAACCGGGAAGGATTTCTGGTTCTGTGCTGTCTGTCCCGCTTTCAGTTTCCCGATAAACTTCCGTTGTGTTTTCATTCACTTCCGTAGTGTTTTCACTATCTTCCGTTTTATTTTCATTATTTTCCGTTGTGTTTTCATTCACGTCCGCTGAGTTACGTGATATTTACGGCGCGTCAGTGAATGCGGCGCGTGTATCGTCAAATTGATGAACGTGTCGTGTTCATTTTACATGTAGCATACGATGAGCTCTCTCGGCCACCATAGTATAAGGTTGCAGCTAGTTAATGCTCAACTACAACTGTGGTAAAGTTTGTTTTACGTCAGATGCTCAGAGGCTCGTCAGACATCTTCCTCTTAAAACCATTAAATATGTCGAACGTAAAACAAGAAAAAAAAAAAGACCTGACAGCATCTGGTTGTGGCGAGTGGCGGCTTAGATAATATTGGATATGTTGGGGTCCTATTAGACACAGCAAGTCAAACAGTGTGAAATGTGGTTTTCCAGATGTTGTCTTAAAGTCAAATTTAGCTTCTACAATAGTTTTTTTTTTTTTTTTNTTTTTTTTTTTTTTGTTTTTGTTTTTTTTAACTATGACTATGAAAGTATCCCAATTCCTTCCTTGTTCCATGTTATTTAGTTTTCCTGCCATAGTAAACTTTTCTTTCCTGTTTTGATTTTATTGTCTTATCAGTTTCTGACCAACAAATCGAGCAAGTGTTCTCACATGATTTTTGCTGCCAAACTTTGGTTTTATTGAATTTTTTCCAGCGTGAAACTGAACCAAACCAACTGGTAAATGCAACATTGCAACAATTTAAGACCACAGCAAATAGACTACAGGTCTGAAAATGCCTTTATGCTCCCAAGAAAGAATTTTAAGGACGTTTATTTGATAGGTCTTTGACAGGCAAATGATAAATTCTCAGCATTGGGCCATATTTGAGCCTGATTGAATGTTGTGAAGGGATGCGAGACCCCATTCTGAAGAAATGTTGGTCCACTTTCTTGCAGGTTGAAAAGTTCCACAAGCTGATTTATTGAAGTCAAAAGCTGATTTTTTTCAAAGATTCATGGTAAAGCTTCCTGTATGATATTGCATGTGTCAACATTTTGTAGACAGCTATACTGTTTTGATTGAAATAAAGCTTTGTTGGATATTGTTAATAGACAAAACATCAATGTCATGATATGTCAATCAGGCGTAGAAGTATGATCATAGAAATTGCAGGGTTTGGCCCTTCATGACTTCATTTCTAATGTGCAGTGTGAGGGCATAATAGAGCAGGCCTGTTTTTATAATCCTTTTTGAGACATTAGCCTCATGAAAGTCACTCAGCAGTCCTAGAGTCTCATATTCTGCTCTATTTTCCTCATATACGATACCTTGGTTTGTACCAAGATTCTAAATAGTCCCCCATCTATCACACGTTTATCCTCTAACCATTATCTGGCTAGTCTTTCTCTCTCTCCTCTCCTTCTCTTCTACGATAATAACCAGATAATACAGCTACAATTAAAAGAAGAGAAAAGAGTCGGCTTATTCCCCACAGCCTGCAGCCCTGAATTCCGTCTGACTGACATGGGAATAGCAAAGGGGCTTAACTGGAGTGGATGATAAAAGCGATTGGTGGAATGAGCTTATTTCTAAGCATAATGATTCTGTCTGAAATATGTGAAACTGCTGGTTTTTCAAATACTGCAGCCCGCAGCCTTTTCAACAGTCTCACAGTTGATTGATATGGACTTCATTTTGTGTTTGACATTGACCAAGGAAATCACTTCTCCTCGCTATTTCAACACTTTTCACTGTAGCTGCCAATTGTCCTTAATGGCTGTTTTCTTGATTTGTTTAATTCTGTTTGGTTTAATTGAAACCCATTTGAGCTGCACTCTGAGGTGAAGTGAAGGCATTTCAGGCTCTGTGCTTAACTAAACCAATTACCTGCACAGTGTCAGAGAACCAAAAAAGACTCTGAGCTTTCTTAATTGGGTCTATCACACATCACATCAACCATGCAGCACTTGGTACTGACATAGAAGCCATATAATTGCTAGAATTGCAGTGGTCCCAGAGGTTCATTGTACATGTTATTAAAGTTTCTTCTCGTCTCCTCTGGAAGGTTCCCCCGATCTTATTGGACAAGCAGTTCTCTGACTTCACCCCTGACATAACTCCGATCATCCTCGCTGCACAAACCAACAACTATGAAATTATCAAGCTTCTGGTGCAGAAAGGCGTATCTATGCCGCAGCCACATGAGGTGTGTAAACCAAAGTAGACACAGGTTTGAGTTTTTTGTATTTTGCTGCAGGGTGAAAACTTTATATGCCCTGTTGGGAGGTTTTTTTTTTTTGNTTTTTTTTTTTTTTTTTGGCATGTATGAAGTTATTGTCTCTTTTCTCTTTCTCATTTTTCTTGTCTTTTTTCTTTTTCCCTTTTTTAAAATTTGTCTTACTATATGTTTGCAATATGTAATGTCAATGCAATGTGTCTAACTGTACGCATTATGTGAGACTTAATCTCTGCAGATAGCAACATTTTATCATCTGGCAAGAGACGGCAGATAAAATGTAATTAATCTTGTCCAAATCTGGTGCATTTGCATAACAATGTGCAATGTTCCTGATAGATAAATAAATAAATACACACACAGAATGTCTTTGACATGTTTTTAGCTTGATTAAAGTGCAGTTTTGACATTATTCAAAATGAGTTTGAAAGGTTTTTATGAGTTTAAGATGATCTGCATATGTCTCAATAAATAGAAGAATCAAATAATCAGCTGATTTTTAAATGTGAACATCATTAGATTTGGAGATATCGACCCTAAAATTCAAAACATATGCTTTGAACCTAATTGGAACCTATATTATATATGAACTAATATTAAATCATTAATGCTTTCTGCTGTTAATGGTTTAATGATTTGTTTACATACTGGAATTTGCATATTGAAAAAATTGCTAATTTGGCCTTTAAGACTTAAAAATAACTAATCCAGCCATCCTCTTGCTGACATAATGCATATTGCCTGTTCTATTAATAAACGCTGTAACCCTCATTACAGTGGTTCTTGGTGTGTTTGATGTTGCAGGTGCGCTGTAACTGTGTGGAGTGTGTGTCCAGTTCAGACGTGGACAGCCTGCGGCACTCGCGCTCACGCCTCAACATCTACAAAGCGCTGTCGAGTCCCTCGCTAATTGCGCTCTCCAGCGAGGACCCTTTCCTCACCGCGTTCAGGCTCAGCTGGGAGCTGCAGGAGCTCAGCAAGGTGACACCAGAACCAAGTGATGCTCGAGTTTAATCACAGATTTAGCAGCAGATTTTAATGAAGAGAGCAGTGTGAGGAGGACCTAATAAAAATGCCAGTATTAGATGAACTATGCAGAAATTTGTCTTTAGGCCATATCATAAAGCTAATAATAAGCTTTATTTATGCTGCATTTAATAAAGTTATAAAGTGTGGTACAGAGACAGCAAGTACCAGTAGTACCTGGCTCTGAAATATGATTAAAAAAAGATAGAAATAGCAGAATCCAAATTTTTTTTTACTTAAAAAGCCAAAGCGCAGTTTATGTAAAGAATCACTTATGAGCTTTTGCATAAAAATACATTGTGAGAAAAGTCTGAAAAGATATAAATGAAGGCAGTAAATGAATTTCCCTTCATACTGTGTTTATGCAGTTCACTGATCTGTTTATGAGACAAGCGTTAACACAAATTGTTCTTGATTGATATAAATATAGAGTCAGCTATAAAAACAACTCTAAGATCCTTGGGTGTATCTGGAAAAATATGTAAGAAATTATTTCACTTCCACAGAAATATTACAGCCCACGTCCTCATGTGTCATGAGTCCACAGTTGATCTGATTGGAACATCATGTTATTAAAGAAGTAAAGGAACCAGAGCTTTATATACAGTAAATCCTATTAAAACACAAACGTAGGAACAAGGCAGGATTGTCAGCTATTCCCTCTGTACTTTCATATAGCCGGTAGCCAGACCAGAGTAAAGGATCAATGAACATGCTGCAGTCTTTTGATTTTACAAAATGAAACATCAAACCCCCAAAGTTTTGTTTTACTTTGAGTACTGCAATGCAGGGGTAGTCAAGTTATATTTTGTACAAAATTGGCAATTGGTTAATATTTTAAATAGGTGCTTGCATCAAATTTTAACATGTGCACCGTTTTAGCTGGTTTGATCAAACAAGATAAAAATCATTTGAAACATGTCATGAGAGGTGCTGCATTTTAGATAAAACAGCTTCATGATACAAAACACCTGGAGGCACATTTCCAGGATTTTTCTGGGATTTTTGATCTGATGTTCAGCTTTATCTGTACACGCCGTGTCTGTGTCAGGTGGAGAATGAATTCAAGTCAGAGTATGAGGAGCTGTCGCAGCAGTGTAAGCAGTTTGCCAAGGACCTGCTGGACCAGACGAGGAGCTCCAGAGAGCTGGAGATGATCCTCAATTACAGAGACGACATCAACCTGTTGGAGGAAGAAGGCAACAATGACTTGGCGAGGCTCAAATTAGCCATCAAGTACCACCAGAAAGAGGTGAGCACGGTGAGCATACTGAAGCAGGAATTATATACGTCATTAAAGTTTAATGGAATTTATACTGATTTTATGCTGCATTCACTGTAATTGGCAATTACCATTTGTGTGGCTTGCTTTAAAGGATCATACCGGTGGTTTTGTATGTTTGAGCCCAATATATACAACCTGTATACATGTTATGCTACTGACACCCATTTCCCAAAACATACTACTGGAGTGCTAAATATTAGAATTGTTTTTCCTACCTTCCAGTCCGCTCTTGGTTTCAGCTCATTCTAGTATGCTATTAAAATTAACTTGCTGATACTTGTAACGTTCTTGGGATAGGTAATCCATCATCGCGAACAAGATGCGTATTCAGGTTTTTTTCAAAGTTATGTAATTTTAGCGTTTAAGTGCAATAAAAAGCACTGAATGCATTTATATCCAGGCAATATAGTCCCAAAAGAAGACCTGCATTTATCGAAAAATTTAAATGACCATGACTTCATCAGGTTGTGTAACTATTAGCAGGCAAAACATGGATTTTTAAGGTGGGTGTATCACTTGAATATTTGATTTTGAAAGATTAAGAGATTTTGCAAACTATCAGGAAAGTTGAAAGTAACCTACATGTATGCAAATTGAATATATTCGGCTCAAACATGCAAAATGGATGGTATGGTCCTTTAAACATACTAAATCACCAGTATGTTCCTTAGTAACCTGTACCTGTTAATGTGTTGACTTCAACTGAATCTTTAATGCCAAGATGGAAATGTGGCAGAGACTTTTGTTAATGCTGTCATTAGTGATCTATCTAACTATTTATACCTTAGTTAAACATAACGACAAGGGTGATTGATAAGTTCTGAGCCTATCATAGAAAGATCTGTTTTTCAGCCAAAAAACCTGAAATATTTATATCCTTCACCGTTATCCCTGTTTCTCCTATTTTGTAATCTAGCCTGTCCAGCATGTGTTTAATCCCCATAGTATTGCAGAGCTTGTTGTTACGTTTTAATGCATGTTGCCCCCCGGCAGCAAAGAGTGGATGCTGCCTGGGGAAGTTTGCCAAGCTTAAAGTTCCTGTTGCTCTGAGCCTTCTAAAGTGAGCTGGTGTGAAGCTGTAGTTTAAAAACTTAATCCCAGGTATTGGATTTGGATGAAGAGAAGACTTTGGCAGCTCACCTAAATGAAATGTGGGCAGGGATGAAAAAAATAAAATAAAATTGCAGAAACATTACACCTGTAACTGACTTTAACAATGTATATAACCTTGGGATTGTGGTTGCACTTTTATTGTACACCTGCTCAGTGTTTTTAAATTTTTTTTAATACCTCCTTGGTTGTTATTACTTAGTTAGAGCTTAATCACTGTAATTTAACTAGCAAAAACTAGTTGCAGAAGTATTACTACTTGTTATAATCCATGTTTTTGCTGGTTTAGTGGAGTTTTAGGGAAGCCCTGTTTTGTTTTGACAGCTATGGAATGGCTAAAAGCTTCCTCAGGCATCTACACTAGAAAGGGGTTAACCAGATATCACACTGTGGAATTGTTCTGCTGAATATGATGGTGAAATGGTCGCCAACAGCAGAAATGATGAAGAAGCTCACACGCTGCTGCCAGAAGCAGCTATTATTCATTCAGCTGTCTTCTGCTGCCTGGCTGCCCGAGCAGATGCACTTTTGGAGGAGTCTCGATTTATGACACAGCTCTTCCCTCCATCATCCATCCTGTTTTTAGACACAAAGACACTGGGTGGTAGATGGGGATGTCTAGTGCAAAAAGGACATTTGGGAGTACTAAAAGCACAGGTGGATGTATGATGGATTGCTGTCATCCAACCCAAATTCTCTCTGTTGTTGGCAGTATTTTTTTATTGCTGACCTGTAAAAAAAAAAAAAAAAAAAACATCCCACTCATCTTTCTGGGTTGTTCCTCCACTCATCTCTTCTCCCTAGGTCTGTATTTCTTTTTTCCTGTCTTTAATTATCCAAGACATGCCCCAATTTGCCCGCCTCTTCGTCCTATCTGTAACACTCTTCAATCCTTTGGGAACTTCGATGGAGGACTAATGATGTGGTTAAAAATCCACCCAGCTGCCCTTTTCAGATGACAAATGTCCTGTCAGCATTTCCTTGTAAGCAATTATTTCAAAGTGCTCAATCTGTTCATTATGAGTAATTGAATTGCTCATGAAATTGTATTATAGCGCATTTAGTTTCAATCTCTCACCCTGTCATGTCCAAAAAACTCACTCCACTGGTGTGTTTTGACTACATTAAAAAAAAAAGAGCCTTTCCCACTATGGAAGTTTTACTTGAATGGACTGAATAACTAGATATCTCTGGCCCCTAAACATATCATAGGTTGTACATTAGAGAATGTTAAAGTCTCAAAACTTTGTACACAAATGTCACAAAATCCATTTGTTTAGACATTAGACATTAATATGCAAAGGAAGTATTTCAAAAATTAAGAAAAGATTTTTTAAGGAATATTTGATATTTATGCAAGTCAGTTGTGAATTAGTTTGATCTTTGCTAAAGGTTTTACCAGTTGGCAGGATAGTAAATTATATTTTTCCTTTGATCATTAATTAAAAATCATCCTATACATGTATATCATGGAAAATTATGTGACTTCTGGCTCCATATATGTGATATTTGTGTAGCACTTTTCCTTTTTTTTTTATAGAAACTATTGATTTTTTTTTCCTCATTCTGGATTCCACTTGGCATATTCAACCTTGAATTCATATTCAGAATTTTTAAAGAATTCAACATTTTCTGCTGTAGCATGGTGAGAGGGAAGGATGACTTGGACCACGTGACATCAGCACAGTGTCATATTCTAAACACGTTCATATACGTGTGTTTTAGTGCAGTGTTTGATCTTGTGCCAGATGTGTGTTTGGTTTTTCAGCCTGGGAAGATTTGTTTCTGTGAATGGAAGCCATTATCACTGCAGATCTTGGTGTTTGGCCTGTGCTGCCATCACCACTCCTCTCTCTCTCTCTCTCTCTCTCTCTGTGATTTTTCTTTGTGANGGCCTGTGCTGCCATCACCACTCCTCTCTCTCTCTCTCTCTCTCTCTCTGTGATTTTTCTTTGTGATTAGCTGTGATTGCAGACAAACATTTGAGGTTTTTTTGAAGAGAGCTGGTGATGAGTGTAGCTGTGAGTCATGAAGTGCATGTTATTGACTTCAACTTAACAAAACGAAGGCAATTCTCTTTTTAACCCTCGTGTTCGTGTGTGTGTATGTGTGTATGTGTGCGCTTATATATTTTGTATTCATCTGTGTGTATTCTCCAGTTTCACATCTGCAGACTAAGAGAGGCAATTTATAATGGTCTGAAGAGAAATCTCCACAGTCCTCCTATCTAAAGAGATGCCTGAACAGAGTAGACTAAGCTTTGATGCAGCAGGAAGAAAATCAGATAAATATGATAAGTAACACACACACATAAATTGTCGATTATCCCTTTTTGCTCCCTGAGGGCTTCCACAGTGGATTACTCTCATTTATACTGATATTCTTGCAAAACGTGTAAGTAAATACACTGAAGACTGTAAACAGACTGTCTTTAATATTTGAAATTGTCAGAGTATCAAGGGAAGCCCATCATTTTTGCATGCTTTAGTTTGATGTTGCCCCCTTGTGATATCAGACAAAAACTGCAGTTCAGAAAAGATAATTCACTTCAACTCCGTCACATCTGCCTTGAAATATTCTGAGCAGTTCTGCTAGTCAGGCATGACATTATTCCATCTGTTTCTAGTAATGTTGTACTGTTGTGAGTGTTTAATACTCAAAAATTTTTGTGATGGAATAATATCAATGCTTTATGTCAATGCTTTTTTTTCCTAGGCTAAAAAAAAGTGTTTTAAGAGAGATTTAAAGGACCATACCATCCATTTTGCATGTTTGAGCCTAATATATTCAATTTTCATACACATAACGTTACTGACAATCATTTCCCAAAGCATATTACCAGAACGATGAGTTTAAAAAAAAAAAATTCCGACCTTCCAGACCGCCATTGGTTTCAGTTCATTCAGGTACGCTATTAAAGTCACCTTGTTGATATTTGAAATGTTCTCGGGATAGATAATCCATCATTGTGTACAACATGTGTATTCAGGTTTTTTCAAATTTTTGTAATTTTAGCATTTAAGTGCAATAAAAAGCACTGAGTGAATGTATGTCTCCACTGGGAAATATATCCCAAAAGAAGACCTGTGTTTATTGAAAAATTTAAACGACCGTGCGTAACGCTGTGTAACTGTTATCATCGATTTTTAAGGTGGGTGTATCGCTTGAATATTTGATTTGAAAGATTAAGAGATTTTGCAAAATATCAGGAAAGCTGAAATATGGTTTTATCCTTTGGGAAATGATTGTCAGTAACCTTACTTGTATGGAAATTGAATGTATCAGGCTCAAACATGCAAAATAGATGGTATGGTCCTTTAATGGTTTGAATTGATTAGTTAATATGTCTTTGCATAGCTATGGTCTGTATTCTCCTCCAGGAAGCAAAGACAGCTAAATGATAACCAGTTGGAATGTGTATTTGTGGGAATTGGTGAAGAGAAGAGCTTCAGCAGACACTTTACACTGGAGCAGCTGCAGAGCACAAGAAAGCATATTATCATCTAACTTTCCTGTCTTTTTTGGACAGTTTTTAGTGGAGGGGGCAGACAGGATCACATAGGGTCGCTTCCCAGACTGGACTTGTTTGAAGGAGTCACCTCAGGCTCATATGAGGATTTGCTGATGTTGCGTTTTGTCAGATGATCATGGAGGAAGGGAGGATGCCACATCATATGGTTGGATTTTTCCCCAGGAAATAGGAACAGGAAGATAGGTTTTGTAAAAGTCAGATCAAATGCCTGTAGTTTATGGTCATTAATTTAATATGGGGTCATACCTGTATATGCTAAATTAACTAATTAAACTAATTAAAAATTGTTTTATAGACAGCAAGTCAAGTACCATTTTAGATAGATAGATAGATAGTTAAGTCATCATTAAGTCATTAACATCTCTCTCTCTCTCTCTCTCTCTCTCTCTCTCTCTCTCTCTCTCTCTCTCTCTCAACTTGACTTGATGTTTTGCAGTAACAGAATAGTTGAAGTATGGAATATAAGCCAGCCTACTACAGACCCTGTAAAGATAAAGATATCTGGTTCCCATGGTAACGAGAGTTGGTGAACTAGCATTACTGGTGCTAGCCAACACTCTGATATTGAGACTCGGTGTGATATTTTATGGCTTTTTTTGGCTGACTCAGGGTGTTTGCATGTATAACTCTTTACTCATGTTGTGGATTACATGTTTTACACTCATGTTTTGTTTCATTTTCATGGGAAAATATGCATCCCAGACACATTCAGGATGTTGGTGACATGGCTTCATAGCATTTGGCTGAGGTAGTCCTCCATTCCTAACCTTAACCCTAAGTTTAATGCTCTAAAACAGAGAATTTAAGTTCCCTTTGCCATTTTAACATATCAACTTCGCCTTGACGCCAGAGGAAGCAAAATAAAGCAGAGCTCTTCATGATGAAGCAGCTCATTAACATGTTGATCATCGTTGGCTTTTGCCTGCGACACTCAATGTGTCAATAAGAGGACAACAATACAATATTGATATAAGGGAAGCTTTATGAATGAGCTTCAGTTATCACGGCGCTTATTTGCCGTGATGCCGTCTAGTTAGCTTGATTTTTTTTTTAATCCTGCCCCATTTATCTATCCATTTCTGCAGATCAATACATTAACTCTTTCATGCCTCCTTCTTCTCCCTCCTCTTGTATTTGTAAGTTTGTAGCTCAGCCAAACTGCCAGCAGCTTTTGGCGTCACGGTGGTATGATGAGTTTCCTGGCTGGAGACGGCGCCACTGGGCAGGGAAGTTCCTCACCTGCATCTTCATCGGCCTCCTCTACCCCATGTTTGCCCTCTGTTACCTCATTGCCCCCAAGAGTCGCTACGGCCTCTTCATCCGCAAGCCCTTCATCAAATTCATCTGCCACACAGCCTCCTACCTGACCTTTCTTTTCCTGCTGCTCCTCGCCTCCCAGCACATTGTCACCACAGAGCCGGACAGGCAGGGCCCTGCGCCAACCACCGTGGAGTGGATGATCCTGCCCTGGGTGCTGGGTGAGAAAAATGGGTGCTCAGAAAAAGGGTGCTTGATAACCGTAATGGATGATAAGTGTTACAACTCAATCCTGACCAGCATTAGATTGTTGAACCTGATACTGAAATTGATATTTGAGAATTGCAAAAATATTTCAAAGTCCAGCAGTAAAATAAAAATCAGATGTTCTGTGTATATCTAGGATTCATTTGGGCAGAAATCAAGCAAATGTGGGATGGCGGTTTCCAAGACTACATCCATGACTGGTGGAACCTGATGGACTTTGTCATGAACTCTCTCTACCTGGCCACCATTTCCCTCAAGATTGTAGCCTACACCAAGGTAAAACATCAGCTATGAATGATATTAAAAGCTATCAAGCGCAATCAATGAGTTATTACTTACATCTGTCTCTTAATATTTTGGCCCGTCCAGTACAGTGGCTGTAAAGCCAGGAACCAGTGGGAAATGTGGCACCCTACCCTGGTAGCGGAGGCGGTGTTTGCCATAGCAAATATATTCAGTTCCCTTCGCCTCATCTCGCTCTTCACAGCCAACTCCCATCTAGGACCTCTGCAGATCTCACTTGGGAGAATGCTGCTGGACATCCTCAAGTTCCTCTTCATCTATTGTCTGGTACATGCACAAAAGATTACAAACAGGCATGAAGATGATGAACTCATGTGTACACAAGTGTAGTAAACATGACAAAGCAACAGATAGATTGGTTGTCATAGGTTTCTACAGCAGCACTGAGATCCTCTGTACATTCATGCATCCATTACTACGTACCATAATCTATGATCTGGCTGACGGCTATGCAAACAGTGAGGCTGTATGCTGAACAATAACAAAAATATTTTTTTAAAATAATGCTGTCAAGGATATAAAATGTGCTCTGACATAAACATCCAGATGTAATTTATTTTGGCTGCCTCATGTTATCTATAGCAATGATGCTTTTTTACCCATTAGGCAAAAGTCTACATGTTAAAAGACTATATCGATGACTTTGAATGTTCCAGCCCAATAAATACAGCCGTCATACAGTATATGTTATATTACTGACCGTTATTTTCCAGAACATATTACTGGAGCAGTAAATAATAACTTTTTACCTACTTTCCAGATGGTCATTGGTTTCAGTTCATTCCAGTACGCTATAAAAATCAACTTGTTGAGATGGGAAACATTCTTAAGATGAATAATTCATCACACGAACATGATGTTTATCAAAAACTTTTTTCAAAGTTACTTTATTTAACCAGCCCAACGTGGAGCTGCATTGAAGACTATGTTTGTCTCCGCCAGAAAATATAGTCCCAGAAGAAGAAGGCTTTTATTGAGAAATTAAAAACGACCATGCCTTCTGCATTCAGACATACATGTTAGCAGGCGAAACATTGAGTTTTAAGGTGGGTGGATCACCTGAACATTTGATTTTGAGAGATTATGAGATTAGGCACATGAACACTAAACACTGTTTTATGTTTTGGAAAATGGTTGTCAGTAACAGGTATGCAGGTAGTATTTATTGGGCTGAAATTACCAGTATGGTCCTTTAATAAGACTCCCCATAAAGGAGCTTATTTTTAACAAAATGCTCCCATGACCCTCACAAGTAATTTTTTTTTGGATACATTTCCAATAGTATTAAACCCTAAAAGTTTAGTGAACACCAACTCACAACTCAGTCTTCTCTCTTGTGAAGGTCCTGCTGGCTTTTGCTAACGGACTGAACCAGTTGTACTTTTACTATGAGACCAAGGCTTCAGAGGAGAAGGGAAAATGCAAAGGCATCCGCTGTGTGGAGCAGAACAATGCTTTCTCCACGTGAGTTACGTCATCTCATCTCACATGCATGTGTTGATGCCATTGGAATCCTAATTTTTACCGGGGCTTTAAGGTGTCTGGGGGGGGGGGNGGGGGGGGGGGGTAGGAATAGCCAGACGAAAATGCCAATGATGCCAAAGGTGGGGCGAATAAGTCTGTAATTGTCCGCTGTTCCTCCACGCCAACAAAATTATGAAAGAAAAAAAAAATGTTTGCTCAGTTTAAGTTAATTTTAATTAATATTATATTATGCGGTGCAAAGGCCGCCAGCCAGCCCACCGATGGCTGCAGCCCACCGGGAAAAGTCCTGCCTCTCCCGATGGCCAATCCGACCCTGGTTGATGCTCTGTGTCTGTAAAATTATGTGAATGGCAAAGAAAAAGAAATGTGTGTATCTGTCTGTATATTATTGTTTTTTGGTGAAAAATCTGTCAAAAACATTTGTGACTGTAGCTTAACAGCAGAAATATTTTATTTTTGAGTTGGTTTGGAGAACCATTTGATAAAGTAAATAGCTGTTGCATTTTCTCTGACGTTAGAGAATTAAGTAATCCTTTTGCTGAAGTTGACAAAAATCACAAAATTATGACCTAACATTTCCAATACATTATATCGAATGAAGACTGCTTTATGCTCCTTTATCATTATTTTGTCATATTAGCATGTAGCTTTCCTGTGCAGGTTATTTGAGACGCTGCAGTCTCTCTTCTGGTCCATCTTTGGTCTGATCAGCCTGTATGTGACCAACGTGGACGCCGACCATCAGTTTACCGAGTTCGTTGGCGCCACCATGTTCGGCACCTACAACGTCATCTCGCTGGTGGTTCTCCTCAACATGCTCATAGCCATGATGAACAACTCCTACCAGCACATTGCTGTGAGCACACATCTAATGCAACACTTGCACTGACTGTGATATGTGTTACTGCCGGTGAAATTCACTCGTATCATGATTTCAGGATCATGCAGACATTGAGTGGAAGTTTGCCAGGACAAAGCTGTGGATGAGTTACTTTGAAGAGGGAGGAACTCTACCATCCCCGTTCAACATCATCCCCAGCCCCAAATCCTTCCTGTACCTCATGTGCTGGATTAAGAGACAAGTGTGCAAGAGGACACAATCCAAGCGCCCCGAAACCTTTGGAACACTTGGAGTAAGTTGAGCTTTTTACATTTTCTGTGTGTTGCAGAGATGGTCTATTATGTAGGAAGACTACCGTATATACTCGAGTATTAGCCGATCTCGTGTATAAGCTGACCCCCTGATGTTGTTCCAACAATTTATTTGTTTAGCAAATGACCTGTTTTTCTGGGTATTGTCATAGTATTCCTCTGATTTTCTGAAAATAATCCACATACCAGGAAACATGATATTTATTTCAGCAGCTGATTACTGTAACTGACCAATCACAACAGCGCTTACTGGCCGCCGCAAAATGTGCTGGATAAGATGTTTAGTTAGGAAATATCTCATTCTAAGGTATGATTTAAACTATTTTCCATGGGTAGTGGTAATGGGTAGTATTTCCACCNCCCCCCCCCCCCCCGATTTGCTTTGTGAAATTTGTGAAAGCCCAGTAATAAAAACTGGGCTTATAGTGTACTTAAGTATATACTGTATATAAAACATCGAACATTGTAAATCAATTATAAGCTTGTAAAGACATAAAAACACCTTACACACACATTTATCTTGCTACCCAACCTTACAACCCTCTCCAGTTTGTTCTGTTTACAACCATTGATTCAATTCCCCCAACACTGGATGCGTGAGGTAAACAAAGGACTAAATCGGTGGTTCTGCATGTTTGAGCCCAATAAATACAACCTGCGTACATGTTACATTACTGTCAAAAAGTTTCAAAAGCATATTACGATACTACAGTAGATTTTCAAATCGTTTTTCTTACCTTCCAGGCAGCCAGTTCACTCTAGTTCGCTATAAAAATCAAGTTGTAGAGACTTGAAACGTGCTTGAGATAAGTAATCCATCACAGCGAACGCTGCATCTATTACATTTTTTTGTCAAAGTAATTTATTTAACTGGTCCAACATGGAGCCGCATGGAAGAAAATGTGTCTCCAGCAGGGATTATAGTCCTAGGAGAAGATGGCTTTTACCAGAGGAATTAAAACGACAGTGCCTTTTACATTCAGGCGTATGTGTTAGAAGGCATAACACTGAATGTTAAGGTGGGTGTATCACCTGAACACTGATTTTGAAAGATGAGGGAAACTAAAATAGGGATTCATGAAAAATGGTTGGCAGTAACAATTTATAGGTATGCTGTTAGTTTTTATTGGGCTCAAATATGCAAAACTATGCAAAACTATTGGTATGGTCCTTTAACCTTAGTTTTACTACCTGAGTAAATATACTCTTGCAGATGATCAGTTAATTCAGCATTCACAGTTAGAGGGAAAAGATAGTCTTTGTTTCGAATCATCCCAGTTATAGGAATTATTCAGTCTTCTTTAGTGCAAAAACCCTTTATTGTTTGGAGTTGAAAGACATCATTTTTACTTCCTACATTGTAATTGGCCCCCTTGCAGTGAGATCAACACACAGTACAAAATGTGTCATACTGTCAAATAAGTCAAGAATATGTTTTGTTATGTTGTATTTTTCTCTCATAATATTCTGTTACTCATCTTCTCCTGCGTCTGATGTAAAATCAGAGGCGAGCAGCAGAGAACCTCAGAATAAACCATCAGTATCAGGTAAACGCTCTCTTTCTGTGCATGCTGAAATTATGTCTCTTTAATAAGTGTGTGTGTGTGTGTGTGTGTGAGAATAACCCATTCTGTTCTTGACTGTCTTTCTATACAATTCCATTTTCAGTCTGTCAAGAGAAACCATTTACAATGTTCCATACAATAGACCTGATAATTACACTCAGTGGGATGTTTGGCACCAGTTTCTGTTTAAGAGGATTTCACATTTAAACAGAGCTGCAGAGTTTCAACTCTTTTCGATTCTTTTGTGTTGATGCGTCATCTTTTGTCTGGCTGATTGACTGTGATTTTCTTCGTGAAGTGGTTCTGAGCCTACATTTGTTGTTCTGATTATTATTATTTTTTTATTTTTTATTTTTTTGGCTGCAGGAGGTACTGAGGAACCTGGTGAAGCGTTATGTGGCTGCCATGATCAGAGACGCCAAAACAGAAGAAGGCCTAACTGAAGAAAACTTCAAGGTAGGTTCTGTTCTGACAGATCAAGAAAATTCAGTACTTGAGTCCTAACCTTATTCTAATATCAATTTTTGACTCTCTTACATGAGCTTCAGACCATCTGTAGAGCAGCATTAGTCACTGTTTACTTTGCTATCTCAGGAGCTGAAACAGGACATCTCCAGTTTCCGTTACGAGGTGATGGGCATGATGAAGACGGGGAAGAAGTCCACCATACAGGCAGCAAAGGCTAGCGGGAGCTCAGTGGACTCCAGTCTCGCTTATCCCAATTCCTCATTAAAGGTTTCTGCCTGTCCTGGTAGCAGCCAGGCGAAAAGCAAACTCAACCTATTCAAGATCACCGCGTCCATCCTCAAGCAGGGTGGGGCTACAGCTTCACCCAGGCCACCAGAAGCCTCCAACGGGCTGGCTAATGGACTAGTAGTGCCCCTGGCTTGTGACGAGAGCTCCAGCGAGAAGTCAAGCCAGCGGAGAAACTTCCGCAAAGATATCACTGACTTTGGCTTGTTCCAGAAACGCCATCAGAGCGGCGCCGGAGCTGCATCAGGGGAGGTTTTCAGAAGCATGTACTCTTTGTCTGAGGAAACAGTGGAGTCTGGGAGCTCAGACACAGAGGAGGACGGAAAAGATAAAATGGCGGGAGGTGAGGAGGAGAAGGGACTTTTGGAAGGAGAGAANGGCGGGAGGTAAGGAGGAGAAGGGACTTTTGGAAGGAGAGAAGGAGGAGGAGGAGGAGGAGGAAGCTGCAGGAACAGAGACAGGGACAGAGGCTGTGAGTGAGAACATGGAGGAAGGTGCAGAGAAGGAAACAGAAACAGAGGAGAGAGAGAGTTTTCTCAGCAGTGACTCAGCAGCTGCTGGATGTTCGTCACAGTCATCCAGAGATGAAACATAAGCTGAGGGATAATGGACTGATGAGATCAGTGGTACAGGACATCATGGCCGTGGACGCTTGAGACGCAATCATTCTTCTGACACTCTGTGGTAATAAAGTTTCAAAGATGGAGGAATTTAAAAAAAAAAACAGAAACAAGACAGAACAGTGCAGAAGAACTTCTTGGTGACCATTCAAGAGGTTTNAAAAAAAAAAAACAGAAACAAGACAGAACAGTGCAGAAGAACTTCTTGGTGACCATTCAAGAGGTTTCATGTCATGACATTTGACTCTGACATTTCATGGACTTTGATATTTCATGTCAAAGTCCATTAAAGGGGACATATTATGCTTTATGTTATTTCCCCTCATATTAAGTAGAGAGTTTCCGGGGACTTTGTATGTTTAAGCCCAATAAATATGACCTGCATACACATTACTAATAATAATTTTCCAAACTAAAAACCATATTCTGGTTTTCCTGTTATTTTGCCAAATCTCCTAATCTTTAAAAATTAAATGTTCAGGTGAAATACACACCTTAATATTCAATGTTTCGCCTGCTAACACGTATGTCTGAATGTAGAAGGGATGGTCGTTTTTTTTATTAATGGGTAAAAGCTGTCTTTCCTGGAACTATTTTCCCTGGCGGAGGCATACATTGTCTTCAATGCAGCTCCATGCTGGACTGTTAAATAGAGTTATTCAGACAAAAAAAAAAAAAANAAAAAAAAAAAAAAAAAAAAATTAATAGATATCTGTTTGCTATGATGGATTACCTATCTCAAGCATGTTTCAAGTCTCTACAAGTTGACTTTAATAGCGTTCTGGAATTAACTAAAACCAATGGCGGCCTGGATGGTAGGAAAAAACATCTCAAATTTACCACTAAAGTAGTGTATTTGAGAAACCGTTGTCAGTAACGTAATGTTTATGCGGGTAATGTTTATTGGGCTCAAACATGCAAAATCACTGGTATTGTCCTTTAAATCGCAAGTAGAAACAGACCGTTGGAAAGGTTTCAAAACAGCCCTTAAATGAAAATACAAACATGGAAATCTGTATAATATGTCCCCTTTAACCAAGGGGGGGGGGCTAGAGTTTCTTCCTTGCTCACTGACTACAGTGAGTTGCTCAGCAGCGTTGTGCTCAGTGCTGCCACCAGTGGCTGGAAGCTGCATTGCTAAACTTACATATTTTGAAAAATGCATTTCTCTCAAGTGACCAACCAGGATAATCATACATGTTATGAGGGCTCAGCATCAGGCCAGGCTGATGACGATGAGCTTAAAGTCATAAAAAAGTTATGATATTATGACATTAAAGTACAATTTTTTTTCTTTAAATATTATGATTTTATTGTTGAAATATCAGGCTTTTTCATTTAAAGCATAGCCTGTAACTCTTGTGTAGATGACAAAAAGGCTGACAATCAATGTTATGTAGGTAAGTAAGGAGAGCTGCTTCCGGAATGTTCATGTTCTCCTTTGTTTTCCCTGTTATTTGATCTTTTTGGAGACTCAGGGAGGTTTCTGGTTTGACACAGTCAGACTTAAGTGTTTTAATGCCGTTATATTAGCAGTGGAGATGTAACTCAAATGGAGCTCTGCGTGTGTGTGTGTGTGTGTGTGTGTGTGTGTGTGTGTGTGTGTGAGAGAGAGAGAGAGTAGTGTGAGGATTTAGATTTTGGGATCATGAAATTTTATCTGCTCTCTTCCCTAATGATTGGGAAAAGAATTCTTTCCTGGGTTAACTTCCTCTTTTTTTCTCTCCCTTATCAGCTGTCTAGCCTCCTCTTCCAATTATCCCATCATCTCTCTCTCTCTACCTCTCTCTCCTCCTTTCCTGTTTATCTCAGTGTAACTCGCCCCTCCTTATCTCACTAGAGCAATAGCCGTGTTCATGTTCTGTTTTAGACCCAGCTCACTGCCTTACTTCGCCTCTTCCTGCACTTTACTCACTTTACGCTGGCATACAGGATCTCAACCACGTGTCAAACTCTGATCATGCAACAACTAATCTGTCAGTGTTTTTCTATGCAAAAAAACAAACAAACTGGGAATGTGATAACTTCTGACAGTATTAGCTGTATAGTTCATGATAAATGTTCTCCTGTAAAACAAACCCTGATTAGCGTTGGAGACGTACAACATGAACACAGCCTATTTTAAGCACTGTGTTATTCATGTTTTATCGCTCCTGCAGGAAATGAATGTTACGTTATTTTGGACAAATTTGATTTTTTTTTCCCGGGTACTTTAGAAGTCATGTTAGTTTGAATTAATGATGTTATAGAGATTAAAACTTAAATCAACCAATAAATGTAAAAAAATATAGACTTATTAATAACTGGATTTTGCTTTCTTTTCAGTGCAGTTTACACACACAAACATACACACCTTCATAATTCAAGCATAATCATTTATGTAATTGATGACTGTTTTCTGCAGTAAATCACTATGTTTTAGCTAAACAGCTGCTCAGATCTTATTGTTAGCTGCTCTGTAAAAACATATAGTTGGTAATTCATATAAAACACTCGGACAGATTTAATGCGTCAATAAGGACAGATAGCAGAGTCAAAGTTTTTTTTTTTTCTTTTTTTTTCTTTACAGAATGTGAAAGTTAATGTGGATGTAAACATCAGTACATGTATGCACTGCTCATTCTTTTTGAAAAAAAAAAAATTAGTGCATACATGCACTTAAGATTTGAAATTTAAGATTTGAAAAAAAAAATCTTACTCCTAATAATAGGAGAAGCAAATGGATGTTCCTCTTTACACATAGGAAGAATGATCCTGCAGACATCTTGGTTCCAAAAACTTCAGTCAAATGTGAAACCAGTGGATCAAAAAGTGAAATCACAAAAATCAACACAAATCAGCAAGTATTTCATGTGTTCTGTCAGACCAGAGGGGGGTTCGTTCTCTTTCCTTCCCCTCCTTGTACGTCTCAGCAGCCTGTAATTTTTCCCAGCAAACCAGTGACCAAGCAAGTGAAGCAGAGATGAAATATTCAAAAGATGATGAAACTGCTCTGCATGTGATCAAAAGACAACGCTGAAATGCTCCAGGGGCTGTGATGGATCATCCAAACTCAGAACCACACAGATACAAGTGCACAATCACACACACACACGTCCACACACACACATATTTTATATGCTTGAGTTAAATTCACTATTTAAATCGTGATGCGTAACGTTCAGATAAGATGAAAGAACATGACAAGCCTGACAAATATGTTCCGCCATATATATATGATGGAAAATATTTTAAAAAGACATTCAAGGATTTAAAAGGGGGTGAACACACACAACTCAAACTGACATTGAAAAGATGAAAAGAGGATTGTAAAAGTAACCTTCATGTTTAAGATTTGAAGATAAGACCATCTGCAAATTGAAAGTTAATATTTCCTGTGGTCAGGAGATGTGATTTTTGATTATGTGGTTTATAAATTTATGGGAGTCATGGATCTTAATCAGAAAAACTGTTAGTCTAGCTTTTGAATCCATCCATCCATCCATGCATCCATCTATCCATCCTTCCATCCATGCACCATCCATGCATCCATCCATCCATCCATCCATCCACCCATGCATCCATGTATCCATCATCCATCCATCCATGCATTTCCTATATCCACTTATCTTGTGTGGGGCCCTACTAGCAGGGGGCTGGAGCCAATATATATGAGAAATTATATATGAGTGACTTGTACAATTCAAATACGAAACACACACACACACACACACAGATTTCCTTGTGATGTTATGACTTTATTTTGAAATTATACATAGGATAGAATTTTTTTTATACATGGTAAAACACTTTTTGCTTCCCATAAACCAGTCATCCTCAAAGTCAAATTATGATCCCAATCCGACCCTGACTTGACTGACTTTAATAAATGGACCTTTGTCTTATTGAAATTTTTGTTTGTGGACCTTTAAGATTTGTATTTGAGTACCCCTGCCATAAACAAACAAATATTTAAATGTAGTACTGTAAACAAAATATCCATGAGTCACGATAAGCCAAAACATATCCCCATTTTTGTTTAGTTCTGTTGTTACATTAGTTTAAGTATTAAGTGTGAACACTTAAATCTATTATGCATCCAGCCTCGGAGGTTTCATGTAGGCACTGTAATGACATGTCAGCGCCACTAGGGGGCGGTCTCACTGTAGGGAGATTCCCTGCTCTCTCTAGTAGAACCCTGATTAATCTAAAACCCAGAGGCACCGGTGACCTGGACTCAGAGAGGTTCCGATTCTCTCTTTGTGATTTAACATCTGTAGCAGAGGATGAAAACCTGACAGAAGAGACAAAAGAGAAGGAAAAGAAGCATTTCCTTCACCGTTATTAACTATAATCAAAACTCATCATGTCATCATGTAGGTGTTTGTGCAGATTTTAAAGGCCCCTCAAGCAGAGGAGGGAAGCAAAGGAAAAGAAGTGCTGAGGGTTAAATTACGGTAAATTACAGTCTAAGCTGAATATGTTGTCTTCACTCTGCAGAGTTTCCTTGCTTAAATACCATAGATAAGACTGGAGAGGCTGTTGGCTCCAAAGGGAGGAAACTCTGCTGCAGACGCCTCTCCCTCCATCCTGCATCAAAGACCCTGTGAGTTCATATGGACTGAGAGAATATAAGACAGTCTGGGCAACTTTAAGTAAATTATTTAGTCATTCAAAATCTATTTTACAGTATTTCAGAATCAACCTCTTAACTGGCTGCACTGAAAAAAATCTCTGCTTTACTGCATTTTATTATATATTATATATATACTTTATTGGAATTAAAGTGTGAAAATCTTCTGTATTTCTGGACAGCATCAAAACCAGAGATGGCACATAACTCTGTACATTTACTGAAGTAGTTTTGGAAGTATTTTTTTGTACCTGCAGTAGTAAGTGTTTTAGGGGAACTCCACTGATTTTATATGTCAAATTCAGTTTATTGGTCTTGGGGAGCATTATTTGGCATGAAAATAACTATATAAAGGCTTGTAAAAAGGCGACTATAGAGTGGCATTGTGCTTCGTCAGGGAAACTGACCCTGATGACATCACAGGGGTCATGCTGCATCGCTGCTAAAACTAAATCACCATGAAAAGCCGCTAAAGCTGCTCCTGGAACATTTTACCAAATTCATGTTCCAAACTTCTAGGAGTGGCTTTTGCTTTCAAACTTGTCCTATTCATTTCCAACACAAAATAACCTTTGTCATGTCATAAGGGTCTGATTCCCTGACTGTGTCCAGCTCCGCCTAATTTCCCAAAACACTTTATACAGTTTTTTTCTTATGCTGAATAATACTGCATGTTCAATAAAGTACTGACTTTGACATTTAAAATTGGTGGAATCCCTCTTTAAAGGATAATGGATGTTAATGCATAACAATCTAACACTCTGACTGGGACCATTCTGTATATACTCAGTTAATTTGAATAACTGAGTATATTTTACTAATAACAGTTATTTTGAACGCCAGACTAGCAGGGATGGAGTATTTCTCCAGTGCAATTAGTATTTTTATTCAAAAAATGATTGAGAGTCTTGATGTCTGAAGTCTGGAAGGCTGAAGACAAGTCAAGACCTACATGATAACATCTGCTTTTCTCTGGGTTTCCTTTGAACCGGTATCAGATCTGGCTTCGAGAGAGAGAGAGAGAGAGAGAGAGAGAGAGAGAGAGAGAGAGGAGATGATGAATGATGAACATGACAGCAGGGAGGAAGGGGGGAAAGAGGGGCTGCAGCAGAAATAGGAGCTCGGGGGAGGAATGGATTGTGATGAATCCATGTCGTGAGCGTAATGAGACGGGTGGGAGCTCAGGGGAAGGATGATTAAATTTGAGTCAAGCTTCCGTCAAGCAAAGTGTAAACCCATCAGCCACAGTGAGCCTTTCCTGTGGCTTTCTGAGGTTGAGTTACAGTAATGGTTGATTTTACAGCCTTTTAATGAGTCGCACTTGGGGGGGGGGNGGGGGGAATACCTCTCTATTCCTTTAAAGTATTTCTCGTCTCTTTTCTCAGCATTTTTCAGCTCTAATGGGAACTCCAGGTGTGTTCCCCTCTCATAATCTTTATCTAGGGTTCAAGACTTTAGGATTATAGATATATATTGCTTCTAAATTCTTAAACGAGGGTGTTTTTAATTGGAGGATAGCTGTCGTTATAGGGTGTGTGATAAACTTTGGGCTCCAGGGTGTTGTCGGTGCTCTGGGATGGGATGGTGTTAAAGAAACGTGAAGTAACGTGAGGGAGGAGAGACAATAAGCTCCAGCTCGAGTAAAAACTGGAGGCTGGATTTTTGAAGGAGAGTGTGTGTGTGTGTGTGTGTGTGTGGGAGGGGGTGAATCCAGGATGCAATGGTATGGAAAAGAGAGTGGGTGGGTGTGATGGGTGTGCAAGAGAGAGAGAGAGAGAGAGAGAGAGAGAGAGTGGTTGGTATAAAAGCTCCCTCTCTCATGCACACTCCCATTTCTCCTGTGTATTTTTTGGGGTGTATGTGTGTGTGTGCACATGCGTGTGCGTAAAAGTCGGGAGTGTGTGTTTCTGAGCTGCAGTACAGAGGATGGTAAGGATGCATCATCTGCTGGCGGTGGCCTCGGTGCTGCTGGCACTTTGCTCTCTTCACACTGTGGATTCTTCACCTTATGACAAGATCGTCACCCACAGCCGCATTCGGGCCAAAAATGAAGGGTAAGGAGTTTAGGAGTTTGGGGAGGGTCAGAGGGAGGAACACGGAGATAAGAGGCTGCAGAGAGGTCATGAGCGGTGAAGTGATGGAAAAGAGGAAAAGTTAGAGGAAATAAAGAAAAAAAAGGACTTAAAAGTAGTCTTAAGTGATTTTTTCTGTTGATTTTAGAAAGCTGGATCACCTGTGAACTTCTCCACAGGTGTCCTTTAAAATGAGCTGACGATCTCATTGAGACGTTTAAATAAATGATGAATTAATTACTATAAAAAGAGGAAACAAGATAAAATGCTTTCATGTCAGCTTTTATGGATTTTTTAGGATTTTAAAAGTCAAATTCTGCACTTTTTCTAAGCATTTTTAGGGTCAAATTTCTTGTCTTTTTGAAGGTTTTTAGGATTAAAATTTGATATTTTTAAGGTTTTGTATGGTCAAATTTGATATTTTTTAAGGGTTTTAAGTAAATTCTATATTTCTTTGGGTTTTTAGCGTCAAATTTTACACTTTATAGGGTCTTCTGGGTCAAGTTTTATATCTTACCAGGGTTTTAAGGTCCTTCATTTCAAATACATTGTTAGTTGATCATCAGAAACAGGTCAGCTGCACTGATGAAAATACTGATTCTAGCCATTATGGAAAATTCAATATTATCGCTCAACTTTCTTCACTGTTAATGCAAATGCATCTGATTCCCAACTCAATTGTTTCAAATTGTTTCAGGAAAGTAATCATTTTGTTAACTGGTGATGCTTTTAAATTCTGTACATTTATTAAAATTGTTCACTGAGAGTAAGTTCTCTGAGCATTTTATTACTTTTTAATAGATCTGATTTTTTTTAAATTAAGCTTCAAAATAGGCTGAATAAAGTATTTGTGAGATATTTCCTGTTATGAAACACCATATATAATGATATTTTTTGCTTGCATGGATTCCTCCCTGTTACATACCTTCGCTTTGACCCTCACCCTTTCTCATCCTTCCTGTTCCACCCTCATACAATCCACATCTTCCTCCACACAATCCTTTTCTTTCTTTCTTTCTTTCTTTCTTTCTTTCTTTCTTTNCAATCCACATCTTCCTCCACACAATCCTTTTCTTTCTTTCTTTCTTTCTTTCTTTCTTTCTTTCTTAGACCCAATGTGTGCGCTCTGCAGCAGGTCATGGGGACCAAGAAGAAGTACTTCAGTACATGCAGGAACTGGTACAAAGGCTCCATCTGTGGCAAGAAGGCGTAAGTCAAATTGTGATGTAATAACCAGACCCAGACTGAATTACTGCTTAAGTGAAAAAGTGAAATAATATGGAGCCGCTTAGGGGTCATGTGTGAAAAAAAAAATAAAGTGTAAAAAAAAAACAAAAAAAAAAAANAAAAAAAAAAAAAAAATCAGTTGGAGGTTTAAAAAAAGCTTATTTTTTTCTCTTTGTTTTTTTTCCTCATTTTTTTGTCCTTGCTTTTTTTTCCTCGGGGTTTTTTTTTCGCTTTCTGTTTTTATTTTTTCTCTTCTGAAACGTACTAAAGATAGGTCAAAGCTAGTCAACTCTCGTAAAAGAATTAACCATTATAAATGCACAAAAATACACTGTTGGAACTGCCAAACACTAGAACATTGTCAAAAGTAGTAGTGAGTTAGTGACTTTATTCACTGACTTGTTTTTTCATCGGAACTTGTAGTGGGTACAGTCACAGACATGTTAGCTGCTAGCTAGCATTAGCATTTACCTGATTGAAACAGTAGCAAAACAGCTCGTTGCGCTGTAGCTCTGACCTATTTTGTTTCAGAAGAGAAAAAATAAAACAGAAAGTGAAAATAAAACCCAAGGGGAAAAAAACAAGAAGAAAAAAATGAGAAAAAAAGTTTGTTTTTTTAACCTCCAACTGATTTTTGTTTTTTTGTTTTTTTGTTTTTTTTTGCCTCCAACTCATTTTTTTTTCCATGTCCCCTTAGGGGCTTCAGTTTTTTTGTTTGTTTTTTTTTACCCATTTTTTTTAATACCCACTTTATTTTTTTTTCACACATGACCCCTAAGGGTCTCTGTAGAAATAGTTTTATTTTATAAATTTTAGAATTTTTTGTATTTTATTTTAATTAGATTTTTTCATTGAGTTTTTCTCAGCTGTAGAGTGAGAGCCACTGCAGCTTTCACATAAAACCACACAGAGATGATAGTAAAAGAAATAAAACATAAAGAGAATTTTTATAGAAATAAGTTGAACATGAACCTTTTTTTTTTTTTTTTTTTTTTNAACATAGCAGATAACCATCCAGAGGTATTTCAGGACAATATTTCTGTAGACAGTTTACATTCCATGCAGCTTCCTCCACTGTGACCTTTGACCTTTTTTATGATGGTTCATTGAGCAGAGGTCAGACGTCTGACAGATGTGTGGCCCCTCAGGCTTTTTCTGTCTCAACACCTGAACTTTTATGTGTCTCGCTATCACCTGTAAACCTTCACACAACGACGCAGATACAGATTTGCAGTTATGATGCAGACTCCGATGAAGTACAAGTTAAATAAATTGGTGTTATTTGGTTTTTGCCACAAGTTTTCATAAACACAAAATTTCAAAAACTAAAAAACTCCACTTTTAAAATCTGAAAAACTGCCTTATTTTAGTTCAGAAAAATTATTTTTAACCATTAAATAAAGATATTTAGACAATTTATTCAACCCAAAGAAGAGAAGACAATCCTTCAAGCATGAAGATGAACAAAAGTGGAGATATAAGGTTTTCAGCTTATTTGGGAACAAAATAATTGAACCAGAACCTAAAGCTAAACCTTAAACTTAATTATGTATCTGATATAAAATCTTTTTATCTGTAACACTGTAATTTTAATTCGTCATCTAATCTGAAAGCAGGAAAATTCCCAGAACAGGAGATAAAAGATTTTTGCCTGAAACTAAACTCATATATGTCACAAGAAGTACTTTTACTTTTAAAACTTGAGTATTTTTTTTACTGCTAATACTTGTTTGGATGCACAGGTTTTACTTGTCATGAAGTATTTTTCGACTGATGAATTAGTGTTTTTTGTATGATAATCTGAATACTTCTTCCACCACTGCTGCCTCTCTCTCTCTCTCTCTCTCTCTCTCTCACACACACACACACACACGCCAGNCCTCTCTCTCTCTCTCTCTCTCTCTCTCTCACACACACACACACACACGCCAGTCTGGACTTGCTGTTATCCTGTGGTTTTGCTGTGTTGTCAGTCTATTGATGTTATAAACTCGGCTGAAAGGCGACTGATGTCGGGCTTCCTCTCTGACATGTTTTGGGTTGGTCTAAATGCTTTGTGTGTGTGTGTGTGTGTGCGCGTGTGTGTGTATGATGCATTTGGGCAAAACAAAAAGTATTCAGAGGCTCATGTTTCCGTACCTCTCAGCAAAGACTGGCTTTTGGCAGAGTGGGAAATTGGTTTGTATGTGAACGCGGCTAAAATAAGATAAGATTGGTTTTAGGTTTTGAAATGTGAAATTAAATTGAATTCTTCATGTTAGTGCAGTTTCTGTATATATTGTGCGTTCTGGTCTCATGATAATGTCATTATTTTAGTTGAATAATGAGAGTGAATGGAGTTTCAGAGTCTAAAACACAAATCAATATGAAGCTGTGAAAATGTGTTTATATTAGTTAAAAAGCCAAAATAAAGACACTGAATAAGCTTCATGCAAATATTTTAGTGTCTGCTCAACTTTCAAAAAGCGTTAAAGGTGAAAATCTGGTGAGTACAGGGTTGATAAGTGTGAATTGATTGCCTGGGTTTAGATTTTTAGATTTTGTCAGGATTAACGTTGTTCTGGTTTGGTTTCACAGTGTTTAAATTGAAGAGAATCTGCGTGGCTGGAGTGAAAGGCTCGACTGGAGGTTCTGCCTCGTGTGGCTGATTACCCTGCAAAAACCTTACGAAGCACCATATGAACGTGACGCATTCAGTCTATTTTCAGTTCAAGTTTGACTGGAAGTCTAAAAGTGGATTAGATAGATAGAAGACGCATTTTTAAAAAAAGCAAAGCCATCTTGATTTCTTGTTTTCTAATGAATTAGACCAATATCTGAATTAACAAGTCTTTTTGTGTCCCGAAATTCTCATGAATTAACTCAGAAATGAGTTTAAACAAAAGAGAATATGGCAAATCTTTGCACTAGACTCAAGAAAAATGACTTCATAAGATTTTTTTTTTGATCGATTTCTTCACACTCAATCTGTAAATAACAAACAAGGATGTGAAAAATACATTTTCAACCATTTTTGAAACCTTGTTTGTTTTTATGCTTGGAAGAAATGGCAGAAATATCCTGTTTTAAGACGCTTTCAGCTGGATTTCTGTTATTTCTTATGTGAAGCCAAACAAGCTTAAATCAAATCTTTATTATTACCATTAAGATCAGATAGTTTTATGTTATATTTTTACATGATATTAATGTTACTGTAATTTTCTCTTACCACACTGGGAGATTTTTACAAGATAATGGAACTTTTCAATAGATTTCAGAATATTTTGCCTGTTTCCAGTAGGGAATTTTTTTTTACAGTGAAATAGTGGGAGTTTGAAAAGTATTTTCTAATGTGCTGCTAATGTCTCTCCCTCTCTTATACACACATATACAGACACACACACACACACACACACACACATACACTTTAAGTCATAGCATACAGTCATTTGTAACACCTGCTGCGATGTGAGGATATGGCTGATTTTAAGTGTGGGAAAGAAAGTGGGTGGATGAGAGAGAGAGAGAGAGAGAGAGAGAGAGAGAGAGAGAGAGAGAGAGAGGTCTAGTATATACTGCAATAATATTTTTTCTTGATAAAATCCTAAAAAACACAGCAGTACCAGGAAAACAAGATTGCATTATGACAGACATGTTTATTAGTTTGTCTCTTATCATGTTAACATGTTGTAAAGATAATCTGACTCACTTTTAACAAAATCCATTAATCCTTACAGTTTATATAAGGCCACATTTTTGATTATAGAAATTATGTTTGGGTTTTGTGTGTAACTATTTTTAATGAAACTGGCTCAACTTCAACCTAAAATGTTTTATTTAGCCATTAGAAACTGTAAAACAGAAAAAAAAAAAAANAAAAAAAAAAAAAGAAGGGTTAGCTAAATAGCAAAAACCCTTTTATTGGCGTTTGGATCATAGGTTTCACCTTTAAGGGTAAAGTTGTTGCCACAGATATTAATCCCTCAGGAACAAAAAAAAAACAGTTTTGGCACAAAAAAAAAAAAANAAAAAAAAAAAAAAAAACCTGACTAAAGAGACAGTCTTAATCGTTGATTACATAACAGGAAAAACTGTAATCTGTTTATCCAGTGCCAGACAACCCCACCTTGTGTGTGTGTGTGTGTATGTGTTTGTGTGTGTGTGCGCACCCTCTGTTTGCACATCTGCCCATCTGGAAGCCACTGGGCTGCTTCATACTGTGGCGGTGCCAGCAGCCTGGTTAGCAGTGTGCCAGCTGGCTTTTCTCTCTCTCTCTCTCTCTCTCTCTCTCTCTCTCTCTCTCTCTCTCTCTCTCTNCTCTCTCTCTCTCTCTCTACCACATCCATTATCCCGTCACATCGCAGCCTGGCAGCAATGACTTCATCGGCTCCTGACAGCCAGCCGTGCATTGATGTTTATGTACGTTACATACATTAGCGTTGATGCGTGGAGTTATTATCAGCATCAAGCATCTACATCCACTCTCATTCAGTTTAACCCACTAATGATGATAAATTGTCCAAAACATGTGAGTCATTTTAGGGAGCTGGAAGGAGAGAGGGAGTGATAGTGCTTTTTTTTTTTTTTTTTTTNTTTTTTTTTTTTTTTTTTGGTTGCATGTTGAAGAGGCTGATTTTCTCTCACATTATCTATCTTTACTCTTCTCTTCTGAGAGGAAAGAAAACCATTATTAGTTCTGGATGTAAACCTTAAAGGACTATACCGGTGAGTTTGCATAACCTGTATACATTTTACATTACTGATAACTAATTCCCAAAACATCTGACTGTATTTTAGTTTTCCTGTTATTTTTCCAAATCCCCTAATCTTTTAAAATCTAATGTTCAGGTAGCACTTAAGCATGATTGTGGAACACACGGTTTTAATTTCTCTGTAAAAGCCATCTTCTCCTGGGACTATATTTTTTGGTGGAGATATACATTGGCTTCTGTGCAGCTCTGTGTTGGATCGGTTAAATAAAGTTGCTTTGACAAAAATACCTGATAGACGTCTTGTTCACTGTGACAGATTATTTATCTCAAGCATGTTTCAAGTCTCTACAAGTTGATTTTAACACTGTTGTAGCAGGCCAAATTAAGTCCCTGCCAAACTACACCCAGGTATAGTTTGGTCTAGGCCAAAATATACCCCAGGGTTTAAAATAGCCCAGGTTGGTTTATACCAAGGGATATATTTTGACCTAGACCAGACTATACCCCACTAGTCCATATTATACCCCCTTGTGTTTTTCATAAATTAGTCTGTATTTCAATGTCCAGAGTTTCTTTCCATCATAATTTTAAAAATAACATGTCACTGCAACATAGAGACTTTTTTGATAAATTATAAGGTTGTGTCATCAGGGTTAGGGTTAGTGGTGAAAGTCTGTGAAATAAAACCAAAAATTTATGTATCCTTGATTATTGTATGTCTGAGTGTGGGGGTATAATCTGGCCTTGGGGGTTATGAAATAGCCTAGCCTAAATAACACCCTGGGGTATAAACTGGACTAGCCCAGAATATACCCGAGGTATAAAACAGGCTAGCCCACTTTAACCCCAGGGATAGTCTGGGCAGGGGGTGTATTTTTGGCTGTTACACCATACTGGAATAAGCTGAGCCAATGGAAGTCTGGAAAGTAGGGGAAAAAAATCGAAAATGTACCCCTGCAGTAATATATTTTGGGAAATGGTTGTCAGTAACATAACATGTTGTATAAATTGGGTTTAAACATGCACAGTCACTGATATGGTCCTTTAACCATGGGGAGAAAGCACAGAGTTCATATAGGAACACGTGGGAAATCAGGAAATATTAGAATGCCCTACAGCCCAGTAAATGTGTAAATAAGTTCCAGTGTTTAGCAAATAGACAAAAGCTCCAACTGGAACCACTGAAACTGGATTAAATCCCACTTAAAGTCGTTCCATCAGTCAGGAACTGTGAGGCTGTTTCTCCAGGGCTTCAGCGTTTAGCTGCCAATGTTGACTTACTGCTAGTGTTTAGTGTTTTGGAATGAATCCCAAAAAAATGTCTTCAATGATTATTGTCCGCAGAGATCCATCTTCTGTTTGTGCTTCACAGCATCACACTTCTCATGCTTCTTTCTGTGGTTTGTGACATATTAAGTGCAGTTTGATGGGCTGTGAACCATGCGGCTGATTGAGAAGCGTGAATCGCCTGCCACGTGTTTGGTGTTAGCTGGCTCCCTGCTTCCTTCTGTTTTCACAGTTTTTAATGAGGTGCTGCTTCCGCCTAAAGTCTAAATGCAAGAAATGGACACAAAATGTTCATTCTATGTCCAGATTTGCTTTTTCTTGGAGATTTCCTTTACAGTTAGGTTAACGGCAATATGAAAGCGCAGAGGGAACAGCGGGCAGCCCTGTTTCATTCCCCTAATAATGATTATTTTGGATGGATATTAAGTGCAGTATGTAAAGGACCATACTGGTGGTTTTGCATGTTTGAGTCAAATATATACAACCCCTATACACGTTACATTACTGACGTTATGGAAAATATTAGAATTGTTTTTCCTACCTTCCAGACTGCAGTGATTTCAGTTCATTCTAGTACGCTATAAATATCACTTGTAGAGACTTGAAATATGCATAAAATACATAATCCATCACAGCAAACGTGACATCTATTACATTGTTTTGTCAGAGTAATTTTATTTAACTGGTCCAACATGGAGTTGCATGAAAGAAAATATATGTCTCTGCCAGGGAATATAGTCCCAGGAGAAAATGGGTTTTACTGAGAAATTAAAAATGACCACCCCTGCTACATTCGGATGTACACGTTAGCAGGCGAAACATTGAATTTTTAGGTGGGTTTTGAAATATTAGAGGATTATAATATAATCAAAATAACAGGAAAACTAAAATATGGTTTTGGAAAATATTATCAGTAACATAACATGTATGCGGGTGGTTTTTATTGTGCTTAAACATGAAAAATCATCATTATGGTCCTTTAAAGCTTTAAATGCTTTAAGATTTGTGGTACTGTATCACGATTCTCCAAGTTTTCAAGTGGTTGGATTCAGCTAACGTAGGCCCATAATACTTTATTATGGGATTTCTTCGCCAATAAATTTGACTAACAATATGATGTTTATGAGTCTCAAGCCTGAGAACATTTTCATTATTCATTTACTCTACTCCTCCATGATTTCGTTTATGTAGCATCCCATGTTGTTTCATTTTCCTTGATTTTCCTGGTTTAGGCTGTGATGTTGGCTTGCTCAGAGTCTTCAGCGGTTTTATTTTATTTATTTATTGCATACCAGCTTTTCTGGGATTCTCTGCAGTTTTTCAGTTTTCTTGTGATAGCCATTCATGAATGTGTCGTCACTGGGTTTTTCGTTTTAACTTTTGGAACGCTGCTGCTGCTGGTGTTCAATTTGTTTTGCCAACGTATGGATTTGTAAATCTCTGAGGGAGATCCACTCTGTGCAGCTTTACTCTCCCGTGTCAGATTTCTCCTTCCAGGCTCTCGTCATTCTCTCCCATCGCTGTTCCAGAGGTCGTGTTCTTCCTCCCAGCTGTCATTTCTGCTGGCCGGACCTGGCAAACTTCTCTGTTTTATTAACTTACAGTACATTCACATTGCGTCTTGCTCTTTCTTTCTTTGCTGAGTATTTATTTCTTAAACGAATCCATCCAAAATCATCCATCCAAAACTGATGTAGACATTTACCACCTACTAGCTCACTTGAATGATTTACAGAAGATGAATTATTTATTAATTTGGATAGTTTACCAGGATTATGAAATTTTAATCTCATGGCTCCCACTTGACAGTTTTACAATCATTTGGATTGATTTTACTGTTTTTCAGCCTTTTTAGATTTTGGTGGCCTAATAATTCATAATGATGATGATTTATTATTTCTTTGTTGCTGTAATGGACTGTCAAAAAAATAGTCAAACACAGATCAGACATTTACAAATAAAAGGTGGTCGTTGGTACTCTCTCTGAAGTGGGCGTGGCATAATTGTAATGCTTTGCTCTTGATTGGCTTAGATGAATTTCTATTTTTAATGTGTTTAAACACATCTGTATCACTCAAAGAGTTGACATGTTTGTGCTGTTTTTTTTTTTTTTTTNTTTTTTTTTTTTTTGTTTTGTTTTTTTTTGCAGGGTGGTTCTGTATGAGTGCTGTCCTGGATACATGAAGCTGGAGGGCATGAGAGGATGTCCTGCAGGTAGAAGGCTCATCCATCCATCCATCCATCCATCCATCCATCCATCCCTGTACCTGCTTGCATTGCCTAGTCTAACANCATCCATCCATCCATCCATCCATCCATCCATCCATCCCTGTACCTGCTTGCATTGCCTAGTCTAACATGCAATGGGGGCTAAAATTCAAATTACACTATATTCCAATTTTTAGGAAAGAATTTTGTGTGATGATAAATTATAAGCAATTTGGAAGCTTTCGTATTTATATGCAGACACTCTTTTGTGATTCTTGCTTGCTATTTCTCCAGCCCCTGGTTATCATATTTTAATTTTAATGATAAAAATAATCATTTAAAATATATATACAGTTAAGAATTTGAACAATATTTACATTGGAGCTGATTATGTTGAAAACAAATAGACAGGACACTAGCTTTATTTTTGAGCATAAACAGTTCCTCCTCTTCCTCCATCCAGTGGCTCCCATTGACCATGTTTATGGAACACTGGGGCTCGTGAAGGCCACAACCACTCAGCAGTACGCTGACATCTCCAAGCTGAGAGAGGAAATTGAAGGCAAAGGCTCCTTCACCATGTTTTCACCCAGCAATGAAGCCTGGGAGCAGCTGGAGCCTGTGAGTAATGTGGAGGCTGGAAACTGGAATGCTGATAAAAGGTCAGCAAAATACCGAAAATTCAACACACGCTTACTGTGATTTCTCCAGGCAGTACGATCTGCACTGGTGAGCAACGTGAACATTGAGCTGTACAATGCTCTGCACTTCCACATGGTGAACCGTCGTCTTCTAACCAAAGACCTGAAGAACGGAATGACCATCAAATCCATGTACAACGACCTCGGCCTCTACATCAACCACTATCCAAACGGGGTCAGTCAAAACATTAAAGTATATATTCTTAAAAATCAAAAGACACTTACTACTCTTAACCTCGTTGTATTAATTTGTCATTATTTTATTAAATTTGCTCTCTGTGAAGATCGTGACAGTGAACTGTGCCAGGATCATTCATGGTAACCAGGTGGCCACTAACGGTGTGGTGCACGTCATCGATCGGGTCATCAGCACCGTGAGCAACACCATCAAGGAAGTCCTGGATGTCCAAGATGAACTCTCTTCTTTCAGTGTATGTAAAGTACAAGCAGAACATTGAAACTAGGTTGCTAAGACAATATCAAGTTGGTGTAATGTGATTTTGGAGTTTAATGCATAATTGATGACAAAAAGTGTGTAAAACAGATGAGGAATCTGAGAAAACAAAAAGTGTAAGACAACCAGGTGTGAGTGTTTTGGGAAAAATAATGTGCAACACGGACAAAATACATTAACAGATTATCAAAAAGGTTACACTACAAAAAAAAAAAAAAAANAAAAAAAAAAAAAAAAGAAAAAAAAATGCTAGAAATGCTAGAAGTTAAAGGTGCTTAATAAAACTGGATTACTTATCTTTTAATTTAGTCTAATTTGAACAAGTAGTCAAATTTTTGCTTGTGAAAATCCAATTCTTACCAAGTTTTTTTTTTTTGTCACTACAATGGCATGTGAAAGACTTTTTGAGAATGAAGTGTCATTTGTTTTGATTCTCGTGCAGTGATCTGCCTTCTTCTGACTTTCTTTAATATTCTTAGACTCATTAATAGAAAATTCCTGAAACAAGAAAGCCTGTTTTGGAACAGGCTCAAATAATCCCTGCACTGTCTGAGTTTTTCACTTCAAAAAAAAAAAAAAAAAAAAAAAAGACTTAGAAGTCAGTGACCAATGACTTGATAAAATTGGTCCTATTTTTGAAAAAGCCAAAGCCATCCAGTTTTCTCATGATAAATGTTGGGGGATATCAGTTTCAGACTTGATTCTTCTCAACTCCAAAAAACAGACTGAATAACTTAATATGACAAATCAACGCCGTTTATCTTGAAAAAGAGTCTAACAAACTGCTGCATGTGGTGCCTGATAAGATTGTTTTCCTTGGATCAGGATAAGATTGAATCGTGTTTTTGCAGTGTATAGAGAAGCACTTGGAATTTTAATGTCTGTTTACATACAGTGGAGCCAAACTGTCCTGTTTCGTCTCACAGGCTGCAGCTTTGGCCTCTGGTATGATGGACAAACTGGACCAGCCAGGACACTTTACCCTCTTTGCTCCCACTAATGAAGCCTTTGAGAAGCTGAGTCCAGGCTATCTGGAGCGTATCATGGCTGACAAGGACATTATCGCAGGTAACATGGTACACTAACGACACACAGTCTATGCTGTAATTACAGCAAATAACTGCAAATAAAATCTGACATATGAAGATAAATTCATGCTAAATTTAAACTAAACTTAAAAAAAAAAAAAACTGTCCTTGATTGTCTCCATTAAAAAAATTCAAATTTAGAAATATGTGTGTATCTAAGCTTAAATACTCCACAAAGTTCCCAGGAAAAGCTAAGGAGGACACACATAGTGACACACATATCCACAAACCACACAAATAAAACGCTGGTCTCCTGCTTATCTGCTTATTTGTTGAGTCACTAACCAGCCATGAATGTCTGTTAATGTGCAGCCAGTTTGCGGTGTCCTCAGCGAGCCAATCTGGGAACAATATAACCTCAGATAAATTCTCAGACACTTGGCAAACAGGCTTTTCTGACCAACCATGTAAGAACGACATCCAAATTCAAGATGGTCTGGAGCATTTGGATCATGGAGTGATTTGCTAACAGTGTCTCTGATTGCCTTCGAGTTTCTGTGGGTTTGGAAGGTTTTTTATGTTATAATTGATTCTGTATGGCATATGGCTTCTGCAGGCCCATTTACCTCCTTAGTTTGACAGTTGGATTCAGTTGGAGGTGTAATCCCATATCTAAATGTTGACAGAAGAACCTAAATATTTCCTGGAGGACATTAGAGAGCTGGAAGTGTGTGTATGTGTGTGTGTGTGTGTGTGTGTGTGTGCGTGTGTGCGTGTGTGCGCATGTGTGCATGTGTGTACATGTATGTGTGTGTTATGTTTGAATAATGATTGCAAATGTAACCTTGGACTGCGAAATTACATTCCAAAAGTCAATGAAAAAGTTAAAGTTTCTTTAAAAGTGTAGAACCCTATTACCTAATTTTTATCCCCTCTTTTACTTGTTTTATGTTTTATTTGAGTTAAAAATTGTAAAATAAATAAATAATAAAAAAAGAAACAGAACATAAGTTTGAGGTCAGTTTGATGACCTCAAACTCTCAAAAAGTATTGCAAATGTAGGCAAATTAAAGAAAGAAGACAAAAAATGACTTTAAAAAAATATATAAAACAGGCAATGAAAGGCCTTTTTAAAGTGGTTCTGGAAGAATTTGGAAAATTTCAGTCTCTCAACTATATCTTACAAATGAGTATTATTGAGAAAGTTTAAAATAATCATTGGTAGGATGTGAAAATTTCTGAAAATTAGAAGTATTTTCTACAAACCTGCATTTTATTTTATTTTTTTTTTGTTGTTGTTTCCCATCAGCCCTGGTGAACTACCACCTGCTGAACAGTGTCCAGTGCTCAGAGGCGATCATGGCTGGGTCGGTGTATGAGACAGCAGAAGGCAGCAACATTGAGATCGGCTGCGACGGCGACAGTCTCACCGTCAACGGTATCAAGATGGTGCTGAAGAAGGACATCGTCACCACCAATGGTGTCATCCACCTCATCGACCAGGTGCTCATCCCCAACTCAGGTAAGAGGCTGCAAAGCTCTCATTCATTCAGACTGTTAGTTGATAAATTCTGTGTGAAATTAAGGAAAAACCAACATAAAGTTGTAAGTAGAACAGCTTCTGTGCACCTTTGATTATATAAGTCTCTGGAACTTTATGATGCAGGTGGAGAGCACCATCTAACACATCATTCCATAATCTCTCATAAGTATTCAACTCTTGAGATCTGGTGACTGTGAAGGCCATAGCATAATTTTCATTCTGATCAAACTAGTCACTGACCCCTCATACCCTATGGATGAGACTGGAAGAGAAAACTCCCATCAGGATAGAAATGTTTCATTAAAGCATAATTTGCAGTGATCCTTCACTCTAAGGGGACGAGTGGAACCAAACCATGCCAGCAAATGTTCCCACGGCATAACAACAACAGAGCCATTCCCTCAGTGAGGACAAGCATTCAGGCCCGTACCGTCCTCTTGGTGTATGCTACACGTGCACTCCTCCACTTGTCAAGAATATGGTGAAGGTTGACTCATCTGACTATTTTTTTTCACATTTCTAATGTTTTTTTCCACCACTCAACTCCCAGCTGTATGGTTTTGTGTCCTAAAATGTAGCTACAGCCCTGTTCATGATTATTCATGATTATTCACAACTTTTCCAGGAAATTTGTGACTTTTGTTTCTGGGTCATTCTGATTTTTCCTGGTTTTCCAACTACACAAGTTTTGGTATGTCAGTATTGCAATGTATCAGTCATGTCTGTGTGTTTCTCCTATAAGCCAAGGAAGTGATGGACCTGATGGAAGACTCCCAGAGCACTTTCAGCGACATGGTGTCCGAACTGGGCTTAGCAGCTGCCATGGGTCCCAAGACGGAGTACACACTCCTGGCTCCTCTCAACGCGGCCTTCACCAGTGAGTGGAACTAGAAGAAAAAGCTTTGAATATCAGCAGAGTTCCACAGAGATTCACTGCAATGACCTTTAGCGAGACTGAATTGAAGTGTGGTTGACTTTGCTAACTCTTAGTCCTGTGGAGCTCTGATGGATAGAATACTCAAATCCTGTACTTAGGTAAAAGTTGTAATATTTCATTGAGAAATACTCCAGTACAAGTATTGCAGAAGTAAACAAGTGTTGGCAGTAAAAGATTAGACAGAGTATTCCTGAGTCCCCCAAATTGGGCATTCAAAGTTTTAAGCCAACCATGCTCCTCTACACAACACCAAATTCTCTGAGCCTTCCCTTTCTTAAGTTCTTTAGATAATGTCAAAATGCATTGTGCTGTCAAGCTAAAACAAGACAAAAATACAAGATTTCTTTACATTTTATGTAAATTTAAAGTCTTAGTCCACATATGCATTTATGGCAGCTAAAGTTTGCAACAAAGACAATCCATTCCAAATTGATTTCTCCAATTAGTGGATTCACTTATTGAACAGACATA
The DNA here is from genome assembly GCA_014773175.1 of Lucifuga dentata. NCBI lineage: Eukaryota > Metazoa > Chordata > Actinopteri > Ophidiiformes > Bythitidae > Lucifuga > Lucifuga dentata. The sequence continues at coordinate 113,708 of VXCM01000527.1, forward strand.
CTGTATATGTGAAAATATTTTGCATCAAGTTTAACTATAATTAATTTTGATGCACAAATTCACAATCCCACAAAAAAACTGTCTTGGCTGAGTTGACCTCAGAAGGACTGGCGGTTCAAAATGGAAGAAGCTAACGATTTAGCTAACGTTTCATACACGACTGCAGAGCAAGTGAGTTTGCTAGCATGCTAGCTGCTGGAATTGGCCATCATCACAACAATGGGTACATTTTATTTGCTATGCCAATTTCTGGTATGATGGGACCATAAATACCAAGTAACTAGTAAGTTACAGCTGTCAGATAATTGTAGTGGAGTAAAAGTTCAATATCTCCCTCAGAAATGTAGTAAAGGAAAAGCACTCTGTCTCTAAAGATGGAAGTATTTAAGTACTAATGCCTCAAAATTATACTTAGTCCAGTAAATACTTTATACTATTTATTTGTTTTATTTTATGCATCTTGTGACTACTGTTTCTCTTAAAGGATAAAGTGTTCAGGATTTGATTAGATCTGGCATCTGATTTCACCCACTTTGAATCTATAACCTCTCTCTCTCTCTCTCTCTCTCTCTTTCTCCCTCCCCCCCCCTCTCTCTCTGTGTGTGTGTGTTGACAGACGAGGTGATGTCAACAGACCAAAGCCTGCTGAGGTTCATCTTGGAGAACCACATCCTGAAGCTTAAAGTTACACTGGCTGAGCTCTACAACGGACAGCTGCTGGAAACACTGGCTGGCAAGCTTCTCAGAGTCTTCATCTACCGCACCGTAAGAACTCTGTGTGTGTGTGTGTGAGTGTGTGAGCTATATAGAAGCTACAATTATGTGGCTTGTTTGGCTTCCATACTGACAATCTGAAAGCTGTTACTACATGTTAACAAGATTTCTGCCTTTAAACTCCAAACTCAAACAATAAAACAACTAATAAGGCCACTATTTGGCAGGATAGTGGAATCAGATGCAATGTTGTTGTTTGATTTACTATAACCAGTGTAATTGTTCCTCACACTTTTAACAGTTACATGTCTGACTAACTTCTTTGTGTTTCTTTCATTAGGCTGTGTGTATAGAAAATGCATGTATGGTGCACGGCAGTAAGGAGGGAAGCAACGGCGCGCTCCATCTCATGAAGTCCATCATCAAACCAGCCGAGAAATCAATCTATGAGATCTTGTTTGCCGACGGACGATTCAAGTAAGAACTGTTTGCGTCTTGAATCATTTTTTGTTTTGTTTTAATTCACTTAATTTGTTTCTGTGTTGTTTTTAATGAATCTAGGATTTTCCTGTCCCTGATGGAGAGTGCAGGTCTGACTGAGCTGCTGAAACAGGAGGGATCCTATACCATCTTTGCACCAACAGATGAAGCATTCGATGGACTTACTGAGGAGGATTTTGCTTTGCTTACCTGTCAGTGCTCCGCTGAAACCATTGTCATGCTGCCACATCCTTCATTTTGAAGATTTATGATTGATTTCAACATAAGTGTTATAATTTAGGAAGGAATATGTACCTTATGTTTGCCTTGTGCAGCTGATGTGACTACATTGAGGACCATCCTGCTTTACCACTTCAGTAATGGCATCTTCATCAATGGTGGACTGGAGGGAAGAGTTACCAATCTGCTCAAAACCATCCAGGGCAACAACCTGCAAGTTATGTCAGTAAGTACAACTGGCAATTTTGTGTGTTTTGGCAGAACATGTAGAAATAAGAATACAAAAATAAGGGTGGAACTCAACTTTTAAAAATAACATTTCTAGTGTTTCTAGTAGCAACAGTAGAATGTTTGGTTCACAAACCCAATTTCAAACCTTTTGGAGCATTTTGATGAAAACAAATAGTTTCGGAACCAAAAAGTTGGTTCTGATTTGGAACCAGAATTAAGCAGGGCCTGAAGCAGGAATCGTGATGACACCATAAGTGTTACTCGACCTCTACGAAAGTGAAAAACAATAGAGAAGTCTAAGTATGTTCAGTGGTCTGCGTAACATCCTAGTTGTCTCATGTAACTCTGGTAGAATGAAGTAAAAACTTGTAATAAAATGATAAAAGTTTGCCATCTTGCTTGTTTTCAGTGATCTACTTATTGTTGGAAAAAAAATTTCAGCTGTTATTTCCATTGGTGACCCACTGTTTCCACTACAAATTGGTGGAAATGCGGCTGGTTCACTAGATGGCATCTTAGTTCCATGGATACTGAACTGAACTGGTTCGAGAACCAGAATTGTTTTGATGGAAAGGCCTTATATGATCATCCTTGTAAATTACATTCACCAGGGTCTCTGAGCGCAGGAAACACAACAGTTTTAGTTAACGGGAACAGAAAATCACAAAAATGAGAAAGTCAGTTTGAACCAATGTGTTCCTTTTAAAATCTGAATATTTTTGGGGTGAAAATTGATTAAAAAGAAAAAAAAAAAAAGCCATGACATTCCATGGCTGTCAAAAAGGCATTGAGGAAAATGTAGAAACCTCCACCTAAAAAGACACAAAGGGGGAGGAGAGATTTGTTTTTATGCTTTTTAATTAAAGTATCTTAACATAACAAATTATAATTGAAGTTGTACCATCAGAACCTATTTAAGGACCACACATAAACACACACTTTTTTCCAGCTCAGTGTCCTTTTCTCTGTTCTATTGAGACTTGTGAAACCCGATCATTCCCCACCTTTTCATTTAAACAATAGCATCAAAAAGAGTCGCTGCTGGTCTATTAGTTCAAAGCTGGAGATCTCTGGAGAAAAGCCAAAACTAATGAAATCTGGCTTCTGTCTCATTTCCATCAATGCCCAGTCCCAGTATTCACCCGCCATTTTATTCTGTCTGGGTCAGGTCATCTCTTTATCATCTCACCCATTACCTCCCTCCTGTGGTGTTATCAGGTTATCAGCAAGTGGCTCAAAGCAGGTCTACAGGACTTCCTTCATGGAAGAACTGGCCATTCAGGTTTCAGCTGGAATGGAGAGATGAATGGAGGGACAGCGCATTATGGAAATTAGACGGAAAATGATTTGGCTCGGTATGAGGTAGAGATGTGAAGGAATGAGAGGAGATGAAGCTACTTAATGTGCATGTCCACCTCCAGCAATCTCCGTGCAGACATTTAAAATTACAGGAAATTAAGTATCATGAATGGAATTCCCAGATTTCACCTCCAACAATTGATCAAACCATCTGGAATTCCTATTCAGCCCCACACCTCAAACTACTCATGTCAAACCATTATAAAAATTCATGAATTTAGCCTTGTTATGGAGTATAACAGAGCTTTTCCAGCAAATCCAGCAACTAAAAGCCTTGAACTACCTCAATAACTTCAGTGCATAAATTTTTGCAAAGTAGAAAGGATGTGCTGCATGTTTTATTCTGTTTTTTTCTGCTTTTGAACTTAACTGAAACAACCAGAGCAAATGAAGATTCAGATTCAGTTTCATTCATTTTACAATCACTTGCTGTCTCGTTTGCTCCCCCATTCTCCTTATCTCGCCAATAACATGCAAATAACGTGAAATGAAATTTTCACACCAAGTTCTGATAGCACAAAAACAATTGTGTTCTCATAGTCTGAATGAATGCTGCATGCAAATTGCTGCATTCTGGCATTTTTTGTCTTTAGCCAATTGATGATGTTTGCTTCTTTAAACTCTACTCTCATAGTTTGCGACCAATCAGAAAGTATTACCTCAGGAGCAGGGACATATTTGGTGTCAGAATTACAAACCAGGGACTAAATTTAGATTTTCATTCTCATGGTTGACATTCAGATTAAGAAAAACCTGAGTATCTTAAAAAAAAAAAAAAAATCTTAGAAAGTTCCCTGTGGAGTAAAAGGCCCTTAACTCTTAGTAAATTATCATTAAAAAAAACTGACTGATGATAAAAGTTTTTTTGGACAGCAGGTAACACAGCAAAACTGTGATCATGAAATTAACAACACACGAGGGATAAATTTGAAAACTATACATGCATTTATGCTTCATTTGGCTGTTCCCAGGTCAACAGCTCCATCCATGTCAACTCTGTAGATGTGCCAGACAGTGACGTGATGGCAACAAATGGTGTGATCCATGTGGTGAAGAATGTTCTCTATCCAGCGGGTGAGAGCTGCATTTCTGCTGTGTCAACATGGAGTCTGGATTTGTTACATTATGTTCCTTTAATGACATGCATTACTTACAGATCTTCCTGTGGGCCGTCAGGACCTCCTGGTACTCCTGCAGAAGCTGATTAAGTACATCCAGATAAAGGTAGAGAAAGAGAAAACCATATGTGGATACTGTATGTGTGGATCAAAAATCATACTTTTTGTTATACAAACTTCCAATTTGTTTTATGGTTTTTGTTCTCTAGTTTTTGTCCGGATTTTCTTATACCGAGATCCCACTCACCTTCATCAGTAAGTTTCCTTACAGCCTCTTTCATTTTACAAGGTTCAAATCTGGCATCTGCAAACACTTTAATCAAACTAATTTCATTCACAGAGCGAACCATCACCACAACTACCCATTATTTTGAAACAGGTAAGATCACCACATGATTAAAAGTCTAGTTTTACAGTGGACATTTGTCATAGTGCTGATGATTTAGAAGATGTTACTATCTTTCAGACTAAATCACGTCATCCAATATTTGCACGGAAACATGTGTTCTTTGTGCCAAAACTAAGCATTCCTTTTAAGGAATCCTTTTAAGTGAAATCTAACCTGCAGCGGCATGCATATTATGTGAATATTGTCGCTCTATTCAGACCTCTACAGAGTCTCTCCTCTTTGTTCCTCTCATTATCCACTCTCACTGTTGCTCAAGTCCACTTGGACCTCTTGGCATTTTTAATCAGGTCCTTCAGGGATGAGGTAATTAGGCTGTCATAGAGCATGGTAAGAGACCACAGAGGACTCTTGGATGTTTTTCATTTGGTTGGGTCCAGTCCAGTGCACAGATGCGAGAAGGCCTTCATGTATTGGGTAACATAGGAAATATGAAGTCTGATTTTTTTTTTAAGGTAATTAGGCTTACATGGGGCTATACAGATGTAGTTCTCAAGATGAGGGTTACAGGACCTCTAGAGATGTGTTTTTGAGAAGGATGATAAGAAAAATACAAATTGATTATGACGAATAGTGTTTGCATTTGTCTCCTGAAGTAGTGGCTGTTTTTCAGATTCTAGGCTTTCTCAGATAATTCTTCAAATAAAATGTGAAAAAAGAAAAAATATTTTTACTTCAGTGGTTCACAACTTTGCAGATAAAAAATAAAAGGATTTACGAGTAGACATGGCCTTATTTCAAGGGCGGGATCCTGAGCCAAAATATTTACTACTGCTACAGAGGGGTCTGTCTACACTGTTTTTACAGAGAAATTAAAATGATTAAAACGATAGGCAAAATTTTGAATTTTAAGGTGGATGTATCATCTGAATATTTTACTTTTAAAGATTAAGGGACTTGGCAAAATAATGCAAAAACTAAAATATAGTTTTATGTTTTGGAAAATGTTTGGTAGTAAGATAATGCATACGCGAGTGGTATATATTGTCTCAAACGTGCAAAATCACAGGCATGGTCCTTTAAATACAGCACTCAGTGGCACTGAGAGAAAGGCAGAAGGACAGAGTAACAGAGGGTAGCTGTAGATTTTATTTCACTATTTATGTGCTTTCTTATTCTTTTTATGAGATTCAGCAGGTTGAAGTTGTAAAAGTGGAGAAACTCTGTTCTGACGCCAGCTGTTACAAATAAAAGCTTTTCTCAGTAACATGTGTAGAGCACACCGAGGTTTATGGGTTCCTGAATAGGAACAGTGGCTTGTCTTTGTAAAACAAACTAATAATTCACTATATTAAACTACAATAAATTACAGAATTATTATCGGAAAGGATAACATAAAAAAACAACTGGTTTAAATTAACAGAAGTTATGTTTTTGATCCCTGCAAATCCTGCTTGAAAAGAGAGAAATAAATCCTGAAAATGAATGATAAATGATCACATATGTGGCTGTAAAAAAAACAACAACTGAAGAACACACACACACACCCATGCATGTGCAGACAAGCATATGAAATTTATTACAGTGTAAATAATAGCTGTAAGCGTAATAATCACCAAAATCATGTATAGTAAATCCTTGACTAAACTGTTCCTTGAAGGTCCAGTGAACTGAAAATCTTTTTTCTTTCTTTGAAATTAAAACTTGAAATTTTACACCAAAACATGATAAGTTGACTAAGATTAATGGACATCTAATTTTTAATTAATCTTAAAATCAATGATTTTTTTTTTTTTTTTTTTNTTTTTTTTTTTTTTTTTTGACCAAAATCAATCTTTTTTGAAACTGTGCATGTGTCATGCAAATCTGATCGTTATCACCAGCCAATCAGATGCATCAGACATTATGTTTAATTGCTACAGATGCTACTGAAACTGGATGAAATTTCCTCTGGGGAATTTTTTGGCAAGATTAAAAAAAAAAAAAAANTAAAAAAAAAAAAAAGATTAAAATTGCTAAGTGATGCTTTTTTTAAAAAATTCAAAATGGAAAACACAACTATAGCAGATATGTAAATTTGCTTATATATACACGTATATATTTGTTACAGTACAGAACAGTACAAAATAAGGATAAATTGAGAATCTGTAATAGATTCTGAGAGATGGACGAGTCTGGCAGCGATTACCAGACCACGATAAGCATCATGACACTTCAGGCTAAAGATCAGACGCCCTCTAATACACTCATACATCTGCCAGCTTTCATCTCTTTATAGCTCACATGAATGCTGCTACACATGCTTATAATCAATCAGAAGCAGAAAATCTAAAACAATGAAAGAATGTCCTGGATGAGGTTTGTGGAAGAGTCGATTCAAGAGATTTGTGAGGTTTTCAAGTATTATCTATGAGTTTCAGACACAAATGTGACTGGCTACAAATCCTGTGGATTAAAAATATGTTAAACGAAATGTTAAGATAATGCATCATTTTCTCTTGATACATCAAAATCAGTAGCCAAGATTCTTTTACCACTAAATCCTGTAAACTTTGTATAAAATGTAAACAATTCCCATCTGATGAAGTGTAATATGATGCTTTAAAGGTTACAAAAAGGAGAAAATTAAATCAGCCCACTGGACTGCGGAGTGTAACACTAGCTATTGTTAAAGTCTTTCATTTCTCAGTGATCCAAGCCACCTCCTGTTTGATTCATAGTTAAAAATATGTAGGAGGGGTTTAAAGGAGCGTAGTGGTGATTTTGCATGTTTGAGCCCAATAAATACTGCTGTTTCTCCCAAATTTCAGATCTTTTAATATCGGCAAACAGCAAATAATATAGGCTTTTTTTTAAAATAAATTCAATAAGGTTTGTAAAAGTTATAGTATTTTGACATTTTTTTTCCCATAATAAACCTCAAATTTCTGCTATTTATGTTCTCTCACCTCACAGTCCCTGAAGTAACCAAAGTCACCAGAGTCATTGAAGGAGAGCCAACCATCACAAAGGTGACCAGGGTCATCGGAAGTGACCCCGCAGTCACCAAAGTTACCAGGGTTATCGAGGGTGACTCCACCGGCACCAAACTTACCAGGCTTATTGAGGGAGAGCCATCCATCACCACGGTAACAAGAGTAATTGAATCAGAGCCAACAATTACAAAGGTGGTTGTGCAGGGAGAGCCTACTATCACCAAGGTAACCAGAGTCATCGAGGGGGAGCCTTCCATTACCAGGCTCACAAGGGTTATTGAGGGTAAGATCCATTATGAACTTTTTGAATTGCATCAAAATGATGTCTAGCATTATAAAAAGTTGGAATTCCTCGAATATGGGAAAGAGATTTGATGACGCCTTTTTTGAATGCAGGTGGAGACCGTGACTCAAAGGGGATTCTCAGCTCAGGTCAGTTCCTGCTTTCAGGTTTGCTCACCTGAAGGGCATGATCGTCTGCGTTTCATGCATCTTCTAACAGCTGTTAACAAATGCATCAATGCCTAGTTTGACCACGGTTAATTAGCATCGTCATCTAATTTAAATTTCATTTTCACCTCATTTCTTTGGTGATCATCAATACTCAGACATCGTTTTCATGGTGTGAACCATTTCAGTGCTCATGGAGTGGGTTGCCATTTTTGTAATTTTTATGGACATTTAATCTCCCTGATGGGAGGAGTTTTTGTAAGTGTATGTCCATAAATTAACATTGGAGCAGATATCCTGAAAATGATGCAGTAGTGCAGGTGTCCATCATATTTACTTTTGTTATTTTGTGCCAAAGTTTGAGGACTGCGAAGCTGTAGTAAAAATCTGGCTTATTTGTTGGAGCTTGTAGAGGTGATACTTGAGTCAGATAAATGTCGAGTAGTAAGTAGTAGTTTAACATATCTGCACGGAAACTGGACTGTGAAAGTTGAAAATAGATTTTGGTTGATTTAGCCTGGTTCTCTATTTGAACACGGAAAAGATTGGAATAAGCTTTCTTCCCTTTGACCATATTTGGGAGAAATATTGGGAATTGGAAAATTGAAAAATATTGCGAAGGGCTGTTTGAATAGCATTAATTCTTGCGATCATAACATTGCACATTTCTGGGCTTCACAAATGTGCAAACACTATATTTCATATACAGCTACGATACACAACCGTTGAACAAATGTTGCTTTGTATGTGCTTTGTCAGACAGACAAACATTGATCATGTACAGCTGTGCTAACTGCAACCGTTAGCATGTAGCATTCTGCCATCAGCAAAAGATCCAGCAATAACTATTTCACTGTGAAACTCATTGTGATTTCACTCTGCTGGATTTGAAGTCTTTATTATTGAGGCTAGACACTGCTAGTTCAAAGACAAACTGATAAGCTGGAGGGTTTCTTGTTCTCCGTAAGTAGGACATGCCTACTTGCTAAAGAAAATCTGTCCCATCCCATCTGTCCATCCTTTGTTGTGGACTTCATGAGTTTTGGAATGGAAATTTTCTGAAGGGATCACATAGGATGGTGTTATGTCAGCTACTCTTTTCTCACTCCTAAGCATGACATGAGATCCATTGGAAGGTAGAAAATAATGAAAGAACTCTTAAATTTTCAAAATTAAAGGGAAAAAAATGGCTACACAGTCAATGGATTTTAAATAACTGCCACAGTTATGCTGCTTCCTGGCTACTGTAATACTGAGGGATCACAGTCATCTGTGATAAGTCTGTAATACTGGAGAGCGAGATATATTTTACACAGAGAACACTGTTCCTTTGGATCCTGCTGTGTATTATGACTTGTCTGGCCATCTTCCAGTCAAAACATCATAAACTCATTTTGCTTTATGATGTTTGTATAGGCTCAGTAATAATGAATGAGGTTGATTTATAAAGTCCATCTTTAAAGGACCATACCAGTGGTTTGACATGTTTGAGCCCAATAAATACTACCCACACATGTTATGGTACTGTCACACATTTTTCTAAAACGTAAAATTGTATTTTAGTTTTTGTGTTATTTTGCCAAATTCCCTAATCTTTCAAAATCAAATGTTCAGCTCACATTAAAATTCAATGTTTTGCCTGCTAACACCAAAGCACAATTGTAGAAGACTAATTTCTCTGATAAAAGCAATCTTTTCTCCTGGGACTATATTCCCTGGCAGATAAATCCATTTTTTTCTGTGTAACTCTGTGTTGGATTGGTTAAATTAAGTAACTTGAACAAAAATAATCATGGCGTTTAGTTCGCTGTGATGGATTATTTATCTCAAGCGTGTTTCAAGTGTTTACAAGTTGATTTTTGTAGCGTACTGAAATGAACTGAAGCCAAAGGCAGTCTGGAAGGTAGGAAAAACTATTCTAAAATGTACCACTGCTGTAGTATTTTTTTGGAAAATGGTTGGCAGTAACGTAATGTGTATGTGGATTGTATTTATTGCGCTCTAACATTCAAAGTCACCAGTATGCTCCTTTAACTTCTTCCCCATACATGATAAAGCCAAGTTGATACTATAGTGTTATTGATTAGTACAGATCTTCCTCTGGTCTCCCATGGTGCACCATGATGATTTGGATGTCTGTCCATCTCAACATTTAAACCTTCTGTCTTCATCTTTCCATCAATTTTCTATCTCAAGCAGTCGATTCGCTCATCCAAAGTAGTATAGTTCTAACACATGTGTGTCTGTGTGTGCAGTGTGCAGATTATAATGTGGCATTTGGGGGAGCCTGACTCAGGCTACTGGGTGGATGGCTTGTGTGGGTGCAGGGGCATAACCTCAAACTGCTTCACCGGTGTCCAAGAGCTTCACTTTTGGGCTAAAGAAAGCAGATTTGCTCGCTCTTTGTCTGTAGTTGAGCTGAGTTGTGTTTCGCATCCTGCGCATTTGTTTATGAATGTGTGTTTTCAAATATATCAGCGCTTGACCTTGTAACGGCGGTGGCGGAGGAGGTGTTTGCAGGGTGTATGTACCTGTCAGTTTGTCTGTCAGTACACTTGCTATAGGTCGTTAAATGACTTTCAACACCTTTCTCTGCTGCCGGTCTGAAGGTGGAGCCGGATTCACCAGATTCACGGCGAACGAGCCTCATATCATTGAGGGTAGNGGTCTGAAGGTGGAGCCGGATTCACCAGATTCACGGCGAACGAGCCTCATATCATTGAGGGTAGGGCCTCCTCATGTATCAACTCTTTACACCCAGCAGGTTTCTTTCAAATGATTGTTTCTTTTTCTCCTTGAAATGATCACATTTACAAATCTACAGCTACATCTACAGTTCTGGAGCACTGGGAACTGTAGGCTAGTGGTTACTTCAAGGTGGATAAGAGCTTGTGGTGCATTTTCAAAGTGATGCAACTGAATCTCCATGCATAATTAATGTACGAGGGACAACCTCTTCTGCATTTTGGAGCTGATAGTTTTGTTCTGAATGTTCAGGTCCAGACTTCTCGAAAATCACTACCATCCATGGCAACCCAAATCTGATCGATGAGGAATCAGAGAGGATCACCAAAATCATTAAAGGTGAGTATTCATGACTAAAGAGGCAGCATCTAAAATAACCTGTTTGTTTTTGCACATTAAAGCACAGCAAAGGCTACAAAATAGACACCTAAATGAAAATAGGAACATGGAAATCTGTAAATTTTGTTCCACTTAGAACTTGACTCACAGCAATATTGGTCAGACAGTGAAGTACCCTTGTGGGTGTGAGCCTGTGTTCAGATGTAACAATTGCCTCATCTTCTCATTTCAGAGGGAGGAAGAGTTGCAGCTGCCAGGAGACCTCCAGCTGCAGCTGCCAGGAGAACTCCAGGTAGGAGCTGATGACACACTCATCAACATGAAAGCTGCATAGCATGAAAACCTTCAGCCAAAAAACACATCACTGCTAAAGCCAACTACCTCACCGTGAAGTGTCATAGTTGGATTAGCATGCTCTCTCAATTTTTCTTTCCATTATGTACCGAGTCATCATATTCTTTGCGTCTCTTTTTCCTTCCTGACATTCTCTGCTCTCTCTTTTTTTCATCTTTGTATGCATTTGCACGATTCCCTTCGTTACCTGCAGTTTCTCTTTTGCAGCTGGCATAAGGAGGAGAACAACGCTGGCCCGGCGTCACAACAAGCCGAGGGAGTGAAAAACATGTTGGAGCTCACCGCAGAGACTGAATGAATCTCCTGTGCTCCTGGTAGAGCGCTGGAGGAGAAACAAACTGTGGACCAATAGAGAGAGGCAAAATCAATCCAGCTATTTCTTTGTCCAAACCACCAGGAAAAAGTGTTTACGATTCCATTTGGACTGTATGTGATAAGCATGATGCGTTACGATGCAATAAAATTAGAAATTACATTCATGTAAGTAACATAAGTATGCAAGGGGAATATGAACTTTTTTATGGTGTAGATTGGGGTGAAAAGTGATAAATGTGTTAAGAGGTTTGCTTTTTTAATGACTTTGTAAACAGATGGCTTGGGAAGACTTTTGTATGCTTAGTTATGGTGCTCGCATTCTGTACAATGAATGCATTGTAATGAATACATGAAACAGTGTCAAAAGTGTTTTGCTACCATTACATATTGTACTGTACTTCTGCAAATTATCAAGTGATAATTAAAGAAGAGTGAACAGTGCAGTTTTACACAGCTTTCATGTGTGTTAGTCTATTTTTATGCCACAAAACCAAAATGTTTGATGCTGTTAGATGTGTGCTTGACTTTGTAAAATCAAGTGTCACAAACATATACGTTTTTACCTCAAACAAGTGGTCAATAAATGCGTCATTAAAATGTGATTAGAGTCTTTCCTGATTTCCTGCTGATTTTCTTTAAAAGGGACAATATTTTCCTCAGCCAACTGATCAGAAACGTGATTCTTAGGCAATCTAGGCAGCTGTCAATGTTATGTACTGTTATGTAAGGACATCTGAATCAATCAAACTTACCAAAACCAAAAGACTGAAACACTGAATCGCTGACTGGAAGCAATATGGTCAGTTATGTGTGTCTTGACAAAACCTTTTTTTTAACACTAGATCGAAATCGATGTTAGCTTAAGATGCCTGTTTGTTTAATTCAGATAGGCTGCCTACATAAGGAAGCATGTGGTCAGTTACATAAGGCTGAATCAACGGAACTTGCCAAAACCAAAACACCTTGTACTCGCTTGCCAAGATGTTTGGAATTGGTTCAGTAAGTTTGTGTACCAACAAATAGCATTAGGACATTTTCAGACCTGTAGTGCTTTGCTCTGGTCCAAACCAGGGACTAAATTGTTACAATATTTAATTTACCACTTGGTTTGCTTCGGTTTCACACGGGACAAAAATCCAATCGGACCAAAATATATCAGCAAAGGTCACGTGAGAACAATCTCTCTGCTCATTGGTCAGGAATGTCTGGGAGCATAACAAAAATCGAAACAGGAAGAAATTTACTTTGCCAGAAAAACTAAATAGATGGGACAGAGACAGAATTGGGATATTTTCCAAGTCAGCTACGATAACCAAGAAAACTACGACGACAGAAACTGGATTTCACTTAAATACAAAATCTGGAAAACCGCCTGTTGCTGTATATTGCTTCATATGAGATGAAGACTGCTGCCTTCAGAACAGGAGAATGGAGTGACTGTGACACTGACCACATACAACCATACCTTAACCTTCAACATGTTCATCTGAAGACGTGTGAAGTAAGTTTATTATGTTACAACCGTTTCATAGCAATCAATTAATTTGTCTAATCAAAAGTGTAGTTTCACTGCGTGAAGTCTGTTTTACGTTCGATATGGTTAATGTTTTTTTTAGTAACGTTATCTGACGAGCATCTACCGTAAAACAAACTTTACCGCAGAGCGTTCACGTCATTCAACCCTCTCCGGTACTAAATCAATCAATAGATCAACAGATCTCCTCCCAGTTTGTTTGGGACTAGTGCGGATCATCTTCTCACCACAAACGAACCGCTTCACAGTTTGATTGGAATGGTTGTTTTGGTGCGGACCCGATTCAATTGCTCTGTTCACATATGTCGAAATGAATCGAACTTAAAGGGGAAACGCTCCAGGCTCCGAAACAAAACGAACTGGCTGTGGAAAAAACGCCTAAAGTATAACCTGGCTATTGAAAATGCTCAAGCAAGGCAGGAACTTTTACTTATTACATGGTAATTTGTATTTCATTATTTATTTTATATATAAGATTTATTCATTTATTTTCAACTTAATAAAGTTGTGGCTTGGTTTCTATGACATTAAAAGCTAACAACGAGTGTTAGCTTAATCAGTAGGCAAACAAATAAGGTAGCTTATGCTACCTTGTGTTGTGTTTTGTGCTCTATTTTTTTGGTGTTAATAGTTGTGGCTTGGTTTTTACTGCAGATTAGCTATGCGTGTTTGCCAAAGGGATATGGCTTGTTGTGCTTTGTGCTTCATTTTATTTATTTTTATGAAGTTGCAGCTTGATTTTTAGTGTAACTAACAGTGTGAGCAAGCTAAATCAGTAACTTAACAAGGAATGTAGCTTGGTGTTATATTTTGTCCTTCATTTTAGTCATTTATTTATTACTACAAAGTTGTGACTTGGTTTTATTGTAATCCAGTATTCTGCGTGTTTGCGGTATGAATTGAATTATACACTGCCTGGACAAAAAAAAAGTTGCCACCTGGATTTAACTAAGCAAATAGGTAAGAGACTTCCATTGGATAGTTACTGCAGTGATTAAAAATTGCTGCTGGAACAAGTTATTTAACCCTAACTGATGCAGTGAGTAGCTTCTCATTTCTTAAACAACCATGTCGGAAGACATATCCTGTGGTCATGGAAAAGATGTTACTCTGTTTCAGAAGGGTCAAATTATTGGCCTGCATTAAGCAAAGAAAACAACTAAGGAGATTGCTGAACTACTAAAATTGGGTTAAGACGCATTATTAAAGCCTGGAAGGATGTGCTGGAGAACACTTTACGCAGCAGTCTGACTCTCCCATCATCAATACAAGATCTTGGCGAAAAATTAATGCAACTCTGGACAGATATAAATGTTGTGACATTGCATAAGCTTATTGAAATGATGCCATGGCGAATGCGTGCCGTAATCAAAGCTAAAGGTGATCCAACAAAATATTGTGTGTGTGAATTTTTTTTGGCCGGGCAGTGTAGTTTCCTCCTGAGGAGCCAGCTAACATGGGACAGTGGGGTAGAAATGATGAGATAGTGCTCTGATTGCAGCCCTGTTGCAACATCATTAAAGTGATCCATGGCAGCTCGTTCAAGGCAGCAGCAGCTGAGGGGAGTTAAAGTTTGCACAAGGAATCATGATGCTGCAACAGCAGGCTTAACATCACAGAGAACAGATAAAAAGGTGATGACAAGAGGTCATTACAGCAAATGTTTGGCTTACAAGGTGTGGTTGGCATGCAATATATGGGTGTATAGGGTCAAGGCCTTAGCACTTTTTCAAGTACATGCAAACACTTTCACATGCAAACATTCTCAGATGTACAAATGAAGCAAACTCCTCTGAACCACTGCAATGTGA
This sequence comes from Lucifuga dentata, assembly GCA_014773175.1. Taxonomy (NCBI): domain Eukaryota; kingdom Metazoa; phylum Chordata; class Actinopteri; order Ophidiiformes; family Bythitidae; genus Lucifuga; species Lucifuga dentata. The sequence continues at coordinate 128,719 of VXCM01000527.1, forward strand.
TTTGTGGTTTGCCTGAAATGATTAGGATAATTAGTTTACAAAGAAGCGATTATGGTGTACACAAGGAGCTCCAACAACAAGTTAGATGACACAAGTGTAATAGGATAGTATCCTCTGAACTTTACTTCAGGCAGGCATCATCAGAGGATTAACACGCAATCCTAACTTTAAATCTGTTAGATAATTTTACACCTAAATCTTTTAAGAAGAAAAAAGAGCAGGTGTGTGTATTTCTTTACTTTTTTTTTTTTTTTTTTTTTTTTTTTTTTTTTAAGATTTTAGTTTAGACAAGGATAAACAATGTGCCTGAACATATTAGTTGACATATCTAAAACTGTGGCTTTGAATTTATTCAGCACCCATCCTACTCAGCTGAATTGGCCACCTCAGACTAACACTTCTTCTCAAACATAAAAAAAAAAGCTTTAGCTAGAACCTGTTAAGCTTTAGATGATGACTTCATATTCAATCTAGAGGATTTTTGGACAAAAAATGACTTCTGTGAAATGGAATAAACTCCCACTGGCATTGTTGGCAGAAGCGTGCAAAGTTGGTAGGAGATTATGTTGAAAAATAAATATGCAACACCTCTGAGTTTAGTCTTTCTACACAAGGCTTAGAACTTATTAATCACTTATTATGACATAACTACAGCAAGATCTGTGTTATTTGGCACAGATTAATTTATTGTTAAACATCATCACTGGTTGAGTCTTTTGGTCCCTCTGGAATAGCGAAGCACCAGCAGTGTTTCTTCAGGTGCCGCTGCCTGGCTGGACACAATGCAGAGAAGCAGAGAAAATAACCACCCACAGTGTTAAAGCAAATACTGGAGAATATCAGTGACAAACGTGAACAACCTAGAATTATGATCAGCGTACACAACCCATCAAACCCTGCACAGTGAGAGTGAACGGTTACAATCCTTTGGTGGCCTGGAAGGCCTTTGAGAGACGAGTGTTGACCCACCTGAAGGACATCAATCCATTCAGTTTACACAGATCATGGACTGAACTATAATGCATCCTTTTGTTTTCAATGGGCACTGCAAACAAAGCTAGCTCACGAGGACATGCACAATGTCCTCGTGTTTATGGCAGGCACCATAAAGTCCGGCCTGGTCCGAACAGGCACATTTTCAACGGGCATTGCACTAGTCTTTTCTGAACCGCAACCAAGTAGCTGTAGTTGCTTAATGATAACCATACCTTAACCATGCTTTAGTTTACATCTGTGGCTATTGTAGTAATGAATAACAGAAACATATTGGCATTGAAACTTCAAAAACACTGGCATTTAACATAATAGGGTTGAAGAACACCCAATACTGACATTTTCTTTGGCGAGTGGGCTGGGGTTTGTTGATCCAGTCTTACACATAATTCATAAAGTTTGTTCTATGCCACCAAACAGAAGAACAGGCTAAAATGGACAGTCCTGTCTGCTGAAAAGATCGTTGGTGCCGACCTGGGCACCCCTCCAGGTCTTGGACACATCCTGAGTCAGGAAACAGGTGGGGAAAATCATAGCAGACCTTCTCAACCTGACTTCAACTTATTTAAACTTCTGTCCTCTGGCAGGCTCTATAGAGCACCACACACCAAAGCAGCCAGACAGAACGGTTTCTTTCCACAGGCCATCACGCTCTTAACAGCGTGATACATACATTAAAGGAGGCTGTCACTTTAAGTCAAATTATGAGAAATAGCATACGTAGTTCATAAACATCACAAATATAATTCTGTTGACATGTTTACAAAAACATTTTCACAAAAGCATTTTCTTGAACAATGTTTTTATTCTTGTCTCACTGCCAGAGTTTTGTGTTGAAATTCATGGCTCTCCACCTACATAGAAACAACTAAAGGTCCATTGTCTCTAAAAGCACCAGATTATTTGGATAAACTCCATAAGAAATATAATATCCATAATCGCGGATGTGATTTAAATCATTTCATCCTCCAGCAAAGACAATTGGCCAAGTATGAATTCACAGTCCTCCAAAGAACTATGCAATAATTAAAAAAAGTAAAGAAAAGGGACTGCAAATCATTTCTTTCTACAAGACTTTGAACATCAATAAGTGAAATGGCTCTAATAAGCAACGTATGGGCTTTAATCATATGTCTTTCTAAATTAACATTTTAATTTTTGTTGTAATTTATCCCATATTAGAATACTCACAACATACTGCCTCCTCCATTTCACCCAGTTTGTATGTTTTTGCTTTTGTAATATAGTTATAGTTTTATAATGTCTTATCCACATCAAATAACGTATCAAACCACCAATTTTTTGTAGAGATATTTTTCCCATGTGCTTCCAATGTGTGTGTCCGTGTTTTTTTTTTAATGTATTAAGGCCTAAAACTCTTTTGAAACATAACATTGTGTTTCTAATCACATGAGCAAAATAAGATTTTAAGACTGATGTTTTCAGCATTAAATCTTGTGTTTTTATTTCAAATACAAGTGTCGATTGGCAAGTTCTAAGTTTGACATAGAAGCTCAGAGGTGTTGCAGTTATCTTTAATATTCCTTCCAATTCGGCAAACTTTCTACCAACGATGCTGCAGGAATTTTATCTTCCATAGAAATCCTTTTCTTGGCTGCCCTCTGATCATACCAGAGCTGATATGACATTACAGTCTGTGATGAAACAGGTTCCAGCTAAAGCCTTTATCATTTTTGGAAGAGGTGGAAGGCTGACATGGGTAAATTGCATGACTAGGGTCGATGCTGGACAAAACCACAATCACAGGAAACACCAGAAAATAACTCACCAATGCATTTTGGGCTCGTTTGCCCATCTTGTTTGACTCACTGGGCAACTTATAATGGCTGAGCGCAAACGAATGCAGTTGATATGGAAACACTTCAAGATTTATAATACTCCCACAAAAACACTGCAGCTCTTGCTTGCTTTCTTTTGTGGCAGGCTCAGAATTTATCAGTCAGTCCTCGTATTGAAGATAAATACAACTTCCAATTTAAAGGTGGTCCAGAATTTCAACATGTGGGCACAATGTCTTCAATCGCACTTAACAAGTATCGTCCACCTCTTTGATACATGCATACATTTATTTGGAGACATTTTGGGCGATGCTTCCTACAGAAACCGGGCTTCCCCCCTCTCAGGGTCTGACCCACCGCTGAATACTCTCTTCCCCTCTGAGCTCAGTGCCAGATGCTGTGTTGTCTCTGCTCCAGCTCTAAATCAAAACCAGCTGAGCAGAGCTGTGGGTCTGGAATATCCGAAGTCTGGGGGTCTCCGTGCTGGAAGAGCAAAGTGCCATCCAGGAATGACTTTATGATCTATGTACTGTGACAGAGAGGCACTTCCTCGCCGCTCCAAACATGTCATTGCTGCTCATGTCAGGCAGTGTAGCTGGATTTGGTTCACTAGAAAGGATTAGGTAAAAGGAAAGAAGTGAATTATGTGGTTTATGTGTGCTGCTTTGGAACCATATTTTAATTTATCATAGTTGTTCAGGCTTCAAAACTAACACAAGCCTTTATTTCACTAAATGTAAGCCATAAATCACGTGTCTGAATCGGGGACTAAATTGTTACAGTGCAGTGTTTATTGCTCAGTTTCATGTAGGAAAAAATACAATCGGACCAAAATACATCAACAAAAGCCCTGCTCATTGGTCAGAAATGTCTGAGGGCAGGAGAAAGAAAGTCAGGAAAAAGTTTAATGACTAAATAACATGGATTAAAGACAGAATTGGGACTTTTCTAGTCATAGTTATCATTTGGGCCATATACCAAGAAAAGAATACCAGCAGAATGATGAATTTGACTTCAGGACCATGTCAGGAAAACCGCTTGTTGCTGTATGATGCTTTACATTACGTGAAGATGTGCTTGGCTGAACAGGAGATCGGAGCGCACACTCAGCACATACAACATGCTAAGTTTCAACATGTTCAGAGACGTGTTAGGTCAGATTGATATGTTACAACCTTCTCAAACCTTCTCATTGGATTTGCTAATCAACGGTGAACTTAATTTAATATTAACCAGCTTCTCTTACATTAATCAGTGCATTGTTGTCCCACTATCGACACGCTGCTGTAAGGCCAATGAAATCTGGCGTGTTAATGAGCCAAGCTTTATACTACGTCCTCTGGTGTCAAAACTAAATTGACATAAAAGTCCACAAAGGAAACCTAAATTTTCTGCTTTACGGCTCCACATTTTAAGAGAGACAAACATACTGTATACTTCAGTACGTTAAATATTTCCAGTAATCTTTAAAGACAGTTGGCTCCTATGTAAGTTAAACCTGTATGTGAAGTTAAAATTGTCTCAAAGGGTCATAGAATATTCACATATTCCATATACTTATGCACAAGCACATCAAGCAACAGTATGTTGATGTATTCGGGCCTTTCTTTGCTTTTCCCCTCTACATGTCAGCTTTTTGTATATTTAACATTTTTTTTTCATAAAAAATGAGCTGTAGAAAAGAAAGAGAAAGTCATAATCCTTTAAAAACAGGAGGACTGAGAAGATGAAAAATAGAGACAGCAGTTGTCAGGCTTGTCTGGAAACACAGTGGGAGTAAATATCACGTTTTCAGTCATATGACTGTCAAGCGTTTTACCAAATTGAAGAAAATGGATGATGTGGTCTCTGGAAGCATTTTGCATCACTGAAGCCTGAACAGACAGCAATGCATGCAAGCGGCCAAGCAAAGCAGAGCAGGATTTGCTGTACAGATCGGTGGATTTGTACTTCTGGCCAATTGTTCCTCTGTAGAGAGAGAAATTAATGTGATCGGTGTGTCTGTGGAGAGAATGACGTCATGACTTACTGATGCCCTTTGGCAGCAGGAGCCAGCGAAGAAGGCGGCAATGCTCCAGCACCTGACTAGCTTGAATTCCTGCATGTGTGTGTGTGTGTGTGTGTGTGTGTGTGTGTGTGTGTTCTTACATTTTGTGGACAAAAATCTGACATTGTGAGAACCTACCATGATCCCCATAATGTAAACCATTTATGTTAGGGTTAAATCTTGGGTTTAGGTTGGAATTAGGATAAGGTTATATTTAGGGTAAGGCAGGACTATACTTGATGTTAACTGCACAAACACGTACCCTGCCACGTGTATTCTGCCTTCATTTGAAGCATTGGCTGTGCAACTCCTCAAGAAATAATGCTGCACATTTGCATGATGCAATACCTGCAACAATCACAGTGGCAGTAATTTGTCACGTGACAACCAGTGATGACTGTTGACCATCAGACAAATGGCTGAAACTATCCCCATTGATATGACACCTAAGCACCACTGCACAGTGACAAATATTGTATAACTGGTGTGACATCATCCTCGTTTGTCGCTATCTTTGTTCACACTGTTGAGTAAAATGAGAAGTGTTTTGTTTTGGGCCCTCGCATTGTCCCCTAGTTCATCCATCCATCCATCCATCCATTATCCTCCGTTTATCTGGGTCCGGTTCATGGTGGCAGCAGACCAAGCAGCCTGGCCCACACTTCCCTGTCCCCGGCCAGGCCCTCCAACTCCTCCGGGGGGACTCCGAGGCGTTCCCAAGTCAGCTGGAAGATATAATCCCTCCAGCGTGTCCTGGGTCTTGCCTGGGGCCTCTTCCCAGTTGGACATGCCTGGAAGACCTCCCTAGGGAGACGACCAGGGGGCATCC